>JASSRZ010000023.1:11096917-11107969 GCA_032164315.1 Malacoctenus gilli | reverse complement strand
TGTGGGGCCGCTGAACGCCTCGATCTGCACTCCCTCTGAGGCCAGCAATCCTAACAGAGAACAATGGACAGAGAACACTTCTTTTAAACACAACACTCATAACTCACTGCCGCGTGGCTTCCAAATTACACATCATGATATACATAAGATAAGGTTTGAGAAAAAATATCTTACAGTTTTATTACCGGTTACAGTAAACGTGATTTATTTCAAATAAAAAACACTTCAATTTTACGGTCACCTTTGCAACCAGTCTCATCACTGATTTAATGCTATGCTCTTGGCCTCCTCTGGAGGGCGCCAAATAGCGTTATGATAAGTTGCAGCAAAAAAGGACATCAAGAGAAAGATGCGCTCAGAGAGCACAAACCTCCAACAAATGGATGCTGACCGTCCAGCACGACACGGAAATGCAACTTTTTATTTCACCAGTTGTTCCTGCATATTTGATTCAAATCAGTCAAGAACCTTTTGAGTTATCCTGCCAACACACAGACTGACACACTTGACTGAAAACATTGTTGGAAGTAAACAAATGGCCTGTCAGCAACAAGAACTTGTGTCCATATTCACTCAGCGACTGGCATCATTGTTAGAGTTTAGATAAAGGGACATTCAAAGACTCAAAATGTGTTTTATAAGTTAACTATTTGTTGGTCATTTGCCTGAGCAAAGCAGACAGTCAATTAAACCATAACAGCTCTGAATCTCCGTTGTCACAGTGTGACGATTGCTCGTCTTCTCCTTCTTACCCGCCACGGTGGTCAGGAGCTGAGGATCAGCAGAGGCCTTGAAAAACAGCAGGTTTCCAGCGAGCGTGATGGGCTGTCTGAACACGCTGTCGCTCAGCTGCAGCAGCACCGGCACGCCACCTCGAACCGATCCCACGGCGCTGTAGCGGCAGCTGTTGGCGGCGATCTCCACCTTGCACAGACCCTCAGCTGGTCCGTCGGAGGCACCGTGGGCCTGGCTTACCTGCAGTCAGTCAGCACGTGTGTCTAGATTTCAGTTCCAAAACACACACACACGTTCTCACATCGCTCAGTCAGGGTCGTACCGTGACGCCATTTTCCTTGGCCAGGCTCAGGACATTGATGAGATTCGAACAACGACCCGATTCACTATTTAGAAGGCCAACAAGGACGGCTGACGTCATATAACCAGTGGAGGACTTCATGAAATCACCTGGTTCACAGAAAGAAGGACATATTCTCTCATTGTCGTTTTTTCACACTGGTGCATGCTCACACACACAGACATTTCTGGGCAGCTCAAAACAGGTTTAATTCACAAAGACGCTAATAGAGGGAGGAGGCGGGTGGGAGACCTGAACTAGTTCGACTGGTAACTGTACCTTCAGTCGTGATCTGAACGTGGCTTGGCAGCGTCTGAGGGGCCATGCAGGACTGCAGCACAGCTCCAACCGCTTCTCCAAGCTTGATCAGCAGGTGAGACTCCTGGGAGAACGTGCTGGCCAGCACCTGGGCATTGACCTGCAAGGAGGAAAACTAATGACTCGGAGGGCTTTGACGAGAACGAGGCGGTTTTGCTGCGGTGGCATTTCTCAAGTTCTGGGAAACAATTTGGCAATTTGTACACATTCAGAGTCAACCCAAAAAACCCCTGATTTTTAGTCAACGGAAACTGGGCAGTGATTTATTACTTTACTGTTGTGTTCAAGTTTCCTGAAGTATCAGCGTGGATACAGCAACCCTCCAACATGACCATGGCGTGGGACTCACTGCTCCGATCAGGCTCTTGCCCTTCACCATCTCCACGATCTGCAGGGCGATGTCCTTTCCACAGCGAGCCTGAGCCTCCTTGGTGCTGGCTCCCAGGTGAGGACAGCTGATGACACTGGGATGGTTCACGAGCGAGTGGTTCTTTGTCGGCTCCTGTGGTCAGAAGCACAAAGGGGAGGTTTGAGCTACCGTGTTTGACGCGAAAGAGCAAGGGACCAAAACCAGGCTGCGTGAATAAAAAGAGGTCGTCAGCGTCGGGAAGCGTCGCTGAGTGCAGCGAACGTACCTCAACAAAGACGTCGAGTCCGGCTCCTCCACATTGGCCCGACTCCAGTGCCCGGAGGAGGCCGTCCTCATCGATGATGCCTCCTCTGGCACAGTTCACCACCTTCACTCCTTTCTTGCACTTGGCAAACGTTTCATCGTTTAGCAAACCTGCAAGTCGAAAACAAGACACACGACATTATTCGACATGAGCATAAAAATACAATGGCTGGTGGAAACAGAGACAAAAAACTGTCACAAATCCTAAAGGTTAATAAAGCAATTTTAAAAGGAGCCAAAACATCAGTGGCAAATCAGAGAGAAGCTCACCAACAGTAGAGGGCATCAGAGGGGTGTGAACAGTGATGTAGTCACACTGAGGCCACAGCTGCTCCAGAGACATCTGCTCGACCCCCCAGCTGGCCGAGACCTCGGGTGGAGTGATCGGATCATAGCCGATGGTCTGAACGGGAGACGAGAGAGAGAGAGAGAGAGAGAGGGGGGAAAAGAAATTCACATCTTCATTGGTTTTGTTTCCCCTCTCCTCCACTGTGGTCTCATTGTGGTCTCGTCTCTTCACGTACCCTCATGCCAAACGACTGCATTCTTGAGGCCACCTCTTTCCCGATTCGGCCCAGTCCGACGATTCCCAGCACTTTGCCGTACAGCTCTGCACCCATGAACTGTCCGAGACCAAATCACAACACTGACCTCAAAAACTACAGAAAACAACTGCACAGATCCAAGTGTCACATCTGATTACCAACAGCAGGGTGAACAATGGAGCCAACCACGCAACACTAACGGCTGTAAGTGCCGACAGCAGACAGTCGTTCTAACTACAGAGTAAAGAAGGGACAGAGAAAAAGCCTCGGCGTACCTTCTTACGATCCCAGTTGCCTTGTTTCATCGACATGGCAGCCTGGGGAACATGTCTACAAGACACATCAACACATTCGATAAACAACACGGTCATCAGACGACAGTGTCCACTGAATAAATAAACGGACGGAGGGTCTTGCCTGGACAGGCTCATCAGCAGGGCACAGGTCAGCTCAGCAGCACTGATGGTGTTTCCGCTTGGCGTGCTGGACACAAACACATCCTGCTCAGTTTCATCTCAACCTGCAGCGTGTTGCGAGTATGTTTCTGTGTGTGTGTGTGTGTGTGTGAGCTGGACACGCACTTCATGACGATGATTCCCTTCTTGGTTGCGGCGTCAACGTCCACGTTGTCCACGCCAGTCCCAGCTCGCCCGATCACCTTCAGATTATCAGCGGCGTTGATGATGTCGGCTGTCACCTTGGTGGAGGATCTCACCACCAGTCCGTCGTAGTTCTGAGACAAAGAAATCAAGAAAGCTCTGCACCATCAGGAGGTATTTATGCCTTTTTTTTAAAAAAAAAAATGGAAATCTATTGTCTGAAAAAGGTGGTAAAGACATTTTAATCAGGCTGTGTGAAGTTTCCCAAAGTTTTGGCCACTCATTGGTTACGTATCTTGACCAATTTAATTGATGGGCAGGATGTTAAAGGGTTAACGTCTTGACCCACTGTTTTCTGGTGATGACTCCAGAAATGAGAGTTGAGTGCCACAAACGTGGGTAATGTGAAACATTTGATCTGAGAGCATTTCCTGGTCTCTCTCTCTGCGTGCTGCAGGCTGGTGGCTGGAGCAGCAGCCCGCAGCATGTGGCAGTGATGGAGCCTCGGTAAAGTGAGGGATGAGTTGCATCAGCTTTCTAATGGGCGGTACTAAGCACACAAAAACACACCACCTCGCTGTACACCTCCGCCTCCCGACACCGCGCCGGCTTCCTCACATGCACACAGCAATGTGCCCGTCGCTCGCTCCCATTGAAAGTACAGGCGCCTCTTTTGGTTCGCACCGACTTTAGCAAGTGCAGCAGCGAAGTCAAATGGCGCCAATCAACTTTGGGGGAAACTGCTGCGTGTTGCGCATAAAAAAACACAATAAAATCAATGATACGGAGCGCGAGTCGTGATGTAATTACACAACAAACGGCGGAGTTTCAGCCTCACCTTTATCTCGGCGATCAACTCATCCTTCGTCATGTTGTGCTTCTCCGTGACTCGGATGCCATTTTCCTCCAGAATGGCCCTGCAGCGGGCATCGACGCTCTCACTGATCAGCACGCTCTGGATGCGGATCCCGGCCATGTCGGCGGTTGGTGTCTCCGTGCGTGGCTGCGAGGCTGCGGGGCTCCCGGAGGCTGCGTGGGGACGCTGCTGAGCCGGGGAAAGTGATGGACAATGAGCGCGGCTTTCCCTCGGCCGGTTTTGAATGGCCGTCTCCGTGTTCGCGCCGCCCCCTTCACACATGGACCCGCCCCCGCAGCATCTCCTGTTCGGACGTGCCTGGCAAGAAGCTGACCCCCCCCCCCCCCCCCAAACACGACGCGATTTAACGCGCAGAGGCGCACCAAGGATTTATCGGGGCACAGGCAGCTGCCCACCGCAACGATAAGCCATGTACTGAGTCTATTGTTTCAAGCATCAATATGAAATATAATGACGAGCAATTTGTTTTCCTGCATGATTCAGGAAATAAACATGAAACTTTTCATTACATCTGGTTGCAAGACAACTCGTTCAAACGGAATGATGTTCCAATGATTTAATCATTTGTACCTTTTCTTAAAAAAGATTTAGAATCCACATTGACTTCAGTTCTATTTTGAAAATACAATCAATGCACCCAAATTACTAACTCATCACTTTACAGTATTCCCTGAATTTGAGCTTTTAGGCTGTTTCAGGTCCCCCTGCATTGTCCTAAAATACCCCCAGTAAGCAGAAGCGCTGAGCTGGTCCCAAGTCTCCCATGCATTGGAGAAAGTGTCTTATTGTGGGTTTCAGGGGCGGTCAGGCGAGTCTTGATTAAACAGACACTGTTCATCACCTGACCTGTTAGGCAGCACATGATGCTTGTTGGCTCAGTAATTTAACCATCTGTCACAGTTGTCCGCTGAGTGAATGTTTGTCATGCACTTAGTTGCAAAGTCGTTGTCTTTTATTCGTTGTGTTACCATGAAACAGGACATTAGTATTTGTTGAAACCCCCTGATGTCCTGTGATTAACTACACTTCGGTTTGTGTGAGTTGTGTCCTGGCAGACATCGAGCCATCATTCACACAGGTCAGTTCAGAGTCTTTGGTGTCCTTTTCATTTCTCCATCAGTCCAAAATGAAGACGCAATCTGCCCAGTCATTGCGACCCGCTCCGATCTGAACAGCATGTCTGACAGCATGTCCGTAGTCGCCCCCTGGCGGTAGTCAAGGAAGCGCCTCCGATTGGTTGAGGCGTTGCCCGGATACCTCAAACAAAACAGCCTTCGTGGAATGTTTTAAACCCCAGATCGGGTTAAACAACGAAACCTCGCGTTATTCCTCCACAAGAAATCATTTAATTCGTTAATAATACTTTATTTTTTTTAAATTTTGAATAGGCAGGACATCGATGGCGTCAGTTCGGTGCGGCAGCCGGAGAGGATCCAGTCGGAGTGGTGAGAAATGATCGGAGCTGCTTATTTAAATGCAAATAAGCAACACGTCTTTTTCGTGAAAAAAAAAAAAAACGTTGCTGAATTCTCAAGACTGGGACGCAACTATCAGGCGCAGCTTAGTAAATATAAAAAGAACAAATGAAATGGTTCTTCATACCACTTTATCAAATAAAGTTTGCATACACATCTTTATTCAAACATTCATCGCTCTCACTTAAACTAATAGAGAAACCCCACCCCCAAGGTAAGATTTGTTTACTCATTCACCACGAAATAGGGACTATTCTAATGTCCTTCCTTGTCTAGTGTCAGCTGACGATACAGTCAGAGTGATCCAGCCACCAGACCTCCGACAGGTCACTGTGCTAAGAAAGGCTGAATGGCAAAGGATCCAAGATGAATGGAACCAGGTGAACAGAGAGGAGGAGCGCCTGAAAGAGGCATCCAGAGAGAGGGAGGCCCTGCGTCTCAAGTCCCAGGAGGTGGTCAAACTGTGGTCCAACACAATCAATGTGAGTTTCCCCAGACTGTTTTTGTTCCAGTGCAATTATCCTATTCCACAAACACGGAGAGAGTCAAAACACTGTTTGTGTAAATCGACCTCAGGGTCAAAGGCAAAAGAAGCTGGAGGCAAAGAAGATCCGGGAGGAGATTGAGGAGGAGAAAAGGAAACAGATTGATTTGGAAGAAGCCGAATACCAGGAGCAACAGCGGAGGGAGGCCGTCAAAAGAGCCCAAACTCAGCTGTATTATCAGACAGATCGGGTCAAAGGACTGCACGTGAGTGTTGCTTTGAAAAGGAATCCATCCCTCTCAGATCACGTCAAATGAGGTGCTCGTTGCTCTGTCTGCAGAGAGCGCTCCTGCTCACAGAGGTGCTGAAGGAGCGGGAGGCTCAGATTGAACTCAAACAAAGAATCAAAAGCACCAGCAAAGACTTGGACAAGGGCGTCCTCCAGGTGGCAAAGACCAGAGACGAAGAGGCTTCCAGAAGAGAGGAAGAGAGAGCAAAGCAGAGGGCGCTGGAGAGAAAGGCAATCACCGAAGAGCTGAAAAACCAGTAAGATTCATTTCAGTCACGATGTCTGTATCATGCTCTGGTCAAAATATACAAGATGGTGAGAAAAATGAGAACTTGTACTAGTTTAACTGTGGCGTGTTTCATGAAGCTGCAGTGAGAGCTTCCTATTGTGTCACTGAACCCCAAATCGCGTCAGATGAGAATCCAGGATTCCTTTTTCTCAAGAATGAAAGGACACGAGGAGATGAAGGAGCGAGAGAAACTGCAGAACAAGAAGGATGGAGAGGACATCCAGCGCCAGCAGGAGCTCTATCAGTGGGAACAAACGATGGAGTCTGAAAGGCAAGAGAACCAAAAGAGAGACCTCATGCGAGACCACTTGGTAGGGTCGCAACACCCTCAGATAGGTCAATGCGTCTTCGTGTCTGAACAGTGCACGTTTCAGTTGTTCATTTTGTGTCCTCGCAGGAGCACATCACCAACAGGGAGCTTCTGAGAGTCTCGGAAAGACAAAAACTGGAAGCTGAGGAGGAGCAAAGGAAACTCTTCCTGTCTGCCAAACAGAAGATGAAGAAGCTGCGCAATGACAGAGAAAAAGAGATATTCACGTGAGGCTTCGCTCAAAAGTTGGAACTTGTCACAGAGTCAGTCGCTCCATGCGTTGTCTTCTGCCTCAGTGAGGCTCAGGCGCGCAGGGAGAGGATCCTGAAGGAGCTGATGGTCACACAGCAGCAGCAAGCTGTCAGCGAGGAGCAGAGGATGGCCCAGGCCATCGCTGAGCGGGAGGCGAGGGAGGCTCTCCTGCAGCAGGAGGAGGAGGAGAGGAGAGCGGCCATGCTGGAGTCAATAGCCGCACACCGAGAACTCGTGGTAACGCAAGCTCACATCCCACGCAAAGTCTGCTGCCAGGGCAGGATACCCTTACTGTGTTTTTAGTTCAAATGCTACATCAAACTCAACAAAACTGTGAGTTGTCCACAGCTGTGAATGTGTGACAAAAGGCTTGGAATGATGTTTTCATCCTAAACTGTTCTGTCACCAGCGGCAAGAAAAGGAGCAGAACGCAAAAGCAGCGAAGCAGAAGAAGCGAGAAGAACTGGAGGCCAAGAAAGAGGCTGACAGAATATTTTCTGAAAAACAACAGCTGAAGGCGGAAAAAATCAGAGAGGAAGAGAGAAAGTTAAAAGACTTCAATGCCTCACGGATGGTATCGCGTGAATTTACTGACGCATCATTGTTAAAAGAAGCGTGGGAAAGTCTGAAGCCGAGTTGAACCAATTTTGCCTCCTGTCAAATCTTGTCAATCACAGGCAGAAAAAAGTGCCCAGGAGCAGCAGCTGAAAGTGGAAGACCAGCAACTTGAGGCGAAGAAGGCAGAACTGACGGCCCAGGAGGAGAACCAGTTCCAGCAGTACTCACGGAAGGTGATCAGTGCGGCGTCCGAGGCTCAGAGGAACGTCTTCCCACTCAGCAAAGCTGCCAGGGAGGGCTTTGGAGGGGGGCTGGGTCCAGTCTTCAGCGGGGTCCGGCCCAGTTACCTTGTGCAGGACCGCTCCGGCGCCCAGATGCCCAGCTACAGCTCCGGCACCACCGAGGATGTCAAGAAACTTTACGAGGCCGTTGACATCGAGGAGGCAAAGAGGAGACTTGGATTCACCTGGTGAGGGTGACGGCTCCTCACACACAGCAGTGTGCACTAACATCAGGTCAGACCGGGACCAGAAATGCTGCTCATTTACCACTGAGAGAGCGTTTCTTTCCAAACCTGCCTAATAAAGTGTATCTCACAGTACTGTAGTGTGTGTTAGTGTGTGTGTGAATACAGCAATAAAACTGCTTCAATGGTTTTGTGTTTACATTCTTGTCTAACTCAAGATTCACACAATAAAAGCCTCATTGTTTACAACTTTTTCTGTTGATAAACGTGACAGCATCTATAGAATATTCAGAACAAAACGACGGATGAAAATCAAACAGTCCTTTATTTCACGCGATAATCCAGCTGAGTTTTTAGAAACAACTCACACAAAACAAGAATCAGTTGTTGCTGTCGTACTGAGCGGCATGACAGCGACAGTTTGCCTTCCAGGAAAAAAAACAACAACAATTGGACAGGTTTACAGTAAAAGTCTGTGTAGAAAAAAAATTCTGGGTGTACACTTTTTTCCCCCAATAAGATATGCATGCAGGACAGTCTGACCCTTATTTAATGAACTGGCTGTAAAAATTAAAGGGTTCCAGGTCAATTCTTTTTCTTTTAACTAACAAAATCAAAACTACGATAAAACCAAATACAGTTAAACGTTGGATTCAGAACGCTGAAACGAATCAAAACAGGAATCATTCTGACAATCGACAGTGACAGAAAATTCAAAGGTCTCATTTGCTGAGGAATCAGGTGGGACAAGAGGGTCTCGGTGATCAGACCCCTTCACCTCACGGCTTCGGCTGCGCAACTCATCCACAGCCCTGCTCGAAGGCGAGTTTCATCAGTCGCACTTAATATGTCGGTCGTTTGTCGGTCCAGCATTTAGCTCACATTTACCAGGACTTCTAACAGCTGCAGCTTCCCGTCTGGACTTCACGTGTAACAGTTGAAACCTCAGAAATTCAAATCATGTTCACTTTGGCAGAACTGTTAAGTGTGTTTCTCTGCAGCAAATGAGGTCTGTGAATGAAGTGAACCGTAGATGGAAGGCTGCGCTACTCTACATGTATAGTGTGTGTTTAAAAAAATGGGTGTCGTCGATGCATCAAGAGCAGGTTCAGTCACTGTCGGAGCTGGAGCTGGAGCTGGAGCGAGCCTTCTTGCTGTCGTTTTTATCTTTGCCTTTTGCACCATCTGATCTCGATCGGGCCGGACTTCGTCTGTCTTTGGATCTGGAGGAGCTCCTGGCCCTCCGTTTGGAGTTCGGGCTCCTCTGACGCTTCCTCTTCTCGTCTCGGTCGCTCTCGGAGGAGCTGGAGCTGGAGGTGCTGCTGCTGCTGCGTCTCCTCCTTTGGCTGCCAGCGTTTCTGTCCTTGTCCCTCCGGTGAGACGAGCGGTCTCTGCTGTGCTCTCTCCTGCTGCTCTTGCTCCTGGAGCGCCTGCCTCTGTGAGAGTCTCGGCCCCTACTTCTGTCTCGACTTCTCGAGCGGCGGTCTCTGTCCCTGGACGTCCCTCGCCTCCTGTTCTCTCGCCTGTCCTGACTCCTGCTGCGTTCGCGGCCTCGTTTGTCCTCCCTGTCTTTAGATGTCGCGGGGCCACTTTTTTCCTTGCTTCTGCTGCTGGATCTGCGCTCATCTTTTGCGCTTGATCGTTCCTTGCTTTTTGATTTTGAGCGCTTCCTCTCCCCGTTTCTTCCTTTTGAGTCGTCTTTAGGTTTTTTATCAGAATCATGAGCCTTACTTTTATCTTTGTGGTTATTTGAATCGGACTCTTTTTCTTTCTTGCTGGCACTTTTGTCTTTGCTCTTCGAGCGACCTCTTTTCTCATCGTCCTTTTTGTGCTTGTGACTCTTGTCTCGGCTTTTGGACCTCCTACTTTTTTCGCGACTTGTACTGCGGCTGTGGGACTTGTCTCGTTTCTTCGCCTTGTGTTTCCTGTGCTTCTCGTCTTTTTCCGTGGAGTCGTCTTCTTTGCTTTTGGATCTCTTGGATCTCTTTTTCTCCTTTTTGCCTTCAGCCGAGTGTTCACGCTTTGAGTTGGAGTTCCTTCGCTCTCTTTGAGGAGCTTGAGCAGCTCCATCTTTCTCTTCATTCATATCACCTCTGCGAGGGGGGAAAACACTGTTAAAGATGAATCCTAACAGGAAAAAGCTGAATTTAACTTATTTGCTGGACATGTAAAAAAAAAAAAACTTTTGAAGACTCAATTAAAAGCCGAATCACAATCTGTGGCTACACATTTTAAAAATGTAACCCAATTGGTACTTCATTCTCAGAATCTGGAGTAGTGAGTCAAACACAAAGTTTCGTACAAATGAAAGAAACTGCAAATTTGGAAGCAACAGAAATAAATGATGGATTAAATTCGATCTAGTATATTTTACCTGTCACCCTTGATCCAGCGCTCTCCTGTGACGGCCCTCATCCGCTGGCGCTGCATCTCCTGACGCCAGTGTGGAGGAGTTTCACTGCGCCGAAATCGATCTCTAGACCTTGAACGGGAGCGCGATGGAGTCCGATATCTCTGCAAGAAAGAAAAAGTGACTTCGAAACACGTCGCCAGACAAAAGTAGAAGCTTCAGCTGAAGTCTTTGCGTGGTTGCTGCAAACGTACTCGTGGACCTCTGCCTTTTATCTTCCTGCCTGATCGAGTCATCACGAGCCTCCTGTGATATGTCGAGTTATAGGCTGCGCCAGAACTGCAGATAGACAAGCAAGACATGAAAAAACAAAAAATGATTGAATGCTTCGTATCAAAATGTTTGTCATGTTTCCACCTAAACACACACACACACACACACACACACACACACACACACACACACACACACACACACACACACACACACACA
>JASSRZ010000023.1:11043797-11096817 GCA_032164315.1 Malacoctenus gilli | reverse complement strand
CACACACACACACACACACACACACACACACACACACACACACACACACACACACACACACACACACACACCTCTCCCTTGGCCTGTCGTCTTTGTTTCTCTGGTCCTTGTCCGCCTCGTCTCTTGACTTCTGGACAGGCTGTGGACTCCTCCTCATGAGGAATCGATTCTCAGGGATGGGGGGGATTTCCTCAGGACGTACAGTCGAAGTCACCACCTCTTCTTGTTCTTTCTCTTCAGGACTTTCAGGTGGTTCTGCCCTGTGAAAACGTACAGTTCAGTAATAGAAGACTCGTTTCTTAATCTACAACTTCAAACTAAATTCCTACTTCTTCACTTCTTTGTTCTTCTTCTGTTTCTTTTTCAGCTTTTTCGCCTTCTTTTTCTTCTTTTTTGATTCTTTTTCAGACTCTTCAGACTCGGAGGACGATTCAGAGGAGCTCTCAGAGTCACTGGAGCTGCTACTTGAACTGGACGAGCCTCCTTCCCTCTTCTTATCATTTTTCTTTGCTGCAAAAAGTTTGAACCGGAGTTAACGAACCAAGACCCAACAAGAACCCAACACCCTCGTTTGAAGAAACATAATGAAATGATTCTCCTCAATCTGACCTTTGGCTTTCGGAATGAGCTCTCCGCAGTTCAAAACCTTCACCTCAGCATACGGCCTGCTGTTTGGGTCGGTCTTCTGGTTCTCCATAGTTTGAACAACCTCTTGGCCAGAAATCACGTGACCGAACACCACGTGGACCCTGACGAAGTAGAGGAGAGATTTAGCTAAATATACATCCAGTCATTGTCTCCATTTGATTTCCAAGTGAAAGGACACTCACCCATCCAGATGTGGTGAAGGTTTTGTTGTTCTGAAGTAGCATCGCATCACATGACAGAAAACAAGAGAACAAAAAACAGTGAGGCTTAAAAAAAAGACCAATAATGCAATGAACATCACTTCTAGAAACAGCAATTTGGAGCAACAAATGGTGCTTACATGAAAAACTGAGAGCCATTGGTATCTTTTCCCCTGTTGGCCATGGACAGCAGATACTCCTTGTTGTGTTTGACAGCAAAACTTTCATCTTAAGGAAAGGAGAAGATTAGATCACCGACTAGAAGCCAGCAGTCTTTTGGATGACTTTGAACAACTTCTTTACCTTCAAAAAAGCCTCCATAGATGGATTCGCCGCCTCTCCCGTTACCTGGAGCATGAACAAACACATACAATCTTAAAAGCTGTTTCACAAAAGAAGATCTATGTGTCACACTTGGACACAAAGGAAAAGTGCTCTTGGACTCACCTTCACTGAAGTCTCCTCCCTGAATCATGAAGTCTTTCACAATACGATGAAAAAGGCATCCTTTGTAGTGGAGGGGCTTCTGGGTTCCCTTGCCAACGCCTTTCTCACCTTGATGGGGGAAAAAAAACCAGAATAGGACTCCTAATAACAGAATAAATCAAAAATGGTAACAGTTTGTGTTGAAGTCAGCTGAAGGCGGTTCACTCACCAGTGCAGAGGCATCGGAAGTTTTCACAAGTTTTGGGACAGATATCAGCAAACAACTCCACCACAACTCTGCCAACTGTAAAAAGACACCAGACCAAAAGTTGAAACTTTTGATACAGAGTCTGTATCTGCTGCTATTTCAGCTAAAAAATCCTGGTGTCTATAATTACCAAGAACATTGCTGATGCCAATGTCAAAGAAGCAGCGAGGACGAGGAGCCTTGATCCCCATGATTCCCTAAAAACACCTGGAGGTGACAAACAAGAGATATTACGGATTAAAACTAATGTCCTCCAAACCACCTTCTACAAATAAGTTGCCACAACTCAGACCAAGCGAAGACATGCACAGAATGAGACATGCATAGAGAGAGACGCCAATGTTCACACATCCTCACAAATAGCAACCTCAACGTAAATTGTGTTGGGAGAGATGGTGGACATGTACATAACTTAGTAATACACAATAACCGATAATAGGAGACATTAGGAACAGGAAATAAGAGCCAGATAAAAAGTCACAGAACAACAAACAATATGGTGGTGCGAAATGTGCAAGATAGACAGTAAACAATTACTACGTGTATCACTATTTCAAAGCATTCTGCTGTACATGATCAATTGCGTTACACTCTTGAACGTTTATATTTTACTTTGCAATAGTGCCCCTGAAGGAAAACAAGCAATAAATCTTACAATGGATAGAGAAGGACCTATTGTATGAATACGAATGGGACAAAAAGATAACTGCTGAATAAAATGAACCGAAACACTGAATCAAAGTGTTATTCATAGAAAAAAACAGCTGCAATTTGAGTTGGCATTGTGCTAGCTAACCTTAGCTACGTAGCCTCGCTTTAAAAGAGTCCGCTCACCTGTTGAGCTACTTGAAGATAAAAGTTTGCATTTTTACTAAAATAAGTGCCGATGTGTACACGGTCATTCGTCGAGGTTAAATGCGCGTGTTTTTCACGCGGCACTCAGCGAGTTTCTATTTAACGGCAGGCCTGCTGTTAGCATTAGCACCTCAGTCTGCCGTGCAGAAGGAGTTTTACCTCTAAAAAAATCCTCAGAGCCACTTCCCGAAACTACGCCTGCAAACGCCTCGCAGAGACCGATATACCGTGAGAACACTTCACCTGGAAGACCAGTCGTGTCACTCCATGCAGCGGGCAGCTCTCACGGACGACGAAATTGAAGTTTCATTCAGTGTTGAGCTGTGTGTTTTCTGAAGATGGCGCGGCGGGGACGTCAATGTAGTCGGAGCGCTGCTGCGCCGGTCACACATCAGAGCTTTTCGGCCCTCAGTATGGCCTGCAAGGAGCAGGGACAGTTTGCCTGAGCGGATGCACGAGGATGTTTCACAACACAAGTTACTTCTGTTATACAAGGACCTTTTCAGATACCTTTAAGTTTTTTTGTGCTGAGTTTTTTTCTAATTTGTGAATCAAAACTTTAGGAGAAAATAAAGAAAGGGAAGCCAACACGGATGGAGATTATAATTGGTTCTGCTTAAACCTCCCTCAGGAGTAGAGTCCGACTTTTTGGTTATCAATCAACCTTTTTGTCAAAAAAAAAAAAATCGACCCCAAAACAGCAACTACTTCTTTTGAGCTTACAGGACACCTTGAGCGCAACTACCTGAAAGGCACAACGCGGGGTCCCTGGAATCCCTCTTCATTACGTCACACTAGCTACGGAAGTAAACTTCATAGCATGCATGCTAGGCAATTTTGACTTTGAGCAAGTAATGTATATGTAGTGCGTTCGTGTCAAGTTCATAGTTTGTGTATTTACATGTTGTGCTAAAATCGACAAAATAAAGCAGCAGGCCGCGATGCGACGAGGTTGACGGCCACTGTAGGTGAGTGTTTCTGTTCCCACGTGAACAACGTGTAGCTCCTGGCAGGAAGTTCACTGCGCAGCACAGCACTTTGAGGAAGTCACCCTGCACGGAGGAGGTGTGAACTTAGTCTATGATAAAGACGAGGTCAGCGTGTCACTGCTGGCAGGGTCCGTTGTCATAGAGATGATATGTTGTTAACATAGGTGGTTTAAAGTCTCTGTTGTCTCGCTGATTGAAGTTGTGCCCCATTTGTCTCACTGTTGTGTGTTTTGTTTTGCTTTGACAGGTCATTATCAGAGGTTCACACATCTGCTCCCACCAGTGGTTGCTCTGGGGTCTCTGCCTCAGCTGGCGGACATTGAGGACTGAGGGAGGATGCTGACACACTGAGGACCCCAGTACACACGTGACCTGAGTCCAGGTGTGTGGTGAGGATGTTCCGACTCCGCTGTGTGGACCTCGGCCTCCGCAGGCTCTTCCACGGAGCCGCGGTGAGCAGAGACCAGGTCCTGGAGCAGTTCAGAGGGTGCTCGGTGGAGGACCAGGTGTTCGACGTGGTGGGGAGGAACAAGGCCAAGCTCACGGTGGACCACGTGGTGTGTGCTGTAAGGCTGCTGTGGCAGTTCCAGAAGGAGAAACCTCAGATGCTCCGGACGGTCAACCTCATCAAGAGTCACCCGCAGTTCCTCACGCTGCGAGTTTTGGCAGAGAATAAATTGGTCTTGATGGACGATCTCGCGCTGGTCGACACGCTTTACACCTTTCTTAGGTATTTCAACTCACCTGAATGCGTATCAAAACAACTGTAATCGCAAACAATAACACAGTCGTGTTGTTTTTCTTGTAGACTGAATGTGGATGCACACGACTCTCTTGTCCAGCACCTGGTCTCTGAAGCTTGGCTGCGTTTAGAAAGGTATGATGGTGTTTTAAGATCAGTTGGAACGTGGCAATCAACAATCAAGTCAATCCAATGAATAATTTTAGCAGTCAGAAAACATCAGAAATTTGAAGGAAAGAACAGCATAATAGGAGTTTGCAACCTCTAAATCAGGACATTACAATAATACAGCAACAACAAATAAATGTGTTGGGTGTTTTTTTTGCAGATTACCGATGACATCGTTCTCCAAGTTTTCCCTTTGTTTGAATGATCAGCACTTGCAACACAGCACTCTAATGGGCCACATCACCAGCATCCTAGATCAGAGGTTATCAACTATTGATGATGCCAGGTAGGTCACGGGTGGTGTGACTACTTCTTAAGACACATACTTCTCATGTTTATTTAGTCACATGTTCCTGTCCTTGCAGAGTCCTAACTGTCCTGATGATCAGCGTGTCGTCCTTGGTGTCCCCGCGGCTCAGAGACGCCCTCATCAGCCGAGCAGACCAGCTGCTGCTCACGACGGACCCCTCCAACTTCAACGTCCCACGGCGGATGCTGCAGTTCATGCGCAGCGTCAAGTACATCCACCAACCTCTGCTGGAGAAGTGCAACGTGATATTCCTGCACAACATCTCCAGACTGGACGCTGAGAACCTCAACCTGATCCTGGGGCTCTATCAGTCCCTGCAGTTCAACAACTGTGACTTCCAGCTGGCCGCCAAGCAGCGGCTGGTCGAACTGACGGATTCCTGCACGGATCCGTACTCGTTCACCAAACTGTTCATGTGCCTGGCTCCCGTGGCCAGTTCGGAAATCAGAGAAGGGTTCGTGTCAGTCTTGGTTGAGTGACGAACAAGCGTAAGTCGGCAGTCTTTAACCAGCAGTGGTCAACAACGTGCCTTCATCTGTTTCAGGCTGGAACAAACTGCCCTCCTGCTGGCGGACGAATTTAATGCATCGCAGGCTGTGGCCATCGCAGAAACACTGGAGGGGATTCAGAGCAGGAACCTGAGTTTACTAAAAAAGTGAGATTTTGTCTCTTACACATTGAACCTCCTCTGCTTGAACGATTTGAATAGCAGCAATGTATCCTTTTTAACCAGTGTGCGTTCATGTTATAATTATCAACTGTGTTTTCAATCTTTCTCAGAATCGCCGCCGTAATCGAAAGAAACCTTCATGTCTACAAGCCGGTGGAAGTTGCCCGAATCACGCAGGCTCTTTCACTGTTGCAATATCAGAACCCTGAACTCTTCACCAAACTCCGACAAATTTTGGTCGCGTGAGTGTGAAAACAGTGTCGAGGTGGCAAATTTGTTCAAGAAAAACTGACCCGACAAGATACTTTGTGGTGCAGTTTTTTGCAGAACAGCATCTTCCCCTCTGAGGTGACCATGCTGACCCGCGTGCTGTCCATGCTGCAGTCCCCACACGTGGACAGCGGCGTGGTGTCGCGGATCGACGCGATGGTGGAGCAGTGCAGCCTCAACGATCTCAACACCATTGCCTTCGCCATCGCCAAGTGGGTGCGGTACGACACGTTCTACCGCCACAACACTCCCGGCAATTACATCCAGCTGCTGCAGCGGCTAAAGCGCTGCGCCCACGAGAGGCTGAGGACCGCCGACCAACTGGACCTGGTGCTGGACGAGCTCAAGTACGTCTCAGGCGAGTGGTTCGAGGAGATGCTGCTCGAGGAGACCATGGTCACACTGCAGAGGATGATCGGCCAGGTGGACTGGACCATCGTCCCCGAGCTGGCCTTCTTCCTCAGCAGGGTCAACTACGAGTGCCCTCCTCTGCTGGACCGGATTGCCAGCGTGGCCATTGAGCACATTGACAAGGTGCTTAGATGGATAGACTTCACGTCCACACGTGAACTTTGAAAAGCTTCATTTGTGAACGGAAACATTTCCGTCTCTGTTTTTAGATCCACTACTCTGAAATGTACGCCACACTGCAGCCTTTTGCCTTCCTGAACTACTACCCCGTCCAAGCCGATGAGCTGTTTGATGCTTGTATCAACCGCTTCACCCCTCATATGAGTGAGTCACTGCTCGTATAGCAGACCTATCTTGTTGAAGCCGCCATTCACCCGTTTTGTTGTTTTAAAGGTTCCATTGACCCACATCTGCTTGTCCTGCTGGGTTACTGCTTGGCGGTCGCCGACCGCTTTCCTGAAGAACTCATCAGGGAAGTATTCTGTGTCGACTTTCTCAGGAAGCTGGATTCCCAACAAGAAAGTAAGTCCACTGCTCATTCGAATAGAAATCCTAAATATCTGTGGAACCCGGGGGAAAAAACAGTGCACTGTTTAAAGAATTCAAAGCAAGTTCTGCACACAGATTCTATAGTGTAGTGGAAATCACATCTGCTTCACATGTAGAGGGTCCTGGGATCAAGTTCCAGTGACGCCATTCTTATTTGTTTCCAACGAAAAAATCTGAATTCTTTTTGCCTCATGTTAACTGGATCCGATATTCAATCTTGAACTCTTTTTTTTTAGCGCTACCTCATGTTCTTAACTTGCGGACGCGACTGCGCCTCATGCGGTTGAATCGTGCCGTGTGTCTGGAGTGTCCTGAGTTCCAGGTGCCTTGGTTTCACGAGGATTTCTGCCAGCAGCTGCTGACGCAAGGTGAGAGGATACACGTGTTTATGATTTATGGGCTGCAAAGTAGAAAATTCTTTTTGAATCACCTTTTTCCTCCTGTTTTTTTTTTAACCAGGAAAAGGCCGCGTCAGTCGAGTGCAGCAGCAAATCCACAAAATGTTGGGGGAAGTTCTTGGCGGAATCAACTTTGTCCAAGTCGCAGTGGTCACTCCGTACTTTTACTCCATCGGTAAGTCGCCCTTTGGAGAACGTTTTCCGTGACCATAAACCTTCTGTGCATCCATGTCTTCCCTCACCTGTTGTCAGTGTGCTAATTTGAGCTACAGCTGCTCTCTGCTTCTCGCTGACACAGCGCCCCCCTGTGACGCTGTGTCAGCCAATCAAATGAGCATGAACTGACAGGGAAGTCTTCTCATGTGGTGATTGTCTCAATTTGAAGCAAGGACATTATTGAAAAGAGCAAATGTTCTGGAAATGTATTTCCATAGACAAGTGTGCTTCAGCTGTCTGTCAAAGAGAAATAAGTAAAGGCTTTACACTGTGCAGAGGTTCACTCACTCAGTGATTCATAATGGTGCTGCAGTGTTTTCATATGGCAATGTTTCACTGTGTCTTTTCTAGACTTTGAATGCAAACTGGACCGGCACATGCAGCCGCTCCCATACAGTGAGCCAAGCACGCTGCAGTTGTCGGACAGAGGGAAGGTTCACTGGGATGTGAGCTCACTGGAAAACATCAGGGATGAGCTGCCGCCCGGAGCTCAGCGGTAACGATATAAGCACACACGTCTCAATGACAGGGATTCAGAATGTTCTGTAACTTCACTCAAAAGCTTTAAGCTGTATTGACCCTGAGTTAAAGCTCTAAACCAACTTTGTTATCTTGAGCCTTTTGATCAGGCCACATGTCATTTGGTTCGGATTGAGAAAGATACACAATATCATTTGGAAGATGAAGAACAAAAGAAGCTATAGATGACACATTTGTCTGATGTTCTGTCTCTGCTGCTTCTTTTTCAGTGTTGCCATAGTTTTTGTTGATTCAAAGGACTTTTGCAAAAACTCTCATCATATGAGAGGCAAAGCCATGATGAAAAAGAGACACCTTGAAATTTTAGGATACCGTGTGGTTCAGGTGAGCGAAGAATATGCCGGCTGACCGATGCGACTTCTGTCGTATATCTTACAGACAGACGGATCACGTGAATTCTCCTGTTTGTTTCCACAGATCCCTCATTTTGAGTGGAACTCGATGGAGCTTTCAACTCCTGATGCCTGGAAGGAATATCTGAAGCGGAAGATAACAGGATAAAGTGCATTACAAAGGCGAAATGCTCTATTTAAGGCCTAAATGTGTGACATTCTTCACATCTCAAAGAATGTCACACAGCTCTGGAAAAGAGTGTTGGCAGACTGAACTGAATGAAACGTTAGGAAAAATGTGAAGTGCTCTTTATTTGAAGGTTGTTTTTTGTACAAAAGTGGCATGAACTTAAGTCCTTCATTTGAAGGGAGAATGTGTATTGTGTGCTTTTAATAAAGTACTTTTTCAAAAAAAAAAAACCCACCCAAAAACAAACATACTTTGTGCTCTCTGTACAAAGCCCATCAAATAGTATTATCCATTCTGAGGACAGATCAGACCAGATCATATCTCAAAAGAAGAAGAAGAAAAGCCCAGTGCTTTTATTTTGAAGGTTCTTGCTGTTCATTGTATTGTGTTTCTGCCAGCATTCATCTTCTTCCTGATGTATTTTTGAAATAAGCAGCTTCAACAACACAGCTATTTTGTATAACAAATTTTAATCATCACTTGTCATGCTGTTAAAAATCTGACAAGAGAGACCTGAAATTGGCAGTGTGGATAAAACGACAAGATAAAAGTGCAAGACATTTCATGAGCTATAACTCAACAAAGAAGTGAAAAGAGAAGAGTCTCTGTATCTTTGTAAAAGACAAAGGCGCGTTCACTTTCTGTCCTCCTGCAGCGACCGAACGCTCACGGTCACAATTTGGGCATTTTGGCGGCATTCAGTCGCATGGACACACAGGAAGCTCCAGCTGCGTACCGCATTTCCCTGATCATACCAGTCCACTCTTTCTTCTCTTCTTCATACCTGGCAGTAACAAGAAAACAATGATCAAAACCTAACTCTCAACAAATGCCGGTAAGTATCACAGTGCAACGTGATGTAAACTTACTGCCAGATGTCAATGACTTCATTGGGCGCACACTCCTTGTTCTCGTTCTGCATCATGGCAAAGCCCCCGACGGCATACAGCTGCCCCCCGCAGCTCACCAGGTTGATTGAACTCCTCTCCTGAGGAAACTCTGTGAATGGGGACCACCTGCACAACAACCAGCCCACCACCATGTTAATCCTCCTGGCTCTTGTCTTTGTTGGTCAAGATTTGACAGGATTTAAAATACAAAAACAGTCTCAGAAAAAAAGTCTCTACAATTCAGAAGCCTTTTGTTTGTCACATGATATGTGGACAAAATAACATCCGTTTAAATGTTCAAAGTTCTGGGAATTTCTCCACCTACTTGTTGGTTCCAAAGTCGTAGGCTTCACACGCAGCCGTCAGGCCTTCCTCATTGACTCCCCCTGCTACGATGATCTTCCCTTTGTGGACCACTGCCCCAAACATCGATCTGGGGGTCTTCATAGCAGCCACCTCTTTCCACTCTGACCTCTTGTGGTTGTAGGCGAACATCTTACTGGTGGCTTTACTTTACCAGAAGCACACAGACGATTTGCAGTGAGGCTTCATTTGTGCCGGAGTTCACCCTTTGATCTAGTGACATCGTGTTGTTGCGTTGCCGTCTTACTTGTCGTCCGATTTC
Source organism: Malacoctenus gilli (assembly GCA_032164315.1). Lineage (NCBI taxonomy): Eukaryota > Metazoa > Chordata > Actinopteri > Blenniiformes > Labrisomidae > Malacoctenus > Malacoctenus gilli. Next base: position 11,087,120 of record JASSRZ010000023.1, on the reverse strand, counting down.
CCTCCCAGGCAGTACACCAGCCCATTCTGAGCGACCACGCTGTGGCCATGCAGCTTCAAGGGGAGCTTTTTAGCTTCTGTCCACTTCATTTTTCTGCAGAGCCACAGACCGCAACACAATATGTTTAACACAGCGTTCCCCTCGCTGAGAGTCCCCTGATGAATCACTGACACGGGCCTGGGACTTACTCCGTGTCGTAGCACATGACCGTGTCGTGAGACTCGTTCGTCTGTAAATCTTTTCCTGCTACAGCGAAGAGGAGATTTTCAAATTCGCCCATTCCAAAGAGACACCTTGGGGAGGGCATTGGAGGCAGGGCCACCCACTCGGCGGCCAGACTGTCCAGCTGCAACAGTGTTTTAAACAGCCTTTTAGAACAAGCAGGTGTCTCACAAAGTGGCTGAAGAATAAAGAAAACTTGTCTACCTGGTAGAAGTAACACTGCAGTGGGTTCTCCTTGTCGTCGTCGTCCACAAACAGCCCCCCCACCACATACAGATTGTTCTTCCTGGAAGTCAGGCTCACATGGTTTCGGGGGATTTGCTCGGACATGGCGGCGAGGAAACATTCGTTCTCCTGGCCGTCGTAGGCCACAGCAGCCGTGTCGGTGAGCATCAGAATCATGTCTTTGGCATACATGCCGAACCTGCGGGTGTCATTGAGGTACCCCGGTAGCTTGGCCTCCTCCCCATCTCCTTCCTTTTTCTTCTCAGGCAGCTTACCTGCGAAGGCTTCCTTGATGACCTTGATTTTTTTGACAAGCTCAGGGTCAGATTTGACGAGCTCGTCTTTCTCCACTTTTTCCTTGAGGTACTTCTCCGGAAGCAGGCGGAAGCGGATGCACTCAAAGGCCTCCCCCAAGGATTTCACACGCTTGTCTTTGTCCTTTCTGATCCACTTCATTAACATCTCGAACACGACCTCTTCCTTCTCAACGTTCAATGCATCCGCTCCGATGATGGCGAAGAGTTCAGGCGGAGCCAGCTCCAAGAAGTCCTCGTCGTTGGCGATCGTCTCGAAGCGATCCGCGACGTAATCTCGCGCCGCCATGGCCAGCCTGGCGCAGTTCAGCATCAGTCCCAGCCTGTAGATGGCCAGGCAGTTTTTCCTAGACAGACTCTTCTGGAGGAAGTTCACGCAAACTGTGAACACGGAGGGAATCTGGAAGCGGTTGGCCACCGTCAAAATGTCCTGCACATTGTTCTCGTTGATGTCGATCTCCGCCGAGTACATGTAGTTGACGATCACTTCGATGATGTTGGGGTCGAGGTTCTCCAGCACCACCTCCTTCCTGTCCACTTCCTTCCCTTCCTCTGAGAAAAAGAGCTCTCTGAAATAGGGGCTGCAGGCCGCCATGATGAGCCGGTGGCAGGGGATGCTTCTGTCCCCCACCTTCAGGATGCAGTCAATCAACTTATTCTCATTCAGGAGCTCTTTCAGGCCGTCCTGCAGCAGCGTGCTCTGGAACAGACGCAGGTCTTCCCTCAAGCCTTGGGGGTCCATCGTGTCCGGACAGGAAGTGGAGAGGGGGCTGTGAACGAGAGCCTGTCTGGAGAACTATAGGCAGCCAGGTCCGAGGCCACTTCAATATAACTGCGCCCTTCTAAATATAACCGGCGACCCCATCCGTGAAGAATTCAGGTTGGCCAAATCGGAGGCCTCGCACAGCTGTCATAGAGTAACTGTGGAGCCTTGTCACCCTAGTGATTAGTACCAACATTGTTGTACAGCCACACAGAAATAACACACTGCCTTAGTATTTGTCTCGGCTTTCTTTTCCAAGCCTTCAGATAAACGATGTCTCAAAGGAAGCGTGGTAGAGCGCAAAAAAACGATGGCTCAAAGATGACTTAGTGTTCCAATACTTAACTTCATGCATTTAAAGATATGATACAGCTGGTATTTACTACCGCTCAGAGTATTCTGGGCTCATCCAGACTCTGGTGAGTCACAGTTCACCTTCAGTGATGAGCAGCTCCATTCAGTCTGTGAATCATCATCCGTGTGTGAGACAACCATGAGGGTGGTGCTAGTGGTGGTGGGGTTACGGAGCAGCAGACAAGGGTCAGTGAACAGCTGCCCCCTCAGGAGGTGACAGTTTGTCTGCTTTTAACGTTTTGAAAGTACTCCTGGATTTCAGCCTGAGCTCACCGTGTCCTTTCCACATGCAGCACAAATGAGTCGTGACTGAGACACAGGTCAGAGCACAGATTGTCACTCTGGTGATATTGACAGCAACGACTCAAGAGAATTAGTCTGAATATGTTTATTTATATCAAATGGTGAAAACTGCACTTGTTTTGTACACAAAACCTAAAAGACCATATAAGTGTAATTTAGTAGTTTCTCCTTAAAAAAAATAAAATCTATACATCAACTGTACAACTTTTGACCACCTGATCTGAAATTTATGAATGAATAAATAAATAAATAAATAGTAGCACTGTGTTTATGAAACAATATACACAATATAAACTACATCTTTTATTTTTCCAAAACTTGTCAACCCCAAGTGTGGCATAAATATACTAGAACCAATATAGAAATGCTTTCAAAATAAAAGCCCTGGCCTGTTTTCTTATTCTGCTCTTGATCTACAAACTGTCCTATTGTGGTGTGATTCAAAAAAATGCTATTCTGTGTTTGACAACCTGAAAGCAGGCAAAATGTCGAGCCCCCCACTGTGATCCCTGATCCCAGGGTGGGACCCACTGAGCTAGAGTACAGACAGAGTAGTTTTTAGGGTATTTCAGCCCATTACTTCCCACAGTCCTTGAAGCGTGAAGCCTTCCTTGAGTTTCTCGACAGCAAGGCCGAGCTCGTCAGAGAACACTGCTTCACGGTCCTGTTGCTATAAAAAAAAAACAAAATACATTAGTCAAGTTTCAGCTGAGAGCAAAATTTGGCAGTAAATGTAATCTGACCAATTTTGTGTTTGCTCATAAAATACCTTATTTCCATCGGCAAAGTAGGCCTGCAAGCAAGCACAGAAACATGTTCATTCTATCAAAGCGTTCTTACGCTGCTGTTCTATGGCCGGCTCATCCAGCATGAGCATGAACAACATGCGTGTGTGTTTATTCAGTCTGCTGAGGGCATTAGCTCACGGCTATTCTGAGAGCCTGAAAAATAAATGGCGAACTCCCGGAGGAGTGAGGGACGGCCAGCAGGCACACTCACTGTGAAGGCATCGGTCTGGTCGTCAGGCTCGATTTCCACATCATCGGGGAGCTGTTCCACTGTGAGCTCTTCCAACGGCTGGGGCTGAAAACATTGTTGGGACAAACAGCGCTATGACAACACCATCGACTGGAGTGGGGGGAAAATCCAGTTACATTAAAGTATTCAAAGGTATCCGGCGGAATGCCGACAGCTGTTCATTCAGAAATAGACATGTGCTGTATTTATACCGCTGGCATGCTTTATGTTCATGTGTTATAGTGCTGAGATGCTTTGTGACTCTGAGACAGACTGTGTGCCCACCTTTTCTTCCATTTCATAGTCCACGCCAAAGATGGGGTTGGCTGAGTACACCTTATGCAAGGAGTTGATTTCCTTCAGTGCATCTTGCAGTTTATCTACCGGGTCAATCTTAAAGCCCAGCACATACCCTCCACTCTGAAACCACAGGGAGACAGTGTCCATTTGTGCATTTGAAGTTTTACAGCTGAAGCAGAAACCTGTAACTGTGGAATGTGGGACGAAGTTACCTGGCGGGAACTCTCGATCACCAAAGCCAAGCCAAACTTTGAGTCTCGAATTCTGATGGACCACTTTGGATGAGAAGCAACAACATTTTCAACACTCTACAAAACCCCACAATTCAAAACATATCACGAGTGTAGGGTCAAATAACTCATAAGCTTGTCTTGACAGAATCAGCAGAACTGGACCTTGAACTCTTGAAGTTGGACCTGAGCTACGACACACTGACATTGCATAACATGTGGCATCAATCCTGTCTGTTGAATTGTACTTACAATCTGAAGGTAGGGAATGCTGACATTGAAGCTCTCGTTCATGTTAGCATGCCACACAATCCGCACATTGGTGATGAAGAAGGTTCCAAGGTTACCCTGAAAGAAACAGTCACGTACACTGAACTTAGTCAATGATAAAAACAAGTTGTCATTGACACCGATGACTGATTTCCTCTGTGTCAAATGTAATATACATATAATAAATAGAAATATCTAAAGTGGAACAAAACCATGAGAAATCACTGACGTAAACTCATCAGGAAGAGCATCAGTACCTGATCGCTGGACAAATTCCAGACTCCATTTATTTTGTCATACACTTGTTCCCGAGGCAACAGCCTCAGCTGCTTGTTTTGAATGAGAGCAGCACGCAACTTCAGGTCCCGGTACATTTTGGAGGTCTCATACGCCCTGAAATGCAATACAGTCATCAGTACAGTCAGCACAAACATTTATTGTACAATTCACTGAAAGCAGTCCTTGTTTCTCCACAGTTGGTTCACCTGTGCACGGCAATGACGGAGGTGAACAGTCTCGGACTTCCAGGGACCACGTTTGTAAAGATGAACTCAAATCTCGTGTTGTTGGACTTTGTCAAGATGTACAAGGCTTCAGTTTGGCCTCTTAATTTCTGGAAAATAAATATTTGATCACAAAATTTGTACGGTTGCAAAGTTATCTCAAAATTTCTTCATCTCTGTTCATTCAAAACAATTAGCCTGTTATTACCTTTGTCTTTGCATTGGTCAAATAGTTTAAAATGTTCTTTTGTGTTGATCCTTATGTTTTTAGATGAGATTCAGTTCAGTGAAGAAATGTGTGTAACGAAGCAAATTCTGAACAAACATGTTAAAAAAAAAACTATAACACTGTTAAATAGTCACAGAAAGTAATACAAACTTGCACTTACTGAGTTTGCTGCTCTTGTTGTGATGTTGATTATGGTGTTGTAACCCACAGCTATAAAAAAATTTTTAAAAAGAGTCTCTTAATGTAAACATGCATCACAGGAGTCTCGCCAACGTGGGTTTAACTTTCTTATAGTATATATAAATGTCATCATAATATAAGGTCGTAAGAGCCTTAAGAGTAACACATCTGTCATCTCTGTTAGTTGGTCATGACATAGATATGTAGATAATGTAAATGACATGAAGAACAAAATATGTATATGAGAACTAAATAATCTCAAAATCACATGTGACCTTAGAAACTGTCGTAAAGTTGTAACACATCCCAAAAAGTTCCACATAACTCCTTAAGAGGGCAGAAATGAACAGTCAGTGAGCTGCTACTGGAGATAGACAGACTCACACAAGTTGACTCTTGGCAGGGCTAAAGAATGCCAGATGATCCTCAGATTGGTTACCAAAAGTCGTCCTGCATGAACAGCAAACATCAGTGTCAGAAACCATGAAAACAACCAGCCTGAAAAATAAATAGTGGTCCTCCGTCATCTTAGAGGCACCTCGATCTCCGTTGTTTCCCTTCGTGTCCTCGATTGAGTCCAGACAGTCGATCAGCGCCTCTCCAGGACGCGTCTTCATCTGCCTGAACACGGGAAAAATCACAGATTATAAGAGGGAGCCGCTGAAGAAAAGTACAACCCTAGTGCAGCATGTCCTATGTAAGCTATCCTGCAGTCAAGTCTCACTGTCTACGGACAAACATCAATAAAACATATAGCCATCTAACTACTTTATAGCTAGACATGGCTGTTATGAAAAACTGGCGTGTAAACGCAAGCAATTGAATCCATTTATTTTAATCTGGCCATAGGTTAGCTAATTAGCTTAGTTAGCAAGCTACCCAGCGCAACAGTGGACATTTCTGCGAAACACAAACCCCGCGTTGACTTACTGCGCTGTAATGTCGAATCTGACGTCCCTGTCCTCCCACAGAGCATCTAAAACAGACGCCATGTCCGAAGGTTCTCACCGCCGCCCGTTAATGTGGTCAAATTCACTCGTCAGCTATTGTTGAGGGTACAATCTCAATGCTATGCTGGATAATCGGAGGTTCCCGTGAAGCGTCATAATCACCGTGGTAACGGACGGCAAGCCGAGAGGACAGAAATGTCGTGAGCAGGTTTCTCTCGTTACACCGAACACAAGCGGTTTCCCCCACGGTGGTAGTAAGCTGTTATTACATTGAACTGTTTGTTTAAATCTCCCAGAAAGAGACAGAGCGCTGTATTAACGAGAGACATTATGTTAAGAAAGCATGTCCTTTATCTCAGTTTATATTTTTCTGACCCAGTATGACACAGCTCAGCGATGGCTTAGTTTCCTTGTGGGACAGGTGACCAAAATCCATAAGAGACTGTGCTTTAAAAACAAAAATACTGCTCAATGTGGCCCTGTTCATCATGAGGACTGTAATATAGCAGTGAGATGCAGGTTGTAAACAAACACAAACAAAGAAAAAACTACTATTTTGACAGACTTTTATTAGAAAACATTTTCATATATACACACGTAGACAAACCACAATATGCATAAACCTCTGAAAGTGGCACCCCAAAATACATGGCCTTTTAATGCAGCTGCCGGTTACAACATAACAACTGAGTATACCAAGAGCAAATTAAAAACACTAGAGTTTGTTTTAAATCAAATCATATTAATCGTATTAACATAAAGTCAAACATTAAGAAATACTGCATATTCAGTGTCTTTGTAAAGTACGAGATTTGAGTGCTGATCAGTGTCAGGCATTGTCACTTAAATCAGAGGCAGCTGAGCCCTGAATGAAGAACTCTCCTTGTGCCATCAATCGACTTAATGTTTCTGAGGTAATGAGTCCGTTTTTCATTAAAATATTTCTGTGCTTAAAGACAGAGACGTGAGACGAGTGTTCAAGGTTTCTTGAATGCAAATGACATAATCCGACCAACAAAGCTGGAGACTGAAGAACAGCAAAGTTCAGCAACGAAGTATTTCTCCTTTTTTTAGCCAGCTGTGAACACAAAAAAGATAATATTTAGAAAAGACGGGAGAAAAAAAGTTCTTTATTTGCTGATGATCAACAATTATTACCTGTTCTCTGTAGGACACAAGTCTGCTTGCATTCACTCTCTGTGTCGAAGCGGTTCTCATTCCCTCCACAGCCTCCGTACCAGAACTGTGCACAGGAGTTGGCCTGCTTGTCGTAGTACCAGCGGATGCTGTACTCTCTGCATGTGCCCTGGTTTAAGCTGAGGTCACAGCGGGGGTCGAGGAGAGGGGTCTCTGAGAAGATTATGGAGCAGAGACATCAGCTCAAACCCGATGCACCTAAACTCCCTCTCAGCACATGTTTAATACATAATGTTCACCTTCAAATTGTAACACAATTAGGTTTCTTTGAAGTATTTGAAGAGCTCATTAAAAAAAAGAAAGAAAATTGACTCAATTTTCACCTGAATATTTCCAGGGTGCAGTTTTAGTACTAAAACTACTAGTGTATTACTCACCCTCAGGCAGGACAGGCTTCACCACAGGCTGCAAGCGATTCGTGTTTACAGATGAAGATGAGTTCCTTGTTGACAATGTCAGAGTTGCTGCTGAAGATGATGATGACGACGACGACGACGACAACGATGAAGATGATGATGAATCTACCGTGTGGGATATGGAGCTTTCCCTCACAGGAGAGAACAGTGTTGTCTTGTTGACAGACGCGGTGCTGCTTGTCCGCACACGGGCCCTGATGTCTAAATCTTCACCCTCGTCATCATCTTCCACCTAGAATGACACAGTGACAGGAAACACTTCAGTATTGGAGGGAATACTACTTTAAGAATGAGGCAGTTTAGGCAGCAACAGTGAATAAACCAGCACATAGAATTTTCAGCACCTCAATGGGGAGAGGATCAGCGCTGATGGGCAGGGTGAATGTGTCTCCACGGCCTCGGCTGCTGGTGCGCCTCTGATTTGGGATCTCCTCCGGATAGTTGTAACCATTCCCATTGTTTCCAAACACATAACCATTATTTCCAAAGCCGTTATATCCATTAGTACTCTTTGCATTATCCCCATTTCTGTTGTTTCCATTCAGACCGTTCCAGTTGCCGTTTGTGATGCGATTGTAAATTAGAGCGCCATTTTCATCCTCACAAAACTGGTTGACAAGTTGGGATTCAAGAGCTAAGGGGGGTAAAAAAAGTAAAAAAAAAAAAAAATCAGAAATCTGAGCTTCATCTTCTGGAGGCTGAACAACAATCAAAGCATTGCACTGTGGTTCCTACCTGGCAGTGTGTTGAAGTCATCAATCAGGTACATGTGTTCACTGTCGGGGTCCGAGGCGATCAGATTGAGCTCCTGTAGGAACTCGGCCTGTGTGGGATCAGAGGAGTTGACGATCCCAAGAGCGTACATTTCAATGTTCGCAGCATGCGCCTCCCGCACCGCAATGTCAAGTTTGACCGGCTCTCGTTTGTCCGTTTGCCCATCAGTGATGACGATGGCGACTTTTCTGACTCCCGGGCGTGTGCTGAAGAAAGCTTCCTGCGTGGCCTTCCTGATGGCGGTGCCAGTATACGTGCCTTCACCCATGTAAAGCATTTTTCTGATCGCCTGCTTGACATCCTGTTTGTTGATGTAACGGGCCAAGTTAAACTCTAAATGGACGTCCAGACTGTAGAGGACCAGGCCGATTCTGGTGGCGTTGCGTCCCACTGTGGTCCGGTCCACCAGTCTGGTGACAAAGTCTTTGATAATTTCAAAGTTTTCTGGGCCGACGCTCTCCGAGCTGTCGATGACGAACACCAGCTCCATCGGCCTTTCCTTGCACTTGATGCCACAACCTGGACAGAGTGCAATAGTTTCCAGTTGACTACTAGAAATGAATTTCTACTTTTATCGTCATCTGACAGTTCATTAAAACAGACAATTCACACTTACTGTGTTACTGCTGACTAAACGTCTCCCTGAGTTATTGGTTTGCCAGATGACACTTTGACTGGGTAAAATGGGAGTTGGACCGCTCACCCTGGATTGGAGGTCAACCTGCTTAACCAGCTGAGCTACGGTCACCCCACAGATGTGACTTCTATCATTCCCCACCACAACCTCTCCTTCTGAACAGTCATTTGCTTCATTCCAATTAAAAAAACAAACAAACAATCAACTTGTGAGTCTCACCACAGATTTCTTTGATCAGCCTGATGACATCTTCTCTCTGAAAAAATGGTTATAAACACTCTTAGAAGGCAATTTCTATTGACTGATACATTTAGATCAAACATCTTTTGTACATGAACTCACTGTGAGGCCTGCTTCTCCTTTAGCTCCTGGTCTCCCCTGAGGTTTAGGGGAAAAAAACCCAACAACATCATTGTTTTAGACTTGTTAATAACTTCATTCGATTGTGGCCTGACGATGACTTCCGACTACAAGAGAATAATCCAATAACTTCTCAGCAGCTTTTTTCAAAGTCTACCAGCTTTAATATCCAACATGTCTTTCAACAAGTGTAATCGAGTTTACCAATTCGCCCGGCACTCCGTGGTCTCCCACATCTCCTTTAGTGCCCTTCATTCCCCGCTCACCCTGCAATCCACGGTCGCCCTGTAGTGATGACGGGATAATTAATCAGTCAGAGAAGTGTGAACAAAATATCAGATAAATGTTTGGATCATGCGTTTAAATCTGTCACCTTAGCACCAGGGAATCCATCACCTTGAGGCCCTCTTGGCCCAGTCATGCCTTGAGGTCCCGGCTCACCCTGAAATTAAGTTTTATTTTTGGTGAATCATGCTGAGGAGTTCCAAACTTTGAAACTACCATAAATTATCATGTTGCTTCCTGCTGTCAGTTTGTCAGGCTCAGGCTTTTCAGGTGGTTGGTTAAGGCATTCAATGCCAGCTAAGTACACGACATCTGCTTTGATTTTATTAAAACTAATGGATATGAAACTGAGTTTACCTTTGGACCTTGGATGCCCTCTCCTTGAGGTCCAGTAGGGCCCATAGGTCCTGGCCTTCCAATATTACCCTTCAAAAAAGTAACTGTTACAGTGCAATCTGTAATCTTAAATACAGTTAAAGGTGTAACATGTTTGGCAATTAGATGAGTGAATGAATGAATGACTTGGATTGCCAATGTTTCTTACTGGTGGGCCTTGTAATCCCTCCCCGGTTGGGCCAGGCAAACCTGGCAACCCCCGAAAGCCAATGTCTCCCTGGAATGAATTGGGTGAATATCAGATCCACATCTAACATTTTGCAAAACACTTTGAGAAGAACAAAGACTTGAACTATTCCAATAACAAAACACTTTCAACAAAATAACTTGGACCACAGCAGATGGACACAGACCTTAGGACCAGGTATCCCTACTCCCTCAGGACCAGGCTCCCCCGGTAAGCCTGTCAGGCCAGGAGGACCCTGCACATATTCATCAGAGATCACCTCAATCAAACAAAACTCACATTTTTCATAACCTGCTTGATTTGGTCAATTCTTTCAACTTGTATCATTTCGGGACACGATACACACCGTGGGGCCAGGGCTGCCTTCACCTTTTGGACCAACTGGACCTGGTAATCCTTGATGACCACGATCGCCCTGATGTGACATAATTTAATAACGTGGGGCGACAACGCAATGTTGTGATAACAGTACACGTCACGAATACTCTTAAGGCTTTATTAAACAAATATTTAAAACAAGACCTTCACCTTTGGACCAGGTAATCCGTGCCCTGTTTCCCCGATGTGTCCAGGGGGACCAGCAGGACCAATATCTCCCTGAAAACACAGTGATACCAAAGTGATGACTGGTAGAAACCAACACATTGAAAAATGAGCCAGACCCTTTCTCACAGTTTTTTTTTGGCTACCTGCCATAATTTCAGTTTACCTTTGGACCTGTTATGGACCTTCCTGGCTGCCCCGGCATCCCCAGCTGGCCCGGTACCCCACGTTCACCCTGGAAGAAAAACGTTGGCCAAATCCTGATGAATCTGTCATGACTTTAACAGTAACCCAACATGTAGAAGACTCAGTGTTGGTTAAACCTTTGTGTTCATGTGACATGATTCTCTGATTTCCACATTTTTATAACAGATAATATTTTAGCAAGGACATTATAATTCTCCCCAACAGATCCCCTGAGTTCTTACCTTTGGTCCAGAGGGGCCTGTGATCCCTGGAGGCCCATGTAACCCACGGATGCCCCTCAGACCCTGGTCACCCTAGGAGGAAAAACCAAAGGAAGTTGTGTCGTGAGTTGAAATTTATTGTGAAGTAAAGCATTTTGAGCTGAATGCAAAAAGTTGAAACACACCTTCTCGCCTTGTGTGCCAATTCCTTGCATTCCTTCAGGACCTCTTGCACCCGGTAAACCAGGTTCTCCCTAGAATACAAAAGCATTTCTAGTTACTTTTTTTAAACACTTCCCACTGTGAGCTCTTCGATAAAGAAAAGATTGAGTGTCATCTACTCCCAACATCTTTTATTTCACCTTCTGCCCTGGAGCCCCATCCTCTCCAGGAAGACCCGGCAGGCCCCCAAGTCCTGCTGCCCCAGGTTCTCCCTGTAACAGCCAAGTGTTACCAATGAGCAGACAACACTGGTACCTGGAATTCACTCGCATCAATAATGAGGCAAGCTAATCATGATCAGGGCACGAGTTGTGTCACCTTTGAGCCCGGTTCACCGACACCTCTCTCTCCGGGAGCTCCCTGCTCTCCAGGTAAACCTTGGTCTCCCTGGAAAGAGAAAGAGTGAGGTGAAAGGTCAAAAGTCACTTCCATTTTTGTCTGCTCGACTTCACTCTCACAATAAACCAACTTTATTATTTCTTGAATTGAAATTGCCCAAACTCAAAGAAACAGGGTAGAATTAAACTTGTCTAAAGACTCACAGAATAATCAGTTTTTTCTGTGTGAAAGAGTGAACTTTTATGTATTCCAAATGTGCCTTTCAACAAACCTTAGATCCAGGTAAACCCTCTCCTGGAAGCCCTCTGACTCCTTGGGGACCTCTTGGCCCTTCAACTCCCTGTGCAGGTAACGGTGACAAGTTCAGCTTCATCAATGTATTCTGTGCTAACAGGGTGGCCAGGGTGTGTGTCAGATACATGTGTGTATGCAGGAAGCACTTGAAGTTAATGATGCTGACCTTCTCTCCTTGTATGCCCACTCCCGCGAGGCCAGTCGAGCCAGCTGGCCCTGAAGGCCCAATTTCACCCTGGAAGTAAAACACAGTGAGGATTTTCAATTTGTTTCCATGATGTCAAGATTTGATCCTCAATATCAAATCACATGAAACAGGAAGTTGTTTTTCATAGTCACTAGCAGCAAAATGCTCAGTTCTTCTTTTCATCCTTTGCCATCTTTGTTAAGTCCACAAGAGCCAATCAGAGGTACAACTATATGAAACCGTCCTTGTTTCTTTTCTGTTGACACATAAGTCCACACCTGTGTTTAGCATACTATGCTATTATATAGGTACCAACAATTATAGTGCAACCTCATTACTGCCTACAGCTTTCCCATCATAACCAGATGTTTCATTTACTACACTCTCATCTCCTCACTCAGACATCGTTATGAATGTAGCCTAGAGGACTTTTGGGCTCCCTTATGGGTTCCATTATTGTCTGAGGTGTTTACGTGCAGCCGGGATTTTTTTCTCTGTGAAACGACTTTACAACCCACCTTCTCTCCCTTGATGCCTGCACCCTGCTGTCCCCTCGACCCCCTCGGTCCTGGGAGGCCCCGATCCCCCTGCGAAACACAACCAGGTCATCTCTGTCAGCTCTGTCAGTTGACTCACAGTCACTAAGGTTTGGTCCACAGCCAACTCTGCATTGTTCTCCGTAAAGAGCGGAAAGAAGAGCATGTTGGCTCCTGTTGCCATTGATGCAAAATGAGCCCGCGTAAAAGGAATGACCCCATTATTTTGTCGTCACCCAACACCTCGAGTGCAATTTTTTTTTTACCATCTCCACAGAGATGATTTGATCACTTTAGACAAGTTTTCCTTCTTTCAACAAGACAGAATTTCGCAGAGGGAAGGTCTGTGATTGGCAGGAAGTCTTGCACACCTAAAACAGATGTTTAGTTGCTCGAGGATATTCCCAGGATATATTTTGCAGGAGCTTCCTTTCACAAACAAAAGTGCAGTCATGCTGCTTTACAAAGCTTCAACAACTCCATAAAAAAACTTCTATCATCTAATCCACTCACATGTTTCGTCTTGAACTGCAGCAGTAAAGTAGGTATTAACACATCTCTTTGGGTTCTGACAGTGATGTTTACTCTTTGTGATTATGTTGACTGATGTAATTGAGCCTCATAGTCAGGCTACTGATCCTAAAGATCTCTTCACCTCTTTCATTCCTAGAGTTCCCATCAATATTCAGTGCAATGCAGTTCAGCACATTGTGGAGCAGCAAGTTGCAGCCTGGCAAGAAGCGGATTCTTTCCCAACTGACAACAGAAAGTTGTGACACTCGAGTGAACCTCTGACTTGTGAGTAGGTGAACTGGAACAGAGGCTGGATTTGACAGAAGAAGGCTATGAACTCCCAGACAACCCAGTTTCACTGAGACACATTGTCAGTTTCTGTCAGCTGCATAGTCTGGCTGATAGCAGGATGTGCCCTAATACCCCCAGGACATCACAACTGAACAATGCAAAATTTGCCAGAGAAGAGTTTTTTTTCACAATTGTCATGTTAACAATTGTCGTTTATAGGCTGTTGATACAAGAGAATAGCAGAACATCCCTGAAATACAAATTTTTTCAACCCACTGCAAATTATTGACACCCCGCAAAAAACCTCATGAATGAATGATTTCATTCTTTTTTGTTCTTAAAAAAAAGTTTTGACTGAACACACAAGATTTTTTTTGGACAAATTAATAACTGATTCCAAATGATACCTTTGGTCCCGGAAATCCTTCGCCGTGGGGTCCTTTTTCCCCCTGAACACCCTGTGGCCCTTGGGCTCCCTGTAATACGAGGTCAGCATGGTCAGAACAGCAACTTAAGAGCAAAACTAAAACCCCTTCAGAATTCAAGCTCTTCACGTTGGCTTTTGAAGCACTATTACTCACAGGGGGTCCGACTTCACCCAGTCCTGGAGGACCAGGAGGACCTGGTCTGCCCTGAAAGCCAATGTCACCCTGCAAAATGACATTGATCAGGTTAGTAAGAAACCTGCTAAGAAATGTAGAAACTGACTCAATGTGTACTTTATTGATCTTTGATAGTTAGTGAGATTACTTACTTTGGGTCCGGGAAGTCCAATGCCTGTCTCTCCTTGAATTCCCGGTGGGCCAGCCAGGCCTCGTTCCCCCTGTGATCATAAACATATGATGTTTACCTGCTCCAGCACACCTGAGTCTAATAAAGGTGTCATCATGAATCTCCCCAGGAAGTCGGTTAATGAGCCACTCATTGCAATCAGGTGTGCTGGAGCTGAACAATCCAACAGGCACAAATGCACTAAATAAACAGAGCTCAGACGCTGTGGTGCTCATAGCCACAGATAAAGCTGCTGCCTAAAACGTTCAAACAAAGCACAGAAACAGCGATAGATATTGAAAATATCAGGCGACAGTCAGACCTTTGACCTACCACTGACCCACTTGAAAGTGCTATTGTGAGAGATTTTTTTCTGATATATCAAAATAAGAGGATCAAACAAAATGCTTGTCTTGCAGAAACTTGCATGTTGGGCTCCACCATAAACTGTTTTTTTCTTCAGGACCACCATGTGTCTTGTTTATTTGCAGCCTACAGGTCCTTGCATGACAAGACATCACCCACACACAGAATCTCATGTATATCTCATTGTATTACATGCTGGAGAAGCTAAGACTGCTGCAGGCACTTCCTAGTCTGTACTTAGAAACAGGATATGCGCCATTAGGAAAACCTCTGGATGTATATTTCTACTGATGGTTCACCCCGAACTTTATGAATAACCAGGAATGATGAGAAAAGCTTTGGCTTCCCGCCAAATCGTCACACAGGTGACTATTACCACACAATCGTGTCTCTGTGCTTTAGGGTTAATACTGTGGTGCTAAAGCTGCAATCTCTTGTATGTACTGATCATAAAAGGAAATGTAAAGGTCACAGCAGGTGTGCAAGAAGAAGCTGTCAAAAGGGGGCTGACCTGCTTTCCCTGAGGGCCCTCTGGTCCAACGTCTCCAAGTGGTCCTGGTAAGCCCTAAGCCGGAAGAACATGGAGTCACTATTATGTTTAATCACATTATTACACTCCTGCCCAGAACTTGAACAAAATGTGTTCAGCTATGTGTGTGTTACTTCTGAAAAGAGGAGTTCACATTACTTCAGGCTTTCACAGGCACAAAACTTAAACTTAAGACAGGGGTCAGCGAGTGTTTCACAAACTAACAACATAATACGGACGTATGCAAAGATGCGTCTTGTGCTTGTTCCAATTTTCATGGAAAAACTTTACAAACCTGCAGGCCTCTTGGTCCTCTTGCACCGAGAGTTCCCTCGGGACCCTAACGTACAAAAATAAATAAAAACGTTTTTTATGTCTGCTTCAAAAAATCACCGAGGTCAAACTGTGATTTTCTGAATGTGTCTCCTCAGCAGTGTTGGCGTCATACCCTTTCTCCTTTGACCCCTGGTGTGCCACACTCGCCCCTCTCACCCTGTGTACACATTATAAAGTTTAAAGTGATCAAAGAAAATAAATGTCAGTTTTGTGATGGATCTAAAAGTCGTACCTTCTCTCCTTTATAACCTGGTTTTCCCTGCAAAAAAATAAAGACGTTACACAATTATCAAAAATGTTGCAATATTATGTAAAAGGAGAGAGATTTTTGGTGATAGTTACCTCTCCACCCTCCCTTCCAGGGACTCCACTTAATCCTGCTTCACCCTAATACGACAACAAAGCACTTGTTTGAATAAACGGAACCACTGATTTGACATAAAGAACCAAACAGCACATAGAAATTAACCATAAAGCCCTTTTAACTGAGTTTGAAATCTGATGTATAAGGGTTAAAAAACAAGAGCTGCACAAAGCAACAGAGTTTGTGTCTGACTGAATTGCTGCTATTGGTAGCTCAAAACGGAACTACAAACAACCAGAACAAGTGAACAAAAAGTGAAAAATAATTACAAAGTTTAACAAAGATCACAAATCTCATTTAAATGAGTTGTGAATGACAATAAAACTATTTGAAAAAAAATAATTAATAAGCGTTTTAAAGGTACCCTGTCTTGAATCTTCCTGAAGATGCTGCATAGAAAATTTAGGGGCATCTGGTGGTCATGTTGCAAACTGCAAATAATGAAGTAAGTTCCCATTTTAGTGGCCACAGAGCTCTTGAAAAACATTTTTGATTATGGACGAACAGAGTCTGAAGAGACAATATGTCTGTAGACAGATGAAGCAAGTCGAGCTCCACCTAACATTGCAGCGAAGGACGTCAGAAGAATTACTTTAAAAACCCGAAAACAAATATGAATTTTCAGTGGTGTTGAAAGTTCATACAAATATTTTTTAGCTATCCTCACAAATAAAGCAATGAGCTTGTCATCATATATGTTTTTCTTCTGTGAGTTTTCAATCAAAGTGCAGACTTTACAATTCAGACACTAATGAGTGTGTTCAGGAAAAGCCTGACAACTTCTCCAGAAAGGAATTCAGGTGTGACACTCAGGAAGTATTAAAAAGCAGCCAAAGAAGCCCGTCAGCTAAGAAAAGTCCACGCACCTTTTGCCCTTTCAAGCCTGGAGCGCCATCATCCCCCGGTCGACCTTTTTTCCCCTGGAGAGCGAAACCAAATCGGGGTCAATGTTTGATTAATTCCTCCTTCGACATTTTGACTGCTTGTCGTCATGCATTAAGATAACCTAACTAAACAAAGCCGCGACCCCGAACCTGAAAGACGATTGGTTATCTTGCCTGTCAATGCGGATTTGATTTTTTCCTCCACAGACGAGCATTGTGGGGGAATTGAGGAGAGGGGTCAGTTGCCTGATGTTTAACAGGGGCTGTATGACGGCCGATGCTACGAGACATGAGGTATCTTGTCCTCATGGCCAGAAGTCATTGCTCTGAGCTGCACCTGGGCAGCATGTGTCTGTCGCTGTCCACCAGAAATCGGCAGTTTGTGGCCATTAAACTAATGAGAGCAATTATGAGAGCCTCTTAGTCTGAGTGTAAGAATTCGAAGAATCTCTCTGAGGAGAAAGCACCTGGTCCCACAGCTGTCTGCCTGCAACGTGACTGTCTGCCACTGAAAGCCCACCTGAGCAGTCTGTCATCTGAAGAGTTAATGGGAGTTTGTATTGGGGGTCTTCACAGCAATTGTGAGTTCATTCAAGTGTCCTGCAGGAACTATTTGGTGCCTCAGTCAGTCTGCTTCTGGAGGTGTCACTGGCCACAGTAGCTGGGGGTGGATGTGAGATTTATGATGGCCAAAGGTCCGGTTTTATAGGGAGCCAAGCTCAAATCGTGGTGCCCCTGGTTTCCATGGGGGACATCTGATGTCGCATGAGAAATGCACAATCAGTGGCTGAGACTGGACACACTGGGTCCCACCAAATATATATCTGTGGGAATTGCAGACCACTCTCTTTCCTTTCCTTCTCCCGTTGCCATAGATTTGGTTGGAGAATGTGCGTCAAGACCACCTATCCACTCAATTTGCCGCAGCAAATGCCTGTAAGCCATCCTGAGAAAGCAAGCAATTATCCTGTCTGAACAAAAGCTCCACAAATACCATTCCTGAAATATCAGGATCCTGTCGAACCTTCAGCTGAGGATTTCTGAACCTGCCTCACTCTGACTGACAACAGTGACACTTCAAAGCAAACGGTTCTTTGGTTGTGTGAAGTTTGAGGCTGAACACTTACCGCGGGGCCGCTGAATCCCCTCTCGCCCTTCTCACAAGCACAACTCTGAGCCAGAGGGCACTTCAAAAGAAGACATGTTTGTTTAACTGTTGTGAAGGAAGCTGTGTACTGTCCAAGTCAGTAACTTCACTGAATTACGCTTTTTTTTTCTGTTGAAGTGTCTACATTTCCAAGAATAAATGGAAAAATACTTACTCCTTCATCGGCTAGCACTGTCTGCAGGGTAGAAAAACAAACATAAAAGATATTACCAAAAAAAACAAAATCAAAGCAAAACATAAAGTTTTGAGAAACTGGAATAATGAAAAGCAACAGAGATGATACCGCAGTTATGTGAGCATCTTTTAGGCGTAACACATGATTCTACTTGTAAAGTTTACTGTTTGACAGGATGAAAAACATAAACTGCACTGAAGAACAAAAATGGACATAAACAGAGTATCTGTATGTCATGCAGCAGCATGAGCACTGATTCCTTCGACAAAATCCCTTTTAGAACCCAACCGTGTCTTGTCAAAGGAATGCAACGAGAGACTGGGAGACAATCAAAACAAAGGCCTCAGAGATGTGCTTGGACAGCCTGTCGATGTCAGAGAGCTTTCAAAAAGCAGCGAAAAGCTTAAAATCAGATCCGTCACTGGCATTCCTTCATTTGTTTCTCCAGAGCATTGTCATCATTCCACCTCTTCTTAAAACGTGAACAAGCCTGTTCATGTGTCAGCTCTGGGGTCGTGCCTATTTGAAAGCAAACACACCACTTCAGCTCTCAGTCCCGTCTGCTGAAAGACGCGTCGTGATACTCACAATTTCTGTGGCGATTTTCTCAACGATGTCTTCGTCCTGCAAATTGTGGAGGAAGCGGGAGGCCGGGGAGCTGGCGAGCAGGTGGAGCTGGGCTACGTTGGTGGGCTCGTTGGCTGCTCGGGTGATGCCCAGAGTGAAGAATTTGATGCCCTGGTTCTTGGCGTCGGCGACAGCGGCGAAAATGTCCGGGTTTCTCGGGTGGGAAATGCCGTCGGTGAGCAGCACCGCCACCCTGATGCTTCTGGGGCCAGATTCCTCCAGGTAGATCCTGGTCATGTTGGTGATGGCATACGTCGTGTAAGTGCCGTGGCCAATGTAGATGATGGGAGTTATCCGGGCCCTGAAGTTCTCGGTTCCCTGCCACTCTCTGAAGGTTTGCTCTGTGATGACATGGCTGCTGTACTGCAGCAGGGCGACCCTCAGACCCAAGCTGCGGCCAGTCTGCAGCCGAACGCCTTGGAGACGCTCCACCATGTCCATGGCAAACTGCTTCTCCTGCTCGTGATTCTCTTTTGCACTCTCAGAACTGTCCAACAGGAAGGACAGCTCCAAGCCACAGTCCTCAGTTGGAATAGCTGGGAGCACAGATAACAATATATATGTAATGGGATTTTTTCAAGTGTTTGTTAGTTAAACAATTTTCCAAACTAAATTGCATGAAGAATTTTATGTTTGTCAAATGGATGTGAAAGTTTCCCCTAATTATGCACCGAACATAAAAAGAATGAAATAAGCATTTAATGGTTCTCTATAAGAAGTTAGATTCTTGCTGCAGGACTTCAATCTTCAATCTGAATAAAGATCCCGTTGGAGATCTGTGCTTCATTCGTTCATTCTGACCTTGTCTTTCTTGAATATTGGCAGCTAGAGGTTTGGCCCTGGATCTCTTGTTACTTCTCCTCTCTTCATAAAAGTCCTGGGCCCAGACGACAGCCAGTGCTGTGAGCATCAGCACCGATGTGAAGGAGGGGACCATCCTGCCTTGTGCCTGGAAGGAAAAGCATCAACAGGAAAAGGGAATAAAATAATTGGCTGAATGCATTAAAGTTCATTTCCATTGAAAAAAGAGAAAAGTTAAATAAGGGTTTTAGTTCCAGTCACTCACAATCCAACTTCCTTTGGAGTTGCTTCAGCTTGCGGTCTTTCTGTCTGTTTTTTGGTGCAGAGACAAAATTGGGAAAAAAAAATCACAAGTCCAGAGGAGACTCAGCATGCATGATGGACACCAGTTAGCTCATTGATTGTGCAGCAGCAGCAGCGGCAGCAGCAGGGTCTGTCATAGTAGGAGAAAAAAGTGAGAGACCCGAAGATGCACACGCCTTCTTTATAAGGAGGCACAAACAGAGCTGATCCAATGGAGCCGTGCCAACACTCCCGCTCTCCCCCTCGAGGCAGGGGACGGCCGCTGCGATGTGTTTCCAGGAGTGCAACTGCTTTCTGTGGGTTTGCTGAAAGCGATATTTTAATTACTACAAGCACAATTTACTGCAGTTGTACACTTTTACAAGAGTGGAACTCATCTATAAATACCTGAAAATTACAGTTATCATGTTCTGTAATTGAGTGAAAGTGCGTTTTGTCACATTTATCTTGCTTTACCTGAAAAGCTCCCAGGACGATGTTGGAGTCGACAGCCTTCCTTTATAACCACATTACAGTTCAATATTTAAATCTTTTAGAATCACATTACAGTTTAATACTTAAAAAACTTTTAATTTCCCATTTATGGATCGAAACAATGCATGGAAATAAAGAACTTTCTTATGCTCACTGTTGATTAATGCTTTGGTGGTGCTCTGATAAAATTGAAACTCAGCAGGTTTAATGAGTTCATTTGAAAGCATCCTTGATACCACAATGTTTTTCTGCAGGAAGGAGGGTTGAAGGTTTTATAGTCATGGCCTGGTCACCTTTGTCTCTGCGCTGGACTCTGGAATGACCTTAACAACCCTGCCTTAGGAAAAAGAGTTGAAAGGCCCAAGTTTTTGGTTTTTTTTTTAACCCAGGGGTGGGCAACAACAGCAAAGGAGCTACAAAACACAGATTTTTTAGGGAAAATAGTGAATTTTCACAGGTATCCAGCCAGAATCCGTAAATAATTAGATCCACAAACTCATCATTCTTTAACAAAGGAAGAAATTCACTCCGAACACAAACACCTTTTACCAGTGCGACCTTTGCAAGAGGAGTCAACACATAATGTTTAAGGTCACAAACACACAGTTGTGTAGAACATTAAATGTAATTTTAACATTACAAAAAAGAAGCAGTAATTCAAGGGGGCTTTAAGTTTCCTCAGTCAATGAGTGCAGCAGCTGTCAGTGCCTTAAATCCAGATTGTCATTAAAAGCTGTTGTGATTTGTGACTTTTAATCACCCTCTCATTGAATCAAATTGGGAACCACTGCATGGGTGACATGCAGTATATTTTAACAGAAGATAAATCACTGGAAGTTGCAGGTGGTGCTTCACCTTTCCAGACCCTGAAGGGTGACAATCTGACCACTGTGTAGCCGGGGTGAACTGACAGCGCTCTTCCCCTGGTGTAGCTTCAGGATGAGGTGGACTCGTGTGGTTCAGGAGGATTCGCTGTGGGTTCTGCCTGCTGTGCTTGAGGTAAAGAGGCTTTGAATTGCAAAGCTCCAGGCAAGGAGTAAATAGAGGAGACTCTGTGACACAAAGGAATGCTGCATTGAATGATGGTTTGGAAAAGAACACGCTGCATCTTTGCTCTGTGGTGAATGGCAACAATTCATGTTGCACCTATAAAAGAGACTGTGAAAATTACTGTTTAGTTGTTTTATAGCTTTAATTCATTTTCCCTTTTGTCACCGGACTAGCTTGTAATTTAATGGAAGAGTTACAGAGGACCTGTAAATGTCTGACAGAAACAGACTGTAATTAAAACACCAACTGCACAAAACAGCACAGTCAACGAACCTTACAATACCATGACAACACAGCACTGGCTCTTATAGAAATAAAAAAGGGAGTAAATAAAAACTCCAGTTTCAGCTATCCAAAGAAATAGAACAATCGCTGTGGAAAGTTTGATTGAAAATTCAAACAAATGTATCCACAAATCACCTCTCAGTGCACATTTCCCTTTATATGACTTGAAAACATGGTGCTCGTGTATTTTGAATGCTATAGCGTATTTGACAACTTTTACTCACCAAGTTTTCAGGCTGAATCAAATCTTGCAACCGCGCGGGGGAATTCCTCCATGGCGGCAGTTTAACGCCCTCTCGTGGTGTTCGCATATAAAACGGGAAGACCGCGCATGCTCAGAGTGACCGGTTCGGCAGCGAGAGATCACCCAAAGCTGAGTGCGCTCTCACCTTCAGCCATCTTAGCCATGTTGGGTGCTGTGGGACGGTGCTGCAGCGGAGCTCTGCAGGCTCTCAAGCCTGGATTCAACTCACTGAAGACGGTCAGCGGGAGACATGCGGCTCTGTACGCCAGTAAGTGAACGCACCTTTCACACGGGACGACTGTCAACGTGCAATGTCACCTGCAGCTCTCGCCAAACGTCTCGCCTGTACATTGACTTTCAAGCCGAAGGTGATCCAGAATGTCTTCATTCATTCGCAATGAAATGTGGACACCAAATTCCTACTTAAACCTCACTCAATTCGTGCGTGTCATTCTTTTCTTCATTGAGTCACTGTTGCGGTAGAACCGCCTGAGTTCATCGTGTCCAATCAATGACCTTCCAGACAAGTTGCTGTTAGACTCACTGACTGAAACTTTTTCGCTCAGTTTTAAGTTAAACTAGAGGACAACGTAATTAAATGCCACATTTTGTCAGTCATTTATATTATTTGAAGTGACACATCGATTCACTTTTAATCATAAAAACTCTAATATGTGATTTCTTCTCAATGCGTTTTCGCAGTAGGTGTCACCGTGATGGGCGTCTTCATTTTTCGTGTTTCTGTGTTGCCAGTGTTTTCACTGCCCTTGTGTCATTGTCCCTTCAGGCAGGGGTTACGCTGCTCCTGCTGCTCAGGCAGCTCTGGGCAATGGCCGCATAGTGGCAGTGATTGGCGCTGTGGTGGACGTCCAGTTCGACGAGGCCCTGCCGCCCATCCTCAATGCCCTGGAGGTGGTCGGACGGGACAGCCGGCTGGTCCTTGAGGTGGCGCAGCACCTGGGTGAGTGTGCTGGTGTGGGTCTGGGGGTCAAACGGCAAAAGTCACTGCCCACAGTGTATCTGCAATGCGTCTCCGTGTGTCTGTTCAGGTGAGAACACCGTGAGGACGATCGCCATGGACGGTACAGAGGGTCTGGTTCGTGGTCAGCAGGTTCTCGACACCGGAGCTCCCATCAGGATTCCTGTTGGACCCGAGACCTTGGGCAGGATCATGAATGTCATAGGGGAGCCCATTGACGAGAGGGGTCCGATTACAACCAAACAGTAAGCAGGGAAAAGCTCATACAGTCTAAAGTGAACGTTCAAAACCGGCAGTGTCAAATGTGACTGATTTTTCAGAGGCCCTGCCTCTTTATAAATAGTTCTTCACGTAATGGAGTCACAGCCAAAAACCATGACCGCCTTTATCATCTCATAGGACCGCTCCAATCCATGCTGAAGCCCCTGAGTTCACCGACATGAGTGTGGAGCAGGAGATCCTGGTGACTGGTATCAAGGTGGTGGATCTGCTGGCTCCTTATGCCAAGGGTGGAAAGATCGGTCTGTGAACAGTTTTTCTCATTTCTCTCTTTAATTTCTTGTCGTAATTTCAATCAGCACCTCATGGTTGATGGCCCATTTCTTTCCAGGCCTGTTTGGTGGTGCTGGTGTGGGGAAGACTGTGCTGATTATGGAGCTGATCAACAACGTGGCCAAGGCTCACGGTGGTTACTCCGTGTTTGCTGGAGTGGGAGAGCGAACCCGTGAAGGAAACGACTTGTACCACGAGATGATCGAGTCCGGTGTCATCAACCTGAAAGACACCACTTCCAAGGTGATGCACTCAATCAGTTCAAAGAAACGGTGAACACTGAGTGCAACAGTAGTTCTGGCGTTTTTATACATTGATGCACATTTATTCTGTGCAAATGTCTGCTGAGCTGATCGTGTGATTCTTTGACACAGGTGGCGCTGGTGTACGGTCAGATGAATGAGCCCCCCGGTGCCCGTGCCAGAGTCGCTCTGACCGGTTTGACTGTAGCCGAGTATTTCCGTGACCAGGAGGGACAGGACGTGCTTCTCTTCATTGACAACATCTTCAGGTTCACCCAGGCTGGCTCCGAGGTTTGAAGCCTAAAAATCCCTTCTTTTTTTCCAGTGCTTCTCTGGCAGAATGACTTTTCAGCCACATCGTTTTTGTCCTGACGTTCTTCCTTCAGGTGTCCGCCCTGCTGGGTCGTATCCCCTCTGCTGTGGGATACCAGCCCACCTTGGCCACCGACATGGGTACGATGCAGGAAAGAATCACCACCACCAAGAAGGGCTCCATCACCTCAGTGCAAGTAAGAAGATGGATGATGCTCATGTCGGTACTGTTTTGTCTCCTGGATGATTCCTGCTCACACGGTTCCTGGTGTTTCAGGCTATCTATGTGCCCGCTGACGATTTGACCGACCCCGCTCCAGCCACAACTTTTGCCCACTTGGATGCCACGACTGTGCTGTCCCGTGCCATTGCTGAGCTTGGCATCTACCCCGCTGTAGACCCCCTGGATTCAACCTCCCGCATCATGGACCCCAACATTGTTGGGGCCGAACATTACGATGTTGCTCGCGGTGTCCAGAAGATCCTCCAGGCAAGACTGACGAGTTACCATCAACTAAATTTCAGTCTGTTTTGTGATTCTGAAGCTAAAATATATTGTCTCCATTTCTAGGACTATAAGTCACTGCAGGACATCATTGCTATCCTGGGTATGGATGAGCTGTCTGAGGAGGACAAGCTGACTGTTGCCCGCGCCCGTAAGATCCAGCGTTTCCTGTCTCAGCCCTTCCAGGTCGCTGAGGTCTTCACTGGCCACATGGGCAAGTTGGTCCCTCTCAAAGAGACGATCAAAGGCTTCCAGAGCATTCTAGGAGGTAAAGTGCAGCACTTGCAGACATCTAACCCTTTCAGTTAACAAGCTGAAGCTGTTAAACGCTGCTGGTAACCGTTGCTCTCCCTCCTTGCAGGAGAATACGACGCCTTGCCCGAGCAAGCCTTCTACATGGTGGGTCCCATCGAGGAGGTGGTCCAAAAGGCTGAGAAACTGGCGGAAGAGCATTCATAAATGCGTCTCTCCAGCATTGGGAAGCTTTCTGAGATTAACATTTGTACAGTATGATTTCTATTTGGGGAACTTCTGACTTGTCATGCTAAGTATGTATGTTGTAGTTCCAATTTTCTCCTGAAAATGTGAAAATAAAAAATAAAGACATTGTGATACTTAACACTGTTGTCAGTGGTTTACATTTTATAATGTATTTTTGGCACGAAACTGTTCTTTAGAAAACTATGACTATTCAAACTAATGTTGCTTTTGTAGGAAGAGACTACGCCTAATAATGAAGGTTAGCCCATCATATGTCGGAGCTTCTTGTTTAGCTCCCTCTCCTGTGTAAGAAGGTTGATGCTGTGTTCCTTGAATGCGTCAAAATCCTGAAAAATATCAAGAGAAGTAACAGTGTTGCACTTTCTTCTGGGACAGAAAGACGGCTTCCCCTGGTGATTTCACGGTGACTGATTTTTACGAACCTTTTTCAGATATTCAGCCTTTTTCACGGACTCTTCAAGAGCAGCTTGGAGAGACTTAACTTTGGCATCTTTGTCGACGGCTTCTGCTTGTACTTTGAATCTGAAAAAAATGAAACATGGTCACCCTGATGCCAGTAGGCGTTCATCAAAACCAACCTTGATTAAAATATACCTGTTCTGTGCCTCAACGCAGGCTTTTTTTTCTTCTTTCAATTTTGTCTCCAGTTGCTGGATTTCCTCTTGTTTTTCCTGTAATCAAAACCTCCTTTGTGTGTCAATAAAGCCATTGTTTCATTCTGTGTTGGAGGAACAAATACTCTTTTCATTCACCTGTATTACTTTGCCTCTCTCCATGGAAAGAGACAGTAACTTGTCCTTCTCCTTGGTGAGCTTTGTTAAGCTTTCTGTCATGCTGGCTTCCTTCGCCGCATGCTGTTCTTTGGTTTCTCGGAGTCTCAGCTTCAGGTCTGAGGGCAGAAGAAGAACGCCATCTCAGCTGTGTTGTGTCACCACATGGACGAAGAGTGGAGAAAAACAGCATTTGCAACCCACCTTTGCACTTCTCCAGAGCTTCTGTGTGCTGCAGCTGAGTGTCCTGCAGCTGATCAAGCAGCGACGCCTCTTTGTTTTTATGCTGAGCTGCTTGTTCCCGAAGTTTTGACTCACATTCATTTAATTTCTCCCTTCAGTCAGACATGTTATAAAATGATCAATATAAATAATCTGTTGCTATATATTATCTATATGTACCCAACTCAAAGTGTAGCTTAGCATACAACACCCAATACAAAAGGGGAAAACAGCTCCAGAACGTGTACCTGTATTGGTTTTCTTTGTCTGTGCACTTCTCTGTCAGTAGGTTCATGTCGAGCAGGAGTTTTTGAATGAACACTTCCTGATCTTGAATTTTCTGGGAGAAAAGGGAGTTGTTTTCCAATTGAAGCTGTTCATTTTTCAGCTTTAACTCCGTGTTGTTTTTTTTGTGTTCCTCCATAAAGGCAATGATTCCTTGGTTGCTGGCTGCGAGTATTGTGAATCTTTGCTGTAAGATTTCTGCTTTCTTTCTTTCGGCCTCCAGTTCTCTTTGGCAGTGTGCTGCTTGGTCCTCCAGCTCCGCGTTAATCTTCTGCAGGGCCTGACATCTGAGGAGCAGCTCGTCTGCTCTCTGTTTCAGTATGCAGATCAAACCGGACTGTTCCTCTATCCTGGACCGAAGCATCCGTCTCTCAGTGGTGTCATCTGAGGCCGTGAGCTTCTCCATTTTTTTCTGAATGATGTCCATGTGCTGGGAGCAGAATTTGAGGGAACTTTCTTACAATTCATAGAAATCATTAAAGTGGGTGGCTGGTTGTTTTATTGAGACTATGTTGATGAAAAACCATACAGAAAATAAAAACTCTTCATGGAAAGGCCCCATTTAGCCTTAACTAAGCACCTTCTCACTGTGCAGCAGAGCATGGACCACCTCACACTGTGCACCACTTACAACCATTACCTTGAGTTAACCCATTTGAACTTCTGAACTTAAACTATTTTTCAAGGTGAAAAATTAACTTTGACAAACTTGTATTTACAAAACTCCCTTATAGCTGAGGCTGCAGTTTCACGATACAGCCGTAACCTTGTTTTATCCATTCTTGAGGTCAAAGTAATCCGAATTACAAACACGTCTAAAAGTACATCTATGTAATCAAATTATTTGAGTTACACAATTTAATACTTTCTCCAAATCTGTTTATTAAACCGGGCTCTGTAGAGTAGCTCGAACAGACATTGGTAAAGATTTTTGTCCGTCGTTTAAACAGCACATACCTCCACATCGCTGTTTCCCACCTTCAGGAAGTCTTCAGCATTTCTTCGAGGAGTCGCCATGTTAATGTCCTACAGGTTATTTTTTCTTTCTTTAGCAGTCGCTTCCACTCTTTTTTGAAGTCAACCAGAAGTTTCAGTTGCTCGGTTACTATTGGCAACATTTAGGCTCTGCACTCCGGCACGAGCGGCGACGTGCAGCGCGCGGGCTCGAAGTTTGACCGTTAGATGGCGGCGGTGAGCTTCTCTAAGATCTGCCAGCATGAAGGGGGAAAGCAACGAGTGGTCGAGTAATGGTGGTGGGGGAGCCGTTAACGCAAGGTGCGTAAAGTGTATCAAGCTTCAGTATAACTTTGGTACAAGATAAATACTTTCTTTAATATCCGTGTTTAAAAAAATTAAACTCACTTTTGGTTATTTAGGTTTGAAAACGTATTTCTAACATAGACGTTTTGTGACAAATGAACGCCCTTTAACCTCATAATTTTCTCATTCTTTCAATTACCGGCAAAAATAGGATTTCGTAATTATTTTATCTTCAAAGTCTATACCAACATCGTTAGCTGGAGTGAGATTCAAACACAGAAGGATTATATGCCCAAACTGGAGCTCGAGCTCAAGTTTAGTCGTGAATTAACTTTTTCGTTTATCAATTTCCTTATTTGCTAACTTCTCGACATTTTTTCCACCAAAGCACCAGTAAACTCTCGCTTGTAACTGCCAAGAAAGGAGTAAAATAACTCTTGATAGCCCGCTGAGAGTGAAAAATCACTGGCACTCGGGGGCGAGTCGGACCTGCATGGTATTATGCAGATTCCAGGGCCGGAGAGGGATTTATCCAGAGGGCCGAGGCTGGGTTGGGGGAGCGGCTGTCCTGGCCTTTGTGCACGCCCCTTTTCATCAACTAGCGGGCCAAGAAAGACAGAGGAAAGCAACAGCATCCCAGCCCCAGTCCTTACAGCTCCTCCATCTGCACAGCGGAGCTGGACGGACCAGCCAGAATGTGGAGAGCACTGCTGCTTCAACTCTTCCTCCTCTTCTTATGCTGTGTTAGATGGTGCCACTCTGAAGGTCAGTACTTTGATTTGTTCTCCTCCTCTATTTTCTTTTTTCTCTTTATTTATTTTAAAGACTGTTTATCCCTTTTCCCATGGGCTGATTGATTAGCTGAAGCAGCTACAGGCTTGTTCTTACTAAGTGATTCCCAAGTGGTGCACTTGTTGCTCATCAGAAGGAAACAGCCAGACTGAAGCTGAAGTGTTGCTCAATTGAAGGCAAATACCACCCAATGAGTCACACGTTCAGGATAAATCATTTAAGTTGTTGGAAGTTTTTATGCTTTTTTTAAGCTGTTGTTTGAAATGGGTTACATGTTTACCATGTAGTACTTGAGTATTAGTGGCTGTGGAGCTGAATGTTTTACCACGTAGTATTACTTTAGAGGGTGAGTACAAAGCCTTCCTCAGACAGATTGGAAGTTCTCTTGAGGAACTTTTGCCTGAGCTTTACTGTTGCTAGGTAACAGAAAAGAGCATGTGACTTACAGACAATCTGTGAGCACTCAGAGCTACTGGTACAAATCTCATCGAGGGTGAGCAGATTTCCACGCCGCAGACGGGCCGCACAAACCCGATCCCAGATGGAGGAAGAACTCTAATTTTCTTAATGTGCGAAGAGAGACAAACAAAATGCTCAGACGCAGCCCTTTATACGTGACAGTCTCATGCTTGCCTGTTGTGTTTGTAGCCCAAGCTAGGGCCTACTTCTCAATTTGTAATCTGCTTTCTTTTTGCTCAACCCTTAGTATGTAAGCTCCTTAGTGTGAATCAAGCAACTAATTACTCTGCAGCTGCTGCAGAATGGAATCATTTCCACCTAAGGAGCAGTTTTGAGAGCAGAAAATAACAGGACCAAGTGTATTGCAATGAGTACAATTTGAAATGTGAAATATCCTAAATTTATTTCCTTGCAACAGAATATGTGGACAGTCCTTGCCAAAGAGACAACATAACTGTGTTGACACTAAGACTGAAGCATTTAGAAAAAATCACTTGGCATTTCCTTTGAGATCCAAGGCAGCAAAACAAGCCGTGAAAGACGTTTGCTGACGTGAGCTGAAACGGACAAAATGATGAGTTGACGAGAGGTAGAAAATCTCAGCAGGCTGTCAGCACGTTTACACAGATCATTAGCTCAGATCTGGTTGCGATTAACGCGGTGCAGGAGAGTTAACTAATGTTTCTTTAATCTGAGTTTCGAATAACCATCTGATGTCATACCAGGGTATGAGCAGCAGGGTTATCTGCCGGTGTTTGTGAGCAGCTTGTCGGATGTGCCTCCAAAGCGATTGGTGATAGTTGAATAGTTGTGCTTCACTGTGGGGAGGCAGGCTACTTTTTCTAATCTGAGCCTGATCCTTAGCTGAAATCCTTTGGTTTGATATTTGTTTCTTCCATGACCTTCTGGAACACATTACCCAGACCATGAGATCGATAGTGCCGCTGAACGCTTACACCAGCATTAATAACTAATGTCACTATCTGAGGAGATTTCACGGTGCTGCTCTGTTAACCGGTTTCTGTCATTTTCTGCTGCTTGCGACATTTTTTTGAAAATAAGGTTGTTTTTTTGCTGTTAATCATCTGCCAGCAAAGTCCCAAAAACATGTTTTTAAATGCAGCGTCAGATCAATCCAGCAACCCGAGAATGTAAAAGTGAAATAACTAAATGTTCAACATTGTTCATCCAGTCTAGGTTGGATTGCATTTTGATAAGGCGTTGTGACTAAGTCTGAAGGAAAAGTGAGCATATATGTTATTGTGCTTACTTACTCTTTGTCTTGACACTGAGTGAAGATATCGTTGGGAACTATTTGTGACAAGCTGTGTCATAAAAGATTGTGCCACATAAGGGGAGATAGCAACTCAAGTAAGAAGAAGAGAACAACATGTTTTCTACAGAGAGCTGACCCAACAACATAAAAAAGAAGATGTTTGCAACCTCAGATACAAACAAGATTAAAATCCACTCCTGCTGATGGATACACATGATGACCAACTATGAGCGTGGCTGTAGCCCACAGTATAAATATCTACGCTTGTACAATCTGTTATTTTGTGAGAGGACTTTTTGCCATGTATGAACTTTGCCAACATGGTCAAATTTGTTCATGACAGTTTCTTTTTGATGAAGCAGCTTGAATCCTTGTGCAACAGGAACACAACATCAGTTGCTGAATCACTATCAACACTGATCAACACAAATCCCCTTCGCTGCTCCATCAGTCTACAGTGAACACACCGAAGTCGGGTTGAGCTGACGACCAACCACTGAGGAGCTTTTGCAAAGTGCACGGGTTAAAACTGAGTTGTCTCGTAGCTGTTACTTTTCTGTGACAGCTTAATTTATGATTCCTTTCATTCATTCTCTTCAGAAATACGGAGTATTTCTCAATCCAACCAAACCAAGCCTTTAGACCCCACTCTATTTATGCCTTCCTTGTGCTCCCATGCCTCTGCCAATGCCCCTCGGTTTTTAGCTGTTTTTGAGTGTAGCATTGAGAGCCAAAGTCACTTGTTTGGCAATTGACTGCATTCTGCTGCATCGATTTCCATATGAAATGGGCAGCAGCACTTCGCGGTGACAGCATGAACGGGTTCAGCGTTTCATGCTGCCAGCAGCCGTTTTCTCCACTTTTCTCCACACACAGTCATTGAGCTCAGAGGTTTGCGCCAAAACAAGACGGCATTGATGAAAGCCTGAAGACATCCATGGGGCGCACTAAGTGACAGGACAGAGATGTTTCTTCAGTTCTAGACAGGTGCTTTCCCTGATGGGTGGTTATGAGGAAGCAGCGAGTGTCTTCGTTTTCTTTTACATTATCTCAGTCTTTGTCCCCTGAATCTACAAAGTGACTTTTTAGGGTGACACTTCCAGTTATGAGTTTGCATCCCTGCAGGCACCTTTTTGGGCCCTTTGTGGTTTCACAGTGGGGTTTGAGGCATTTCAGGGACTTCATTTTAATGAAAATTCCTCCACCACTCTTCTTTGTGGGGGCAATCGTTGGGCATCCTCATTTTCAAGCATGGATAGAGTAGTGCTCTCTCCTGCTGTGGGTTTAAGGTGCTAATTAGAGAAGACAAGGCTTAGAGAGAAGGGAAAGAAAAACAGCAAATTGCACAAAAGACTTAGCGAAAATGCAAATAAAAACACCGATTATCAGACTCAGACCCTAATTGCGGATTTGCACCATTCACTTTTGCTTGCACCTTCTGTAATGTTGATTGACACAGTCAGTTTGCGACTTTGTTAGGCCGAAGGCAGAAATTTGAGGATTAAGGAAAAGTTACAAAGACGTTCCTTTCAGAATGTAAGAAGAACCCTCACACTAGATAGTGCTGTTGAAAGGTTCAGCTTCAGTGTACTGTATCTGTCACCTTTCCCAGAAGTAATGCAGTCAGGAAACACTGGCTGCATTTGAAAGCCTCCAGCAGATTGGTTTCTCTTTGGTATACACGGTTTTAAGTTATCTGCCCCAGTCTGCATGCACAGCAGCTATACACCTTTTTGACTATCTGATTCAGCTAAGTGGGACAATAACGAATGTTTATTTTGGCCCCCAAACTGACTATAACAATGTGTCATCACAGCAAAAGTGCCTCAGGTGGCATGGAAAAAGTTGCTTTTTTATTTAAGACAGTGCATCTCTTAGCCATTTGTTTAGCTGCTCCATGCATCATTTGACCCAGTTGTATGCCTTAGATGAGACCGACCTTCTGGGATTACTGCCTCTAAACAACAGGTTCCTTTGAGTAGCTTGTGAGAAATCTATCAGTAGCAAAACAAGCAGGAAAAAACTTTTTGCAACTAGAAAAGGAGGTTTGTCACTTATCTGCCAGCAGGTTTTGACTGGAGCATATTTCAAAGCTTCAGTGAGCTGCCACAGACAATGGCTCCAAATTTATTGCAGTAATGCGCCACTTTAGAAACCATCAACTAAAAGGAATTGATACACTCATCTCTTATCAAACTTTTCACCACATAACACCTATTTAGTGCATAAACTGTTGGCTTCAATGTGCTCGATTATTTATCCAATCACAGTGTTTTTTTAGGAGGTCACAGCTCTAATCAAAAATAATTGTGAGCAACAGATAAGAGCTTCAGCATTTGATAACAAATACTAAATATAGCTAATTTTGATAGTTGAGCATTGAAATATGTTTGATTGCAGGGAAGATTTCATTTGAATTTTCATCATAAGACGAGGACAAACAGACCACCAACTCTAAGCATGCACCATCAATCAGCACCTCGCAGATCTTCTTAGGAAGGATTCGGGTTAAAATGGTTGTGGTACCACCCGGTACCACTATTTATTCCAATTACATTTCAGACCAGACAGGAACAGCATGCACCATTTGTCAGGCTGTCTAAGAGACCATCAGAATTTGCACATTCCTATTACAACGGGTCTGACAGAGTGCTGTGCCTCTGAACTATGCTGCCTGAATCAATCCCTCCTGGAAAACGTCAGGGAAGGTAGAGTGGTGGTACCTTATCTGTACAGATGCCACTCAGTGAGAACATCAAAAGGAGGCTCGGAAGGAGTGCAGGAAAAGTTGTGCAACCATTGGGGGGGGAGACGGCTGGCACGCTTGTCTCCAAGGCTTGTCAATGCTATTAGCAACAAGCTACATGAGTAGAAGGCTGCTCTGACCCCCCCCCTAACAGGCAACACATTAGTACATAAATTACACAGTTCAGAAGAATTCCGTGATTTTTTTTTTTATTTTGATGAGATGGAATTATAATAAAACTATCATCATAACAGGAAAAGTTGTTGCAAAAATTAAACTGGAGATTAAAGTCAGAATAACTCGCTCGTCTTTATGAGTGTGACACTGTCTATTGTGTGTTTAGGATGTGAGTTGGGGCAGTTTCGCTGCGGGACGGGCCGATGTATCCCTGGCGATTGGCACTGTGACGGGACATCAGATTGTGTGGACGACTCTGATGAATTCAACTGCCGTGAGTCCATCAGGCAACACTCAGTATATCATCTTAGAGTGTGATTATGTGAGATTATGAGGGACTGTTAGCGGAAGACAACCAGTGTCAGACCAAATATTTAATTATTCAAAATAGCAATTCATTTTTTTGTTAAAAGCAGAGTATCACTGATAATTGCTATTAAAATTCAAACACAGGGAAATGTACTTTCTCTCATTTTTTGAGGTTAACGTTTTTATCAGTGTTGTGCAAAACTTCGTCATATTTAGATATGGTTCAAAATATCACGCTAATAATAAGGCCAAAACATAGGAAACATTTATCAACTAGCAGAAGATATATCAGAGTACTTGTTCTAAATGCAATACGTCATACGATCCTGCCAGGTGAAGTTGTTCATGAGTGTATATTACTCATTTATAAGATTTGTCTATTCAGTATAATCTGATAAAAAGTAAAAGAACAATTATTAGAATTAGCTTGACTTCCTTTCTGGGAAATTAAAATCTATCAAGAGAGGAAAGCCTCGCCTTTATCTCAGGACGTCAGTCAGCTGGTTAATGAAATTCTTTGTGTGTGTTCCCACAGCTCAGGTAACATGTGATGACAGTCATTTCCAGTGTCTCAGCGACGGCGAGTGTATCCCAGACATATGGGTGTGTGATGATGAGGAGGACTGTGAGGACGGCTCAGACGAGAGGCAAAACTGTCGTAAGCACTTTCTGAATCATATGGCGACTCTTTGCATGAACTGGAAGCACGTTGTGTCACGTCACGACATCAATCAGCACAATCTCATGTGGATTGCTGCCATTTTACCAGTGTGTGGCTTTGAACAATAAGACAGTCAACTGTGCAACAGAGGAAGTTGAGGAATTTGGTGACTGCTGCATACCTACATTTACAAGAAGAGGAAATTTGAACTGCATACAAGAGCTATGTAAATAAAACCTTTCTGTGTGTTGTTGAAGCCAATCTCCAATCTGTCCTCAGCTGGAAGGACATGCACCAGCAGTCAGTTCAGCTGCAGTAACGGCGCGTGCATCCCGGGAGCATACCGATGTGACCGTCTGGCCGACTGCTCGGATGGTTCAGATGAGAGAAACTGCCGTAAGTCTTCACCGGGGTGGTTTCCCTTTTTTATCTGAGGCTCCTGTGGCATTTTAATCAATTTGTTAAGATTAAGAGGCTCGCTGACTGACAGAATGGGCCACAATATGCTTCTTGTTGTCAGAGGTTGATTGCAGATTCTTTGGTGGATTAGTCAAGCTGAAGTTCAGCTGCTATGCCATTATTGTGCCGACATGGTAGACTCACAGCACCGCACACTGTGGTAATCTCACAATTGCATAAAGAATGCTGTGACAACCGCCGGTGTTGCGGCGGTGCCGGTAAATTTTAGTCGCTTATCCTTCTCATTCACAGCTTTTTCCATCCCTGAAAAGCTGAAAAGAGCACAGTTGTCAGGTTGATTTTAACACATAATGCCACCCTGATGATGGTTTAATCTTACAGATTACCCCGAGTGTACACAGTTAAGATGTGCTAATGGGGCCTGCTACAACAGGACACAGCGTTGTGACCAGATACTTGACTGCCGCGACGGCTCAGACGAGGCAAACTGCAGTAAGGAGCTAAATTTTTTAAATAGTATTTGTTTTTAAACAATGTTTTTTGTTGAGTTTTTTCTGACTTTATTCCCTGCTCTGTTTCCTCCAGCACAGCACTGTAATGCAGGCCTGTTTCCATGCCATAATGGGGCGTGTGTCCCTCAGCGTTACGTCTGTGATCATGACGATGACTGTGGAGACCGAAGTGATGAGCTGAATTGCAGTATGTTAAGTTGAAATGCTGTTTTATTGAGTCTCCACTCATTGGAGACAGGTCAGTGTGATAAAGTTAAAGAGACATCCTCTCCGCTCCACCTGCAGCGTATCCCACATGTAGAGGAAACTACTTCACCTGCCCCAGTGGTCGCTGTATCCACCAAGTCTGGCTTTGCGATGGAGAGGATGATTGTGAGGACAATGCGGATGAAAAAGGCTGTGGTATGCATTCACACTTTATTTCTCTTACATTAATCTCTTATTTGTACTATTAAATATATCAGAAATGATGAATTCTCAGCACTAAACCTTGGGGAAGTAGAGCTGTACAAACTTGAATCATCTGGAGTCTCCATGGTTGGTTGGGTCTTGAGAGATGCTATGCCTGTGCTCCTTTAAGTGTGTTATTCAAATGCCTCTTTGTGGCACAAGATTGTGCAGCCCCCCAAAGGGCTTTAGAATTCCCCCACATGGCTGTGAAGAGTGTGTGTTTTTTAGAGGATGGGCAGCAGAAGCCCCCTGAGCCCCCGTGTGACCCCCTCAAAGCTCCACTCCCCTGCATTAATTTAAAGTAACAGTCATGTCCCCTCACAGTGTCCTACTCGCAATTATAAAAACAATTCCAACCCATTTTAGACATCATACTTCTTGAAGTTCGAACACATCTCACATGTTTAGTTTGTTCATTTTAGACAACTAAATCCTGCCAATTACATGTAACTTATTTCCAGTCAAAAATATCTTATAACAACTGAAAGACAGAAAGAACTAAAAAGTAAGCTGGAATATTTGTCTTTTTTCAGCAGTGAAATTTTACTTGTTTTCTGCTTGTTGTTTATTTGTAAAAAGAAGCGACTTTCCTTTGTGTGCAGATAATGTGCCCCAGGAGTGTTACCCAGGAGAATGGCCCTGTCCATCCTCTGGCCTTTGTATCCCGATGGAAAGACTGTGTGACGGGACAGCCCACTGTCCTGAAGGAGAGGACGAAACAAACACCACAGCCGGGCGTAACTGCAGTCAGTATCACCAGGAGTGGTGTTGTGCCATGACAATCAAACAACAACGCTGAGTGTTTCACTGGAGTTTTAGTATTTAGGTTATTAGCGTTCTGTTCTGTTCTGTGTGTTGTACAGGTATTTGGAGGTGTGCCTCTCTGAGCTGTGAGCATCACTGTCATGCTTCCCCTGATGGGGGAACCTGCTCCTGTCCATCTGGATACATTGTCAACAGTAACAATAGTCGCTCGTGTATTGGTATGTACCCTGTGCTAACAAAGTAACTCAGTTGAAAAAGTAGCCATGTCTTGAGTCTTTTCATTATTTTGTTCATGGAGTTGTACCCAACAAAAGCTGTCAGATGCAGTTGTATCAATTCAAGCTTTATTCTTTTATTGCATGTAGCGTTTATGTGAAGAATATGAGCCAAAACAGATCAGGTTCATTGAAAAAAATCATTGAGTCTTCTGTTCTGCACACAACAATCAGTGTTTCATTTGTATCTGCTGTGATGCTGATCTTGCCGTCCTGAAGATTTTGATGACTGCTCCATGTGGGGCGTGTGTGACCAGCTGTGTGAGGATCGGATCGGCTCCCACCGCTGCAGCTGCAGAGAGGGCTACATCTTAGAGCAGCATAGATACTGTCGCGCTGACACCACAAGTAAGTGTCATTTCCTCCTTGTGTGAATGTGTTGTGGATATATTATGCTCGAACCTCGATAGGAGTCATCCCCCCAGCTGAGGTCCATTAGCATAGAGCCCTCTTCTTTTTGGCTTCCTCCGCAGCGAATGTCTGCACTTCTTTCTGGTGCATTGTTGCGTGCTAAATGTTGTTTTATTGAGTCTCTTGGCTTTGTGGAACTCGGAAAGAGTGTTGACTGAGAGGCTGACCTCTCTGCCTTCAGCTCCAGCAGGAAAAAGTGTGTAATGATAGTGAGTTGAAAGGGCCTTCATTTGCCTGAGTCAGGGATCTGAGTGTGCGCTTCATTCAGCAAATTTGCAGATCAGACTATCATAAAATAGATTATAGGTTCATCATAAACCAAGCTTTGGTTCTAACCCTACATTGTCAAAAATAGCGTTGATTTAGTAACATAGTAGTTGTTGTAATAAATAATTTTATGTTTTGTAACTTTTTGTATTTTGTTTTTTCTTTGCAGCTGGAGTTCCTTCCTTGTTATTTTCTAATGGCAGAGACCTGCTGATAGGCGACATACATGGCAATAGTATGCGCACTGTGGTGAATTCACAGAATAGAGGGGTCGCTGTCGGAGTGGACTTCCACTACAACCTTCAAATGATCTTCTGGACAGACACAATCCAGAATAAGGTATTTCCCCTCTTACTTTTCTCATATTCGCATGTTTTAAATGCAGAATCACTTCCTTGTCAGTGCTACATCTGACAGGAGCGCATCAGATTTTTCTTTTGTGTATTTGCTTGTGTTTGGATATAACTAGAAAGAAATTCTTTCAGTTATCCTTGAAATGATCAGCCATGTTGATACTATAATAATGGGATAGCTATTAGCCCCACTGTGGCTGGGTAATAATGAACGGGAAGTAGATAAGTAATGGAATCCAAATTGCCTAATCTTGAAACCTGTCTGATAGGCTGGTATGATGTTCACATACCAGAGTGCAATTTTTGTAACTTGATCTTGTTCAAACTAATTATGCTGTATTTGTTTTCGGTGGCACTGTCCATTTGTGTGCATTCTTTGGCCAGCTAAAAGTCTCTGTTCAGCTCATTTCTGGGCTTCTTGCTGGTTTAAACTGCAGCCACTTGGCTGACAGGCTGGGACACATCTCTGACTGAGCATCGGTGTGTACTAGCCACATCCATGGCAGCATGTCAGATTAAAAGTGGGGAGAGCACAAACAGGGCATGTGAATGCAACCGGAAAGGTTAAACTACCAGGCTATTTCCACATCTTCAGTTTCTCTTTAAACAGGTCAGTTGAAAATCCTGCTTTTTAGACGTCAGGATCTTGTTTCAAAAGAAGCAGAGCTGCTAAGAGCAGTGTCCCCCAAACCAGCTGCATTGTGCCAAGGCTTCAGCCTGAGAAACTCATGCCATCATAGTGTCAGTGGGTTCAGAAAAGCACCTTTGAAAAGCTTGATAGAAATGAAAAAGAATAATTCAAATTAACACGTCTGTGCTTTTTAACTTTTCAAGCTTTTATTCTTCTCTTACACTCATGCTCATGTCAGACTGCTGTCAAATGATCTCTGTGATCTCCGGTTTACATTTAATTGATCGGCTGAAGACCTGAGCACATGTTTTTTTGCAAGAAATCCACCAGAGTTGAAGGTGACAGCTTTAGTCGTCAGGAAGGACAAAATTTATTTAGCTGGATCACTAACTTTCTTTTGAGCATTCAAACTGCACTTTGAATGCAGACGTGTGAGAGACGCGTTCACATACACCTGAAGAGCTGCGAGTGTGCATGACCTCAAAGTTTTCCCTTTATTTCTGGGAAGAGCAACCTCCTCTGAGTTAATTTCCTGAAAACAATGGCATCTTTTGTGTACAGGTGTTTTCTGTGGACATGAACGGATCCAACATGCAGGTGGTTTTAAATGTATCAGTTGACTACCCGGAGAATTTGGCGGTGGATTGGGTGAACAATAAACTGTATGTAGTGGAGGCCAGCGTCAACAGGATTGACATGGTGGACTTTGATGGAAGTAACCGGGTCACGCTCATCACGGAAAACCTGGGAAACCCTAGAGGACTGGCAGTGGACCCCACTGTCGGGTAAGCACAACTCCCAGTTTCCAGCCATTCATCTGCCCACCCGTTCCCAATCCCCACATTCAGTATCTGTCGTGCTCCGTTGGCGTGGAATAATGGGGGGTGGTGGGGTGAGATTAGCAGATTGCCCTGGGTGGATTAGTGAGGAGCAATGTAAGTGATGACCCTCATTGTAATCCAATAGTATAGTTCAAGGGGGGAGGAGAGCCAGGTGGCTTCAGAGAAATTGCTTATCTTAAATTAATGTACAGCGCTTTGGTGGAATGCACAGCCACCCACTTGGAGACAAAATGTCATGCTGGAGATGCTGGACTTAATTAAAAAAGAGAAGGCTTGCAAGCTTTTTTTTTTCCTTTTCTCAGGGCTCAAGTTAGAGGACACTGTATATCTGTGTATTTCATTGTATAGTAGCCCTAAAGTGTAGCAGAGGAACTCATCCCGGAACCTTGTGTAAACTGTCAGATTAATAACTCCTTTCACAGGTACATGTTCTTCTCCGATTGGGAGGCTCAGAACGGGCAGCCAGGCCTGGAGCGAGCCTACATGGACGGCACCAATCGTTACGGGATCATCAGGAGCAAACTGGGCTGGCCAGCTGGCATCACGCTGGATATAGAGGCCAAGCGGGTCTACTGGGTTGACAGTCGCTATGACTACATAGAGACTGCAACATATGATGGTCTGCATAGGTGAGCGTTTATTTTTCATTCATCCAGACAACTTTTTAGAACACAGTAAAATTGGCAGAGTATATGAATGCTATTGCCCCTAAATTATCTAGCTCTAAAACCACAAACAATAATGATTTTTAAGTATTTGGTTTATTAACTGAATGTTCTTTTTCTAAAAGGAAAACAGTGGTTCATGGAGGTGCGGTGATCCCACACCCATTTGGCATCAGTCTGTTTGAACACAATGTGTATTTCACGGACTGGACCAAGATGGCCGTGATGAAAGCCAACAAGTTTACCGACAGCAGCCCTCAGGTGGTTTACAGCACAGCACAGACTCCACATGGCGTGGCCGTGATTCACCAGCTCAAGCAGCCCCCCGGTAAGTCAGTCGGCGGCCTTTTTCAGCTCATAGGTCTCGTACCAGTTAGTGTTTCTAAAGATCATCTGATAGAAACTTTTTCCTTACTGGAACTGGGTTTTTTTGTCTTCAGTGCCAAACCCTTGTAGCGTAAACAGAGGTGGATGTGAGCAGATTTGCGTGCTGAGTCACAGGAGTGACAATGGAGGACTCGGTTACCGTTGCAAATGTCGCATCGGCTTCGACCTGCATGCTGATGGGAAGCGATGTTTGGGTAGGAAAAAAAGCACCTCTCTGAATGTAACATTACACTCAGCACCCTGAAGATGTATTGATTCGCCCAAAACACTTCCGCCGCCTTGTGTCTTTCTGCATTACCTCAGCGTCTGTGGTGTGAACACCTTTTTCTTTGTTTCATCTGATCCGCTTTCTTTCCTACAGCTGTGAGGCAGTTTCTGCTGTTTTCCAGCCAGCTGGCGGTGAGAGGAATCCCCTTTAACCTCTCCTCCCAGGAGGACATCATCCTGCCTGTGACTGGATCCCCCTCTTACTTTGTTGGGGTGGATTTCAGCGCTGAGGATGATGCTATCTTCTTCTCAGACACAGCCAAAGATATTATCTATAAACAGAAAGTGGATGGCACAGGTGAACACTTTGTCTACATCTAACTACTGCATACATTTAGAGCAAAGTAGGACAGTGTTTTACTTGATGTGGGGTGTAAAAATAGCAGCAGTAGAAAATGTTTTCAGTGTTTGCATCCTTGAGCTGAGCTCAGATCTCCACCATGTGATTCAGTCAGGCTTATGTGGGGAGTGAGGGGAGTGCCTGACAGGGCCGACTGGTACTATGGGGGAGGGAGTAGACAGGAGTATCGGTCGTGTAAAGAAGAGATCATTCCTGAAAATCAATATGAGTTTTGAGTTTAATTGAGAGTTACTTTAGAAACCACAGCCAAAGCCCTGGAAGTTGTTTTTATGTGATAATGCCCAAGCAGCCACGCCACACACGCAAAAAGGGGAAACACCACTGCTCTGATCAGCGATTGTTGTTTTTAGAGTTGCTCTAGTTTTCTCTGCCTTGTCCACGAGAGGAAAATGCAAGCTGACAGCCTATTTATTTAAATGTGTTCCTCTTTCATCTCCATGTTAAACAGTGTTCTGACTGCTTTGATCTGCACAGGCAGGGAGGTACTGGCAGCCAATAGAGTGGACGGAGTGGAGGACCTGGCTTACGACTGGATTTCAAAAAACCTCTACTGGACTGACCCCAGATACAGGAGTATATCTGTCATGAAGCTGGCTGATAAGTCCAGGAGGGCTATTATACAGAATCTCAACAACCCAAGGGCCATTGTGGTGCATCCTCTCATTGGGTAAATCAGTTGGACACTGGGAAATTCTTATTTACATTTTCTTTTGCTTTCTGTATTTCAAAATAATTCCACCAAACATGTAAGTTTGTAGTTTATTGTTCACTCTGTGAATTATTCCTTTCACATGTGATCACATACATCAAAAGATCTGGACTCATTCATGAAGTGTCTGCAAATTAAGCCCCCACCTGATAAGAGGAATTCTTATTTAGAGCAGCGAGCTCTCGTTTTCAGTGGTCTCAAAGTCATAAGGCCTCCGTGTCCAACAGCTGAGATTAGCTCAGTGTGAAGGGCAGTATTGTACACTAAGAAGCTGGTGTGAACAAAAAAGCTCTATATTGTGTAGGCACCCAAAATAAAATCAGAAGAATTACGTCAAACGGGAAGGTAGAAGTTACAACACTGAACTTCTCTGGAAGAAATATGCCGCTGAGTGCTGTTTGGTTTTCTTCAACCAGGTATATCTTTTGGACTGATTGGTACCGACCAGCAAAGATTATGAGGGCTTGGGGCGATGGGTCACATGCCCTGTCGATTGTAAACACCACTCTCGGCTGGCCTAACGGGCTGGCAATCGACTGGAGGTGAGTGAGACAATTGGGAATGTGTCACAATGTGTCATTTTAGTTCGGATTGAGCAGGAGATTCTTCAAATCCACGACTTGATCACAGTTTAGTACCCGTGTGTATATCCATGCAGCTCAATGCGTCTTTACTGGGTGGATGCCTTCTTCGACAAGATTGAACACAGCAACTTTGATGGACAGAACCGTCTTTCTTTGGACCGCATAACTCAAATCTCTCATCCATTTGGTCTCACCATTTTTGAAGGTAATGCCTCATATTCACAGTGTTTTCAATTCCTTCCTCCCTATAAGTGCAGGATTGCAAATTGCTCATCAAAAAATGTGCTCATTTGTAAGGAATTGCCTGTTATTTCTTTGAATTTCTTTGATGATGCTTGTGTTCGTAAGAGGTGATGAGAGATAAAGTAAATGAGGTTTTGCTCTGTTGCTCCTGTCACATGCAGGCTATGCATATTTCACTGACTGGCGCCTGGGCGGCATCGTGCGTGTGCGTAAGACTGACGGAGGGGAGATGGTCATTATCAGAAGAGGAATCAGCCACATCATGCATGTCAAGTCTTTCAACTCCAACTCCCAAATCGGTCGGTTGCTCTCTTCCTTGTGTCATGCGTGGCAGCAGCTCACACTTATCAGTCCTATTCCTGGTAATTACCCTCTTTTCACTCTTTCTCAGGTTCCAACCTCTGCAACAGACAGACGAATCCTAATGGGGACTGCAGCCATTTCTGCTTCCCGGCCCCGGACTCACAGAGGGTGTGTGGCTGCCCGTACGGCATGAAGCTGTCGCCCAACCACCAGACATGCGTGGAGGACCCGTCCAACGAGCCCCCCACACTGCAGTGCGGGGCCAACTCCTTCTCCTGTGGCAACGGCAAATGTGTCCCAAACAGCTACAGATGCGACGGTGTTGACGACTGCCATGACAACAGTGACGAAGTCGACTGTGGGATTAACAGTAAAGTTTGTTTTCTAAATCCGGACAATTAGATTATCCTGGGCGGAGTGAAAATCAGCTTTGTGCCCTTTTCACTCCCTTTGGATTTGTCATCTAATCAAGTTCACGATCTTTCCTCTTCCAGACACCACTTGTTCCCCCTCTGCATTCACCTGTGCCAATCGACAATGTGTGCCTGCCCGCTGGCGCTGCGACGGGCACAACGACTGTTTCGATAACAGTGATGAGAGCAACTGCCCCACACAGATACCCGGAACCTGCCCCGCCAATCAGTTCACTTGTGCCAACCACCGCTGCATCCCACACACCTGGCGCTGCGACACAGATAATGACTGCGGGGACAGCTCAGATGAAGCCGACTGCTGTGAGTAGCTGTTCTGAGGTCGACGACTCAAATTGAACATAATTAGCCAAGAGATTTGTTATTGTCAATCTGAGCAAGGAGCACTTTTGGTGTCCAAAACTAGATAAAAAGTAGCAGAGGCACATCCATTAAATGATTTTCACTGCTAATGCTGACAGATCATTATTATTATTATTATTATTATTATTATTATCATTGTTGTTATTATTTATTTTATTTTTTTTATCAGTGAAATACATAGATTGTCAGGTGCAGCTGTTGGACAAGAGGTTGAG
>JASSRZ010000023.1:11025810-11043494 GCA_032164315.1 Malacoctenus gilli | reverse complement strand
TGTTATTGTCAATCTGAGCAAGGAGCACTTTTGGTGTCCAAAACTAGATAAAAAGTAGCAGAGGCACATCCATTAAACGATTTTCACTGCTAATGCTGACAGATCATTATTATTATTATTATCATTATTGTTATTATTTATTTTATTTTTTTTATCAGTGAAATACATAGATTGTCAGGTGCAGCTGTTGGACAAGAGGTTGAGTGATTCAAATTAAAATGTTCATTCAGAAGGTTTTATTTGTTCACAATGCTGAATCTAATGTGGACCCGAATTCTTATCCAAGCATGAGTCTCTGCTGGAAAACAATACTTGTGAACAGTGTTTATGTTTATGAAGAGCACTTCGAGTTCAGCTCACTGCCTTGTTTTTTTGTGTTGCCAGCTCTGGAAAGCACATGCCATCCTGGACAGTTTCAGTGTCCAGACCACCGCTGCTTGGACCCCAACTATGTCTGTGATGGGGACAGGGACTGTGTGGATGGTGCAGATGAACAGGGATGCAGTGAGTAGCCCTCTTCGTCATGGTTGCACTGGACATACATTTAATTTGTGGTCGGTTATGTGATGGTCTATCGCCCTATCCAGATGAAAGAATTCATGTATACTTAGTCATTGGGTCAAACAGTCGCACTGTTTTTTACAGACTGAACTTCCTGAAAAAGCTGTGGAGGTCAATTGAATGTTCTATGAAACTCAACAAGCATTCACTAAGCTTCTTACTTTATTGATCTCATTACTTGTGTTGCACAACCAGTGACCTCAGCGAAGTGCAGAAATATGGAATATCAGCATTAACATACTCAACTGGATTTTTCAGTCTACAACTGCACTGTGAACGAGTTCAAGTGCTCCAGTGGTCACCAGTGCATCAGCGCTTACTACCGATGTGATGGAGTCTTCGACTGCAGCGATCGCTCCGATGAGCGAAGCTGTCGTAAGTATTTAACGGCTCATGTGTTCGTTCCGAAGCATCTGTCAGTGTTGCGTTTTAATACACAGGAATCCCAGTTTTTTTGATAGGCTCTGTTGACAGTCTGATTGTGGTCCTTCATGATATCTTAGCCACCAGACCACCTGGGATGTGCCACCACGAGACGGAGTTTCAGTGCCAGTCAGACGGG
Organism: Malacoctenus gilli; assembly: GCA_032164315.1. Classification (NCBI taxonomy): domain Eukaryota; kingdom Metazoa; phylum Chordata; class Actinopteri; order Blenniiformes; family Labrisomidae; genus Malacoctenus; species Malacoctenus gilli. The sequence continues at coordinate 11,042,371 of JASSRZ010000023.1, read as the reverse complement.
AGCTGTGTCCCGTCGACGTGGGAGTGTGATGGACATCCCGACTGCGAGGATGGCAGCGATGAACACCACGCCTGCCCACCCCGCACCTGCCCCTCTGCGCTCTTCCGCTGCGACAACGGAAACTGTGTGTTGCGCAGCTGGATTTGTGATGGTGACAACGACTGCAGAGACATGAGCGATGAAAGGGATTGCCCCACGCCGCCTTTCCTTTGCCCCAGTTGGCAGTGGCAGTGCCCCGGCCACAGCGTATGCATCAACCTCACCACGGTGTGCGACAACACTCCTGACTGCCCCAATGGGGCCGATGAGTCTCCGCTCTGCAGTAAGTCTGTTCTCTCTTTCGTTTTTTATTATCTGCAAGTCTGGTTTCCTTTATTTCGGCTATGTTTTCACGTCATATGACAAACAAGATCAACCGCTGAAAGAATTTGTGTTGAATGTGTGTTGTTTGTCTTTGGAATTTTGTGCTAAAATCAAGCATGTGTGTGATTTATTTCTGTATTAACCGAAGAATTATCTTTGATTGTCCCTTCTTGCCTTTCTCACATCTTTCAGATGAACCTTTACCAGGTAGGAGCACATTTAAATCATTGGTAGAAAAAACTGCTTCATGCACTGATTTGTGTTCTATTGGATGATGTACCTTCGATTTTTGTTGAATGATCATTGATTTAGAGTAGTTAATTACTAAACCAGTTACTAAAACTTGTGTCTTGGTAGATTTTCTCAGGAAAACTATCGTAAAGAAATTAGTTTCAGATTGTTTGTTCATCACGATTACACTGTTTTGTGTATGAAATGCTTTTGTCCCTCCAGATCCTCTGTGTTAATCGATATTTTTTCTATGCTTTAAATCAGATCAGGAGAGCTGCTCCGACAACAATGCTGGCTGCACACATGGCTGCATCCAAGGACCCTTTGGGGCCCAGTGCACATGCCCTGTGGGTTATCAACTGAGCAATGACTCCAAAACCTGTGAGGATATGGATGAGTGTAATCCCCCGGGACTCTGCAGCCAGCACTGCTTTAATGAAAGAGGCTCTTTCCGCTGCCACTGCCAAGACGGTTACACTCTGGAAGCAGACCAGCGTACCTGCAAGGCCTCAGGTGAAGAGGCTCAGACGTTCCTCTTGCGCTGGTTTCAAATTACAACACATATTTCCATAATAAAGTCAAGCATTTTATTATCAGTCCTACAGTGAGTTCGGGTTCAGCATGATGAGACTAAGGAGTGAATAGCATTTTTTCTGCTCTGGTGGCTATAAGGAAGGAGCCCCGATAAGAGGGCAGCTTGGCCCCCAGACTACCAGACTGACACACTGTCTTTCTTCTCCCTTGTCGTTCCTTGCTGCTCTGATTTCGCAAGATAAGACATATATGTCACTCACTGGCCATCACTGGTGTAATTAGGACATAATCACTAACAAAGGGCTGTTTATGGGGAGCGTGCCTGACATGAGCTTCTCTTCCACACAGATAACCCGCTGAAAGGGTTTGCGATACAATAGGGCATTATCTGGACAAATGTGCATTCCCAAAGGATTGCCATCTGAGAGGGCTCTATTTAACAGTCTCGTTGTGTAATTCTGGTCAACATGCAAAAGCCGATAAGTGCTCTAATTTGCATGAGAATGGATACGAAGAGTAGATAATGGAGGTTTGATTTGTGTTTACAGATTCCCGTCAGGCTTTCCTGCTCGTGGCCAGCCGAAATCAGATTGTGCAGGATGACATAACCGCTCAGCCCAACGTCGTGCGGTCACTCGTCCGAGATGGGAGAAACATTGTGGCCATAGATTTTGACTCTGCCACTGACCGGGTGTACTGGTCCGACACGAGTCAGGACCGAATCTGGAGTTCTCACAAGAACGGCAGCGACAGGACCGTGGTGAGACTTTTTTTGTTTTGGTCACTCCAAATTTCCCTAAACTTTTCAGGGTATGTTCTCAGAAAGATCCTTTTTTTATGATGCTTGACTGAGAACAAGCATTTTGTGTGCAGATATTCGATAGTGGAGTGACTGTGACCGAGAGCCTCGCTGTGGACTGGGTAGGCAGAAACCTCTACTGGACTGATTATGTGCTGGAGACCATTGAAGTGTCAAAACTGGATGGCACCCACCGGACAGTGTTAGTGAGTCAAAATGTCACCAACCCTCGAGGCCTGGTGCTCGACCCAAGAGACAGGTCAGTAGCCTTTCGTTTTTTATACCATTTAATTTACTGCAGATTTTTATGGTGAACGCAGTTTGCAATAAGAAGCTCTTTATCTTGCAGCGCTCACCTGATGTTCTGGACTGACTGGGGGAGGAACCCTCGGATTGAGAAGGCCAGCATGGATGGGAAACTGAGGACCACTATCATTAGCAACAAACTCTACTGGCCCAACGGTTTAACCATCGATTACCCAAACAATTTGTTGTACTTTGCGGATGCATACCTGGATTTCATTGACTACTGCGACTATAATGGGAACAACAGGAAACAAGTTTTGGCCAGCGATCTGGTGAGTGATTTTACACGACCAACCAATTTTCCAATTTCTGAGATCTTAGATATATTAATCATCTAAAGGTGATAAGAGCACAATCATTTTCCTTATGAATAGCTTGTGTAAGACACTTGTTTTTCTTTTGCTACTCTCTGTGAAAAGGTACTGCAACATCCCCACGCAATTACCATTTTTGAGGATTTTGTCTATTGGACCGACAGATACATCAACCGTGTGATGCGCGCTCATAAGTGGCATGGGGAGAACCAGACAGTGATGCTGTTCAACCTCCCACAGCCCATGGGTCTGGTGGCAGTACACCCAGCCAGGCAACCTGCAGGTACGACTAGCATAACAAGGAAGCTGCTGGACATTAGAGCTTTTTGGAGTACTGATGAACTTGCCTGCTGATTCTTCAGTTTCTGTGTGTTTTTATGTGCTTTCATAATTCGTAGGGGAAAATCACTGCTTGAGGAGCTCTTGTTCACACATCTGCTTGCTTTCTGCTGTTGGGCCGAGATACTACTCGTGTGCCTGCCCCTCAGGCTGGACACTGGCAGAAGACCAAATCACCTGTAGCAGAGGTATTTCTTCTGCCAAAAAGAGGAAAACACTCAGCACTCAGTATGATGAAAAAGGAAGTCAGGTCAGATGCAGCTGATAAGTTGATGTACCCGTAACGTATTAATCCCAGTTGTGGTTATGAGAGGCCAAATGAAACTGCAGAAAGGATGTTTTCTGCAAACAGCTGCAAATATCTCAGTGTTCACACAGGGAAGAAACACTGAACCCATAAAACTGATGATTCTGATGACTTGTCAACAGCCTTCTATTTAGATTCTCTTGTAAGCTGCAGTTCCAGTCATAAATATTGTCATAGTCATATAAGTGTGCCTTTCAAGGTCTTCGGAAGACAAGGGACCTTTAATTCATAGTCTGAGGAGTCCGGCTTAGGTCAACAGCTTAACTCATCTCAGGTTTCAGTCCATTCAAACCAAGCAGCACAGTCTCCCCCTGAGGCCAACGATTATCCAAGAATGAAAATGCCCTACAACCATTCATTGATCGTAATCTCTGATGACAAAGCAAATCAGTTTGTGGAACCAGCTTTCACCAGTCAATCCTCTTTATAGATAAAGACCTTTTAGCCCTGGGTCCTAATTTTCACCACATAAGGTACACTGAGGGGAGCTGTTACAATTTGATTGGCATGAGCAGAGTCTACAACGGAAAGTTGTTTCATATTCAGTTTTTACATCTTAATCATACCAAACAATATTTTGTTACTCCAAGTTTGACATTATTCTGCTTTATAACTTACTTTCAGTTGAAGATCCTTTCCTGGTGATTGTGAGAGACAGCATCATCTACGGCATGTCCTTGAATCCAGAAGACAAAAGCAATGACGCCATGGTCCCTGTTGCTGGGCTCCAGAACGGTTATGATGTGGACTTTGATGACAGTGAGCAGACCATCTACTGGGTGGAGCATCCGGTAAGTCACAACTCTGAATTGGGGGTTCAGATATGATATCAAAGTACTATGCCCCTAATGTGCTGTTCTTTGACTGAGTTCAGTTAATATCCTTTAGAAAACCAAAGGAATGAAATTGAAATCAGACTAGAATCACATACTAAAGTACTTTGTCCCTTTCTTTGTCTTCCAGGGTGAGATTCACAGGGTGAAGTCAGATGGCACTAACAGGACTGAGTTTGCCCCTGCAGCCATTCTCGGCTCTCCTGTCGGCCTGGCTTTGGACTGGATAACAGAGAACCTGTACTACACCAATCCGGCCACACAGTCTATTGAGGTGAGACGAAAAGGTCCGCAGCATTACAGACAATGTCACAACACGAATACTCAAGAATTCCACCTGTTTGTGTTTGGCCAGGTTTTAAAGTTGAGAGGCGAGGTGCAGTACCGGAAAACCCTAATCACCAATAACGGCTCTCCAACTGGCGCTGGCAGTCCTGTTGGCATTGCAGTAGATCCAGCACGTGGGTAAGCCCCATTTAACACAGCCCTGGCACCACCACCCAACCCCACAGCTACTGAGCTCTAACAGCCTCCTCGTCACCATCTGCTCTGCCCCTAGAGGGATCTAGACCAGTGTCACTGAATACTACACTGTGCTTTTAAATCACGGAACAAAAATGAGACATTTTTAAGCTTTTCAGATGTTGATCTTTATTCTGTGATTCATTTAAATTCTTTGTAAACTTTCATTGCTAAAATGCTGAATCTTACCAAGTGCATTTTACTTATTTATTTTCATGTTTTTAGAATTTTTTTATGTTATTGAGTGGAAAAACATGTGAAACAACAATAAAACCCCTGACCTGTGATGTTACCCACTCTTAAGCAAACTGTACTGGACGGACCAGGGAACAGAGAGTGGCATCCCTGCCAAGGTGGCGTCCGCAGACATGGATGGCTTAAACCCGGTCATCCTTTTCACCAACAACCTCGATCACATTGAATTCCTCACTGTGGATATCCAAGAGAACAAGCTGTACTGGGCAGTCACCAGCACCGGCATGGTTGGTCCTCACTCTGTCTTCTTTCTTTAAATGTCTGGAAGCAGTGAATAAGGTTTATACTTCATACTTTAATGGTGCTGAACATGAAAAAGACATTACTCATTTCATGTTGTGTTTGTGATTGAATTGCCGCAGATTGAGCGTGGTGATCCAGACGGGAGCAATCGCATTACCATAGTGAGAGGTCTGTCTCACCCCTGGGGAGTGGCTGTCTATCAGAACTACCTCTACTTCACAGACCGCGATTTTGAAGTCATAGAGCGCGTGGACAAGTCCTCAGGAGCAAACAGACAAGTGCTAAGGGACAACGTGTCGGGACTCAGAGTACTAAAGGTTCATTTCAGGGACTGTGAGTAAAACAAGTGCACCTCAGTGACTGAAATGCACACAGTTCATGTTCACTGTGGCGCTGTTTTTTTTGTGTTCGTCTAACTGTTGTCTCTTTGCAATCGCAGCGTCTGCCGGCACGTCGAACGGCTGCACCAATAACGTGGGACTGTGTGAGCAGCTCTGCCTGCCTCGGCCGCAGGGTCTGTTCACCTGTGCGTGTGCCACAGGGTTTAAACTCAACGCAGACAACAGGACCTGCGCTCCATACCAGTCCTACGTCGTTATTTCCACTCTGTCTGCTATTAAAGGCTTCAGTCTTGAAGGGACAGACCACTCTGAGGCAATGGTGCCTGTAGCTGGAAGAGGCGAGTAGATCAAACGTATATTTTACTCCAAAGTTTGTGATAATTTGTGCCTTGAAATGGTTAGAATGAGAATGACTTCTGATCTGAAGATGTTACTCTCAGCTCAGTGACTGAGCAGCTGATTGTCAGCTGTTTATGATCCCTTGTGCCCCTCTAATGACCGGGTTATCCTCTTGCAGGCCGTAATGCTTTACACATCGATGTGCATATGGCTTCTGGCTTCATATACTGGTGTGACTTCAGCAGCACTGTCGCGACACAGAACGGGGTCAGACGGATCAAGCCAGATGGCTCAGGATTGCGTGGCCTGGTAACATCTGGAATAGGACGCAACGGGATACGAGGCATTGCTGTCGATTGGGCTGCAGGTAGCTTATTGTTTTCATTCAAACCTATGATTTTTTTGGGGGGGTGACACGTTTAATTCACTGCAAAGTAAATACTCATTTCTTGATCTTTGTTATACCTTAATGAGCTTCCGTCTGCCATGTGGTAAAATTTTGCTTATGATCAACTCATAAATGTATGCAAATTAGACAAAACACAGTCTCAGCATCATGTGATTGGGTTCTTTATGCTGTACAAAGGAAGGTTTAATACAGCTCCAAGATCTAATCTGATTTTGTTTGCAGGAAATCTGTATTTCACCAACGCCTTCCTGACCGAGACTTACATCGAGGTGCTTCGGCTGAACATGACTTTCCGCAGAGTGCTGCTGAAGACCCAGGTGGACATGCCACGCCACATCATTGTGGACCCCAGAAACAGATACTTGTTCTGGGCTGATTATGGTCAGAACCCCAAAATCGAGCGGGCACTCATGGACGGAACCAACCGCACAATTTTGGTGTCTTCGGGGATAATCACCCCACGGGGCCTCGCTCTCGACTGGCGTACTGGCTACGTCTACTGGGTAGACGACTCGTTGGATATGATTGCTCGAATCAACCCTCAAGGAGGAGAGATGGAGATAGTCCGATACGGCAGCCGCTACCCAACTCCTTATGGGATCACCGTGTTTGAGAACAGTATCATTTGGGTGGACAGGAATCTCAAGAAGGTGTTTCAAGCCAGCAAAGAGCCTGGCAGCACTGAGCAGCCTGCTGTAATCAGAGACAACGTCAACATGCTGCGGGACGTTACTGTGTTTGACCAGCACACACAGCCCACCAGTGCCCAGGAGCTGAACCACAACCCTTGCTTGGAAGCTAATGGAGGTTGTGCCCACTTCTGCTTCGCCCTCCCAGGCTCTGGCACAGACACCCAGAATAAAAAATGCAGCTGCGCTTTTGGAAATCTCGCAGCAGATAATGAAAACTGTGTGGTGTCAAGAGACGATTATCTCATCTACACTACTGAGAGCACTGTGCGCAGCTTGCGCCTTGATCCCGACGACCATGCGCTGCCCTTTCCTGTTGTTAATGTGCCCCGGACCTCGGTGGCTCTGGATTTTGACATCACAGACAGGAGGATCTACTTCACCCAGAGCTCAGGCGCTGGAGCCAGTAAGATCAGCTACATCAGCTTGTTATCTCCCACCTCTGCTCCAGTTGAGGTAGCGTCAGGTATGTTTGGACCTGTTACTCTCATTCATTCAGTTTCTCGGCGGCTTGTTTCTTCTGAGGGTCACGGAGGGTGCTGAAGCTAATCATGCTTACATTGGCTGAAGGCACGGTTCATCATGAACAGGTCACCAATCCACCACAGCGTAAACACAGACACCTAAGCTCACATACATTCATAATTTCAGACAAATAAAGCCACACATGTATGTTGTATAGATATTTTTATACTGTAGGAGTAAACAGGAGTACCTCAAGGAAGCCCATGTGTACACATGTAAACCATTCAAACTCTGCACAGAAAGAGAGACTGGACCTCGGCTTGAGCCCAGCTCCTTTGACCTGTTATGCGAGTGTGCTGACCAATACTCTGTTGTGTGACCTGATCTGCTACTTAATGTTTTCTAATTTATTCAGTGTGATTATACGAGAGACATTCCGGCGCACGTTTTCTCTAAGTCGTCTCTCATCACATCACAATTTAAAGACTTTTCAGGTTAATTGACGACTCTTAATTTAACTATGCCAGTGAATACGCAGCTGATTTTGTGTTTCTGTATGTTGGCACTGTCACTGTCTGCTGATATTCTCCAAGCCTAATCTCAGGGACAGAGTTTAACCTCCTTCATCATTACTGAGGATAAAGCACAAGTGGAACATAAGTGGATGATTGCATACTGAAGTTTTTGTGGGTATTTTTTTCATAGATCTTGGAGCCCCCGATGGCATCGCTTACGACTGGATAAACAGAAGAATTTACTACAGTGATTACGTTAACCAGAGCATCAGCTCCATGTCTGTGGATGGTGCTCAAAGGACTTTTGTTGCTCATGTGTCCAGGCCAAGAGCCATCATGCTGGATCCCTGCAGGGGGTAAGACTTACCCGACAGTTTCTGTTGATTCATGAGAGCAGACTGGAATGATTCCTTGTTTGTTGCACAGATATATGTATTGGACAGACTGGGGAACCCACGCAAAGATCGAGCGTGCCACCTTGGGGGGAAACTTCAGAACGGAGATCGTGAACAGCAGTCTGGTGTGGCCCAATGGCCTGACGCTGGACTATGAGGAGGAGAGGCTTTATTGGGCAGATGCCAGCTTGTAAGATCTCAGATATTTACGCTGTTGAAAACTCTGTTCACCTTTTCTGCTTTTATATTTCTACATTTCTGCTATTATCGTGACTTTTCTCTGCCATCAGACAGAAGATCGAACGATCCTCTCTCACCGGATCCAACCGTGAGGTCATCGTCGGCACGGCAATCTATCCATTCGCCATGACCATGTTTGGTCAGTTTATCTATTGGACAGACTGGAACACACGCAGCATCTATCGGGCCAACAAACACGATGGATCCGGCCAGAGAGTCATGATCCAAAACCTTCCGTCTCGACCAATGGACGTTCACGTTTTGGCCAGCAGGAAGCAGCAGCAGTGTGACAGCCCCTGCCAGCAGTTCAATGGTGGCTGCAGCCACATCTGCACCCCGGGTACAAGCTGTTTTCACCACAATATAATTTTCATTCAGATGAAAATTAATGAGGAAACGAATGAACAATTGCATTGTTTTTTCTCCTTGTTAGGACCAAACGGGGCCGAGTGTCAGTGCCCGTCAGAGGGCCGCTGGTACCTGGCCGACAACAAGCACTGCATCCCTGATAATGGGACTCGCTGCCAGCCAGGCCAGTTCACCTGCATGAATGGCCGCTGCATTCGAGCCCAATGGAAATGTGACAATGACAATGACTGTGGAGATGGCAGCGATGAGCTGGAGAGAGTCTGTGGTAGGTTGTTTTCAGAGCGCCTGATCGAACTTTGACCCTTGATTGTGTCCCCATCAAACATTTACTCACCCAAATACTGTCTTTCATCTCTGTTCCTGCTGTTTTTTCTTTTTTCACAAACACTAACACAATCTCCTCTCTGCTTTGCTTTGAAACATTTACTAGGGCATAAAAAAATCTTCAGCTTTGCCGGTGTGTATTCAAGCACTTGAATTCCTAACGACACTTTCTCCTCTCGCCAATAACAAAATGACCACTAACACATGAATCAATGTGCTTGTCTCTGCATGCAGCCCCACAGCTGCTATCATCTTTTATTGCTTTGTCAGGTAAAATGTGCTTCTTGTGCTTGTGCTTTCACACTCTACCTTCTCTTCACCTTCACCGTTTTCATACTGATACCTGACCTGTTTTAAATTGTGATCGGCAGCCTTCCACACTTGCGAGCCCACAGTGTTCACATGTGGTAACGGCCGGTGTGTGCCATACCACTACCGCTGTGATCACTACGATGACTGTGGAGACAACAGTGATGAGGTGGGCTGTCGCTTCACACCTTGTGACTCAAACACTGAGTTCACCTGCAACAATGGGCGCTGTATCGCAAAGGAGTACGTTTGCAATGGGATCAACAACTGCTACGACAACGGCACCTCTGACGAACAAAACTGCCGTACGTATTTCGAGCTTGAAAGAGAAATGTACATGTCATACTTGTTATTTATTGTTCTGAATCAACTATTTATTTGTGGTCATCACAGCGGAGAGAACCTGCCAGCCAGAACACACCAAGTGTCAGTCTACCAACATTTGCATCCCACGTTCGTACTTGTGCGACGGAGACAACGACTGTGGGGATATGAGTGATGAGAGTCCAACACACTGTGGTGAGTTTGGAAAAGCATTGCAGGAAAAAGCAGCGGTCGTTATGTTTTTTCTTTTCTCATTGGTAATTATCACTACTATCGTTAAAGAAGTTGTACTACTTCTCTCATTAGGCTTAAGTCTGGAAATAATTTTTTCCAATACTGGCAGAGTTTTGCAGGAATTGTGTAGCAACAATGAACAGGACACTCAAGCTTGAAGGAACTGTTATTGTTAATGCTTGTTTTTTGGTGTTTGATGTTCACATTACATCAGCTGTTTACAGCAGCCAAAAAACCTTTTTGCACATTTAATTTCCCAAAAAGGGAAGCTGAATGCACCTAGTGAGGGTAAAACAGGATTTCAATACAGCAAATCATCCAACTGGTTTCATGTCTTTCTTCCGCTTCCACATAGCTGCATCCACATGTTCCCAGACTGAGTTCAGATGCTCCAGCGGCCGCTGCATTCCCGCCCACTGGTACTGCGATGGAGGGGCCGACTGCGCCGACGGCTCTGATGAACCCCTCTCCTGCAGTGAGTGCCGGCAACTCCCTCAACCCCCCTATAAAGGACTTTTTGGCTTTGTGCGTCCGCCCCCACCCCATTATCAGCTGCTCTGTCATTGTGTGTCGGTGTCTGTCCGCCGGTCTGCATCTGTGTGAGAGATTTCTGTGAGTGATGTAGCGGAGAGTGCGAGTCAGTGGTGTATTTCTTTGTTGACGATGTGGTCAGTCAGGCCTCCTATTGTGTGCTGCATTCCTCTGTGGTGACGCCCCTCAATGTCCTCTGACAAACAGCACCTCCCCCTCCCTTTGTCCACCAGGGGTTACAGAGCCTCACTTTGGCTTTTGTTTAGATAGCTCACCATGCATGGGAATGTGGAGTTGCCATGACTATTTTGAAAGCTTTGCCCCTGTCGTTTTGTGTTTTTCTCTCATAATTCCAAAACAGTGGGGGAAGTACCTGAGTTAATTGCCAATTACAGGGAAAAAAACATTAATATTAAAATAAAGGAGTGGAGATAAATAAAAAAAACCCTTTTCAGAGTTATCATGCAATGTATAAAGTAACTGTGCAGTGTTATAAACCTACATCGATCGTCTGAAAAGTCTGTTTGGTTTGCTTCGTCTCTGCAGCCACTGTCTACAGAACCTGCAACACGGATCAGTTCCGCTGTGACGATGGCAGGTGCATCGCCTCGTCCTGGATCTGTGATGGTGACAACGATTGTGGTGACATGAGTGACGAGGACCAAAGGCACAACTGTGGTATGCATTGTTTCCTCTTTCTGCATTTCTCTCTTTCCACTTGCGTCTCCCTTTCAGCCTGTTCAGAAGTTTCTCTGCTTCCTCTCTCGTCTGCATCCCCCACCCCCCTCCTGAAGACCATCATCTCGCTCCCCTCTTCTTCTCAGCCTTACCCCCTCCTGCTCCCCTCGTCCTGTTGTTATTCAGGATGCTGACCGATTTAGACACACCACCACTGGGAAGTGCTTTAAGGGAGATTCTGGCTGCATGTGCCCAGCATCTTTGTCTCCTGTAGAAGGTCTCCAGACCAAGAAGCTGACATTCCTGATTTCTCTTGCATCACTCGTTACTTTCTGCAGGTCTCCTCTCTTTGGCTGCTGGGCTCAGGGTGGATCAAGATTCTTATATTTCACCTGTGTGAAAAATAAGATGCCTGAGGCAAAAGACTTCAGCACCGACTGGGCCTCTGTAGGAGGCTCACTTCAAACAATGCGAATCAATCACATTAGACAGATAAAAAATGTTTGTCACGGCTGAATGATCTGAAATACAGTCTGGAATGCATTCATTCTCAAACATGTAGGTTGACTTTGGGTCATCGCCACTATTGTTTAACTTCCTAAAAAACTTGTCCTGTTTTTTTTTTCATCTCAGCAAATCGCACATGTTCCAGTGCAGAGTTCACATGCGTTAACAACCAGCCGCCTCAGCGAAAATGTATTCCTCGTGACTGGGTTTGTGACGGAGACGCAGACTGCGCTGATGCTCTGGATGAACGTCAGAACTGCACCCGCAGGTCCTGTGGCGTCAATGAGTTCACCTGCAGTAACGGCCTCTGCATACGCAGCTCCTACAGGTTAGAGGAAAGCACATCCATCATCAGTGAAGTGTCTAATCACACTGACTGGAAACTTCATTGAACTGTCTGTTTCCCTTGAAAATTAGGTGTGATCGACGTAATGACTGTGGAGACAGCAGTGATGAGCAGGGCTGCATCTACCAGCCTTGCCCCCAACACCAGTTCACTTGCCAGAATGGCCGCTGTGTGTCCCACGACTTTGTCTGCGACGGTGACAATGACTGTGGGGATGAGTCTGACGAGCTGGAGCATATGTGTCACACACCAGCGCCCACATGCCCCCCCGGAGAGTTCAGATGTGAGAATGGACATTGTATCCCCCAAAGACAGGTGTGCGACCGCAGTGATGACTGCTCTGATGACAGCGACGAGAAAGGATGTGGTGAGTGTTCCAAACTGTATCAACACGTTATGCTTTTACACCATGATCTTACTTTACCAGCAGGCAAAACATTTCCTCTTTTCTGACTTCAGGAATCAATGAATGCACGGACCCATCCATTCACCACTGTGATCACAACTGTACCGACACGCCCACCAGCTTCATCTGCACCTGTCGCCCTGGATACCGCCTCATGTCTGATGGCAAAACATGCGACGATGTCAACGAGTGTGTGGAGACTCCCAGCGTGTGCAGTCAGGTCTGTGAAAACATCGTCGGCTCTTACGTGTGCAAGTGCGCCCCGGGATTCCTCAGAGAGCCGGATGGGCGCAGCTGCCGTCAGAACAGCAACATCTCACCGTACCTGATCTTCAGCAATCGTTATTACCTGAGGAACCTGTCAACGGACGGGCAGGAGTACTCCCTCATTCTGCAAGGCCTGACCAGTGTGGTGGCCATGGACTTTGATCGCGTCGACAAGCGTCTCTATTGGATCGATGTGAGCCGCAGAGTGATTGAGAGGATGTCATTTAATGGCAGTAACAGGGAGGTGGTCGTCAATGGGGTCCTGCATGGTGAAGGTCTCGCTGTCGACTGGATCGCCAGGAAACTGTACTGGGTGGACAGCTTCTTGGACTGTCTCAAAGTGTCTGAACTAGATGGCCGCTTTGTCAGGAAGCTGGCTGAACACTGTGTGGATGATAACAACACCTACTGCTTCGAGAACCCTCGAGGAATCGTGCTGCATCCCAAATATGGGTGAGGAATTTCCTTCTACAGCAGAGCCTGGTGATCTGCACCAAAGCTTCTGTTTGTATCTGCTTCAGTTCTCAACTTTTGGTCTCATCACAACTCGACACCAACTCCATATATATTCCCTAATTTTACAAAGTTATTAGGGCATTAAAAGTTATTTTTCATGTTACATTTTCTGCCTGTTATTGGACTTTATAAAACTATCAAATTCTGATACCAATGTAATTTACCTTCCTAGATTATTATTGATACTAAATTTGAAACAAATTGCTATTGCCTAAGAAAATGCTTTTAAGTAAGCTTCTCTTTTTAACCCTGACAAGAGGTGATCTTATTTCATTGTCTTTGCCTCCTGTCAGGTATGTTTACTGGACCGACTGGGGGGATAAAGCCTTCATAGGTCGTGTTGGGATGGATGGAACCAACAAAGCAGCGATCATCAACACAAAGATCGAGTGGCCCAATGGGATCACCATCGACTACACCAACGATAAGCTGTACTGGTCTGATGCTCACCTCAACTACATTGAGTAAGTGCATTGGAGAGATCAGTAATGACTGCAGCGAGCAGCAACTCGCATCTCTTTACATTCGGTTTCTCTTGTCAGATACTCCGATTTGGATGGTCGGCACAGACACACAGTGTACGATGGGAATTTGCCACACCCCTTTGCCATCACTGTGTTTGAGGACAGCATATATTGGACGGACTGGAACACGCGCACTGTGGAGAAGGGCAACAAATATGACGGCTCTGACCACCAAACCCTGGTTAACACCACACACAGACCTTTTGACATCCATGTCTGCCATCCCTACAGACAGCCTATCTGTGAGTTTGGCAAGCTTAACAATTACCCGGCCTGTGTTTGCCCAGCTGTGGTGAGCTGATATTGTTTGAGTGACTGTGGCTCTTCCTCTGACAGTAAACAATCCCTGCACGGTGAACAATGGGGGCTGCTCTCACCTGTGCTTGATCCGTCACGGGGGGCGAGAACACACCTGCGAGTGCCCCGACCATTTCCTGACCGTTCAAATAGGAGGTGTGACCCGATGCCTCCCCATGTGCACCAGCACCCAGTACAGATGTGCGAACAATGAACGGTACGTCAAGATTTCTTTCTAAAGTTTCATTGTTACCTGATATTTCGAAATGCAGGATATGTGTTTGGAACAGTGTAGTTATGAGATTTAAAAAACCTGAATGGCAATACTCAACACATGCATTCATTATGTAATGTTATGTAAACTTGGCCTATCTCCTGTTTTATCAGTTGCATTCCTATCTGGTGGAAATGCGACGGTCAGAGCGACTGCAGAGACGGCTCAGATGAGCCTCCCACTTGCCCGCAGCGCCACTGCAGACTTGGCCAGTTCCAGTGCAATGACGGAAACTGCACGAGTCCACACTTCCTCTGCAACAATAACCAGGACTGTCACGATGGCTCAGATGAAGACGCAGTGCTGTGTGGTGGGTTTAGTCCTCCTGCACGTATCATTGATTGCTCTCACGAGCAGTTTTTCTTATTTCAGCCTCATCCAGTTTGTAGTTCTGGTTCTTGGTGGCTAAAACAAATTTCTGGGAATGATTTCTTTTTAGCAACACACCAGTGCGAAACACACCAGTGGCAGTGTGCCAACAAGCGGTGCATCCCTGAGTCATGGCAGTGCGATGGCGAGGATGACTGCGGTGATCAGTCCGATGAAGACCCTGCTCACTGCTCGTCCAGGACCTGTCGCCCCGGACAGTTCAAATGCCGGAACGGTCGCTGCATACCGCAAAACTGGAAATGTGATGTCGATGATGACTGTGGAGACAACTCTGATGAGCCGTTAGAGGAGTGCAGTGAGTGATTTATTGTCTCCTTCTTTCATAAGGAAACATGTTCATTCATCACGAATGAACATGTTTCAATACCCTCAAATGTTTAAGTTTAGGTCTGTTGAGAGTTTGTTGGTTGTAGCTGATGAAACATGGTCTCCTCTCTGCAGTGGGGCCAGCATACCGATGTGACAACCACACAGAATTCAGCTGCAAGACCAACTACCGCTGCGTGCCACTCTGGTCTGTTTGCAACGGCAACAACGACTGCAGAGACAACAGTGATGAGCAGGGCTGTGGTGAGTCTCAGATGGGCAACCGGGTGATAGTCCAAACTTTTGGACACATCAGTCAGTTTCATCCTGTCGGACCCATTAAAGCCTCTCAGTCAGGTCATTTTGGATTCCCAAAAAATCCAAGTTTCTTAGTGGAAACAAGATTCTTGCTTAGGAAGTGAGTGAAGGGCAATTAGCCAGTGCCTCAGCCTCCTGTGGAACATTGCCCAGTGTGGTGGTGGGAGATGCTGATGGAGCGCGTCTCACCGTTCACCCTCCCCCACCATTTACCTCTCCCTGAAACACCACAGATTAATGAGCTGTCCATTGGAATGAGTCCACATAAATGTGTGCATGTGTGTGTTGTTGCTCTGTCCTTGCGTGGGGGCAGGGTTCACTCAAGTCTCTTTGTACTCGCTGCGATCCAAACACACTCGCCGCGGCCCTCCCGTCTCTTATCGGAGGCCCTCACTCCATTAGTGCCATGCCTGCGCAGGAGGGGGAGATCTGTGCTAATCTTCCTGTAAGAATGCAGCAGATGGGCCAGGTGGAGCGCTCGGAGGGCAGGACTAACTAACACGGCGCTATCTTTGACCCCCAGCACTGTGTGGTAGAGACGGCTCAGACCAGCTCTGCTCCACTCCTCTCCCTCTCTCCCTTCTGTGCTTCTCATCTCCTGCAGCCTTATCCTCTGCAGACGCACACTGGCATGGAAAGAGGTCACCCATCTGTCTTTGGCCTGCTTCTCTCCTCCCTCTCTGTCTTTTGCAGTTTCATTAAAGAACAAGATGTCTTTCATTTCAAACTGAAGTGTTCATGATTTCCAAGATGCAGTGAAATTCCCTCCAACTTATCGCACAGTTGAAATTGTTACGAACAAATTCAACTGTAGGAAAACCTCCTCATCTTCAACAGAGAGTCAAGAGAATGAAGGGAGAACAATTTCAGCTGTCAAACCCTTCTGCTAATTAGATTTTGAGAGTGTGAGTGTAGGATTGTCTATCTGTCTTAGCCCTGTAATGGGCTGGCAGACATGTCCAATCTGTACCTGCCTGTCACTGGGATGAGCTTCAGATCAGTGTGTTGCCCACGTGAACAAAGTGAGGTAACAAATTGAGATGGATTTGGTTTTTTTCAGTTAAAAATGTTCTTTACTTTTTGTGTGTTTCCTGTCTTCATCTTGGTTTTCCATTTTAATTTTTGTCAATCGTGTGTGTGTGTGTGTGTGTGTGTGTGTGTGTGTGTGTGTGTGTGTGTGTGTGTGTGTGTGTGTGTGTGTG
>JASSRZ010000023.1:10982186-11025571 GCA_032164315.1 Malacoctenus gilli | reverse complement strand
GTGTGTGTGTGTGTGTGTGTGTGTGTGTGTGTGTGTGTGTGTGTGTGTGTGTGTGCGTGTGTGTGTGCGTGTGCGTGCGTGTGTGTGCGTGTGCGTGTGCGTGTGTGTGTGTGTCCCAAGACGAGTTGACCTGTGACCCCAGTGGAGATTTCCGCTGTGACAACCACCGCTGCATCCCTCTGCGATGGAGCTGTGATGGTGATGACGACTGTGGGGACAATTCAGACGAACGCAGCTGCAGTGAGTGATTTACACCATCGCCCGTTTCGCACCCGTCACTTGTGATACTGTGTACCGAGTTGGTGCAGAGAGCGATTCTACTGTGGCTGCAACACTGTGACTCCTCAAGATGAGAGAGGAGTGTTGACGGCGTAGCATGGTCCTGCTATAATTTTATCAGACAGCTGGGAGGGGGGGTCAGTAAGAGGCTCGACACGTCTGCCGACAGCGGAGTGGTGAGAGAGGTGGTCTTATCAGCTGCTAGAGAAACAGGCTGTCCTCAGTGTGTCAGGAGGAGGGAGTGAAGGAGTCGGTCACCCTTTGCCCTGGAGAATTTAAACACGTCTGAGAACATGCCAGTTAATAAGGATAATTTAGCTTCTCAAAGTAGAAACGGTGACACTAAATCACAGCCGTGTAGTTCCCCACACTGCTGTGCTGCTAAAGCCAAGAGAGGTCGTTACCTCTGAACTCAGGAGCTCTTTACAGACTCACGGCTGCACGGCCTCCTGCGGTTAGTGTTGATTTGGTCTTAAATGTGCTGTTTTGAGAGAAAAAGTTAATCAGGAGATTCAAAGATGTATTACAAGCTTGCCAAAGCAGATCCGACTTTGACACTTTTTGAGTGTTTCATATTTTCTTTGACTTTTGCATTTTGCAACAAAATAAAGTTCTGTCTTAGTTTTGTACAATTTCTGTCTCCCGTGTCCCCTCCCAGCGCCACGCGCATGCACAGAGAGCGAGTTTCGTTGTGATAATCTGCGCTGCATTCCCGACCGTTGGGTCTGTGACCATGACAACGACTGTGAGGACAACTCGGATGAAAGGGACTGTGGTAAGTGGAGGCTCTTTGTTTTGGCTCAGGATCTGGCTGTTTGTGAGTAACGGAGGGCTGCATTAAACAAAGGGGCAATAAAACGTCTAGTTTTCAAGCATAGACAGACGGGACCACCAACAGCCGTTTATTCAGGGGGATTTTATTCAGTCTGCTACAGATGAAAGATCACTGTTGTGGAGCCTCGACTCTCACTGGGTATTGCATATCTACGTGTTAATACTGATGACAGTCAGAATGAAACATACAGTGACAAAAAGGTTCAACTTTTTCTTTTACAAGTCTTGCTGCTGCATGTATTGTGAAGCGTTTTGAAACTCTGGTGGTTTGGTTATTGCAGAGTTGCGGACGTGCCATCCTGGTTACTTCCAGTGTGGCAGTGGGCATTGCATTGCTGAGCGTTTCAAATGCGATGGCAACGCCGACTGTTTGGACTACACCGATGAGACGTTGTGTCGTGAGTGTCCCGCCAGCAGGCTTCGTCTTCATAACGGATTGCAATTCATTTTATTCTGGTGCACATTTGCATCTGAAATGTTTGAGTGTGCACAATGATTCTCATGAGTACTTTTAACTCGTCTGAACATATTTGACTTTCAGCACCGCGTTTCCCCAACGGCACCTACTGCCCCCCCTTTCTGTTTGAGTGCAAGAACCATGTCTGTGTTCAGCCCAACTGGAAATGTGATGGAGACAATGACTGCGGAGACGGATCAGACGAGGAGCTGCACCTCTGCTGTAAGCGACCGCATCCTCTCCATTTGCAAGACTTGAACAGCCGGCTGTTCAAACCATTTTTGGAGCTCTTCATACTTCTGACACCCTGATTCTGTGCATCCACAGTGGAGATTCAGTGTGAGGCTCCTTTCCGCTTCCGCTGTGACAACAACCGCTGCATCTACAGCCATGAGCTGTGCAACTCCATGGACGACTGCGGTGACGGCTCTGATGAGAGGCAGGAAAACTGTAAGATCCCAGAATCATTTCAATGACATGCACTACTGCCAAGTTTGTGAATGTGTGTGTTATTGTGAAGATGTCCAAAGCTTCTCTTGAACTTCTGTTTCTTGCCACACAGGTCAGAGCCCAACACATGGACCCTGTACAGATGATGAGTACAAATGCAGTAACGGACAGTGTATCCCCCTGCAGTACGCCTGTGATGATTATGATGACTGCGGCGATCAGTCAGACGAGCTCGGCTGCCGTGAGTAACACTAAAAGATGTTTTGATCTCCAGCAAAACAGAACAAACACGACAAATTCTGACTTGTTTCAGATCAAGGTGTCGGGCACACATGCAGTGCCAACATCTGTGAACACAACTGTACGGACCTGCCAGAGGACGGCTTCCTTTGCTCTTGCAGACCAGGTTACCAGGCCAGAGCAACAGAACGACACACATGTGAAGGTTAGAAAAAAGAAAAGATCCTCATTTCACCTCAGTCTGATGGGTCCAGGGTTTTTCCTTTTCAATTCACGTTTGTTTTCCCATTTCTTGTTCTCCTGAGCACAGATGTGAATGAGTGTGAGGTGTACGGGATGTGTCCTCAGGAGTGTAAGAACACGAAAGGCAGCTACGAGTGTTTCTGCGCTGAGGGCTTTCTCTCCTTTGGTGAGCCGCATGGAACCGAGTGTGCTGCTCAAGGTAAGAAGCTGGATTTCATGCGGCCAAAGATCATGTTTCACAAATGGTTCCTTTCTGTCTACTTAACCAACCTTCACTCCAATGTGTGTATAGGAAACCCACCAGTGCTGCTTCTACCAGACAATGTGCGTATCCGGCGTTTCAACCTGTCCTCTGAGCAGTATTCAGACTACGTGGACAACGGCGAGCACATCCAGGCCCTGGACTACCTTTGGGATCCAGAGGGTCAAGGCCTCAGTAAGGCCTGAGTTTGTATTTTGTTGTGAGCCTCAGCAGATATGACAGGACAGTTACTTTCAAGTTGGATAATATTTCCTCCGTTGTTCTCTAGGTATTGTTTACTGGACAGTTTTGGGTCGGGGGTCCCAGTTTGGCTCCATCAAACGTGCCTATATGACCACGTTCGATGATCATGGCAACAACCCGGTTAAAGAAGTGGATCTGAATCTGCGGTACATCGCCAATCCCGACGGCGTTGCCGTGGACTGGGTCGGCAGGTAAATCTCCGGGATGATGGCTTTTTTTTCTCTAAGCCACGGAGTTTGTGTTCATCTATCTTTGCTTTTAATCTTGCAGGCACATTTACTGGACGGATTCAGGCACCAATCGAATTGAAGTCGCCGAATTGGACGGTCGATACAGAAAGTGGTTGATCCACACGGACCTCGACCAACCTGCTGCCATCGTTGTGAATCCATCATTGGGGTAAGAACCACTTTTTCAGGGTGTTCCCTGCCGTTTGCCAGTCTCAGCCCAGTTTTCTCATGACAATAATTTGCTTTCTGTGATTGGTGCTGCTGCAGGCTGATGTACTGGACAGACTGGGGGCGGAAGCCAAGAATAGAGTCGGCATGGATGGACGGCCAGCACAGAGAGGTGCTGGTGAAAGAGGAGGACCTGGGCTGGCCCACCGGCCTGACTGTGGACTATCTGAATGGAAACAGAATCTACTGGTGCGACTCCAAAGAAAACATCATTGAGTCGATGAAGCCAGATGGCACTGACAGGAAGATCGTCATATCAGGAGGTGAAAACTCTTTAATCCGCGGTATCGAGTTTGCAGACACACAAGTAGATATAATGAGATTCTGCAGAAATGTTTGTCGGTCGTTCCCCTCATGATGTAGCTTTTAGTGATGCACACAGAGCCATCTGAATCATGTCTGTTTGTGAATTGAAACATTTTCTGAACATTCGTTGAGATTAAAACACACTTGATAACAACACACCCACTCAAATCAAAGTAAATCAAAGGTTCGTTACATTTGTTACACACAGGCCATGACATCTAAACTCTGTTCTAGACATCGGACACCCGTACAGCCTGGACATATTTGAGGGACATGTGTACTGGACGTCAAAAGAAAAAGGCGAAGTTTGGCGGACAAACAAGTTTGGGCGAGGCAACAAAGTCAAAGTCCTCACCATCAATCCCTGGCTGACGCAGGTCCGGATTTACCAGGAGCACCGACACAACCAGTCAGGTCAGAACAAGATTCATGTGATGCTTGTAAAGTTTCTCCTGCTCGTCGACAACCTTAAGACTATTAACTGCTGCTGACATATTGAAGAAGATGTGATCAGTTTCTTTCAGCAAGTCTTATTAAAGTAAAGTTGCATCTTTTCAGTTCAAATTGGGAAAAAATAGGTTTGAGAGCTTGTCAATCTTACCTGAGCTTGAATTGTTTGTCTTGAACGGCTCAGACAATTCAACAGTAGTTCCAAGTGGTAAAGTTGTGTACAGTGACGCTTAGTGGTGAGTTTGGGTGCTGCATCCAACTGAATTTATAGAGATTGAGTTTGGACCTGCATAATAAATTTTGCTGTGGAACATTATATTTGAAGTGTACATGTTTCATTGAAGTTGCCTTTGAATATAGAAAAGAAGCTTTCTTAGGATGTCCTCTTCTTTAGGAGAGAGCTTGATATAACGTAAGTTGTTGTGCACCAACAAACTGTTCGTGTGCATCGCATCCTGAACGACTTCCTCAGTCATTCATTGGTCTGTTATTGCTGCTCTGTCTCAGTGCCAAACCCATGTAAGGATGTGTGCAGCCACCTCTGCCTCCTCCGGCCCGGCGGATACACCTGCACCTGCCCACAAGGTTCCTCCACACTGGAGTTCGACTCCACCAAATGTGATGCAGGTAAACAGGAGCAACAGCATCTGGAATGTGTGTCCTGTTTCACACATCTGTGTTTGCTCTGACACACCATCTCATTTTGTATTCACAAAGCCGTTCTCTGTCGCCGTCTGGCTGCTCCCGTGTCGTTTTGTGAGTTGTGATGTGCAACTTTTTGTTGTTGCTGATGGTGTGTATGCCTGGCTTTTGCTCCTGCAGCCATTGAGGCTGCTGTTGCAATGCCTCTTGCATGTAGATGCATGAATGGTGGAACCTGCTACACTGATGAAGGTGATCTGCCCAAATGCAAGTGAGTTTAGCCACTGGAACCATTTTTAATTGGTGACTGTCTTTGGTGACTGACATGTTTGGCAAATCAAACTCACCTTGATACTTCACCTTTTATGCTCTGTTAAGTTGAGGAGTGTTTTTTCAAACTCTAATCTGATTTTGTGCAGATGCCCATACGGCTACATGGGGAGCTACTGTGAGATCGGGAAGTCAAGAGGAGCTCCAGCAGGAACGGGTGTGTTGTTTTGCCTTTTATCTAACCTCGTATTTATTCCTATTTCCTAATATTCTTCGTGTAGTTTCACAATGGTTCCTCACCAACCTGTGGGAGTCCATCATGAATGCAGAGCATGTCGTGTGGGAGCTGCTCTGCTGGAGCTGCTTTGGCTTCAGCAGAAAAAAAGGGCACGTTTTCTTTCTCTACCTAAAGATTGCTCAGGCCGGGGAAAAGGTTACAAAACAGTCTGATTCAGCAGATGCTGAGTGGCCCAAACCATGTGATTCATTAATAAATAACAAGAGATTGTTAAAGGTTTAACTTCATGAACAAATGTGTGAAACAAAAGTCAATATCAGTGGTGGATATGATCAGCCTGATAGTGAGAATGGCTGTAAATGATTTGTGATTTGTTGCTAATGTCACACATCATACAACTGGTTATGTGTCATCGTTTCTGTAGCTGTGGCTGTTCTGCTCGCCGTCATCATCATCCTCATCACGGGAGCTTTGGCAGTTGGAGTTTTTCTCAACTACAAACGAACGGGGTCTTTCATCCCCTCGATGCCCAAATTGCCCAGGTAACAGTTCTGCACTGATTCCAGCTGCACTGAAGGTCACAGCTGAAGTTCTAGGTGAAAGTTCAGGTCACGAGTGTCTCTTTGTTTTGTATGTGCAGCTTGAGCAGCCTGGTGAAGTCCGCTGACACGGGCAACGGGGTGACGTTTCGGTCAGGCGATAATGTTGATCTGGGACCCTCGCATATCGGCGTGTCTTTCATTGACACGGCCATGCAGATGGTGAGTTCTGTAGACATTCTTTTGCTCTGGGTCAATTTAAGTGTATCAGCTTCGTCTCACTTAAGCAAACAAGCGTGTTTTCTTGTATTATTCAAAAGTCACACTTGATTTCACATCAGGATGACAATTTTGCCATGGAAGCTGGACGACAGCCGATTACATTTGAGAACCCGCTTTATGCCACTGCTCCCGTGTCCAGCGCTCCTGCGGTCATCCACGCCACACAGGTACTGACACATGAACAGATTCACGCAGCGAACGCCAAACCTGGGACTTGAACTTGCAGCTGACGTCACACGTTTGCTGGTCTGATCAGGTGACAGTGAACGTCAGCGGTGAGCAACTGGAGAACAACTTTGTGAACCCGGCGTACCACGGAGATCAGAGCGGCGGCATTGTGAACACATCCTCCGTCGACACCAAACCTGTCCAGGTGCGTGTACAGTGATTCTCCCGTGCGTGATTTCGAACCCGATCGATGTGGTGGCGCCTCACTGACTGTGTTCCTTTCTCAGGAGTCCAAGTGGAACTTGTTCAAACGGAAATTGAAGCCGAGCACCACGTTTGAAAACCCCTCGTATGCAGAGGTACACCTGGAGACGTTCCTTGAAGGCAGCAGCAATACAGACGTTTGAGGCGTCCTTCTTATTAAGCCTTCTGCATTTGTCTTTGTGCAGATGAAGGACGAGAAGCCTGCGGGGAGCAGTGAGGACCCCTCTGCCCCCGAGCCCGCCCCGTTTGTCCCCACCGCCAAACCTCAGAAGTGGGATCGTCCAAGCACCTTCTCGCCCACAGAGGACACTTTCAAAGACACAGCCAACCTTGTTAAAGAGGACAGTGACGTATAAACCCCTCCCCCCTCTCTTTCACAGATGGGAATGAAAAAAGAAACACACTTTGCACAGAATTTATTTTTTTATGCAGCCTGTGTACAAATCTCAAATTGTTTTAGGACATTTCTATAGAGCAGTGGTTTTCAACGTGTGGGCCGAGCCCCCCCTGGGAGACGCAGCAGTAGGGGCAATCTGGGGGGTCAAGGAGATGCCCTTTTCCAGCATTTTGTTACAAAACATTTTTTAGAACTGAATTTGTCATACATGTAATGAAGTATCTGTAAAAACTGAGTTGTACAACAGTTGAAGGTTATATTTATAAATGTACCATCTAATTAGCATTAAAAAAAGTTAGGTTTTTTGCCTGTGTTGCCCAACAGCCTTCAGCAGTAACAATTTATAATGTGAAAAACTTTAGGAAGTTTGTCATTCAACCAAAAAAAACACTACTTGCCCTCAGACAAAAGCACAAGCAGTGTCACCTTGAGGGAAACTGACGGAGCACAACGTGGTTTAAGGCCTCTGGGGGGCGCTCACCCACACTTTGAAAGCCCTGCTGTAGCGAAGAGAAAGAAGTCCTCTGATGATGCCTTCTGACATTTCTTATGCCAATTCTTGTGATAATGTGTTTGTTTTCTTTACTTTGATGTACAATATGTATATCTTTGCACTGAAGCTGCTGATAGAAATGTTAATAAATATGTTGTATATTTGTAAAATTGTAAAAATTTCTCTGAAATAGATCCTAAACAGTTCAACATAAACACATTATAACACAATATGAAAGGTAAGCTGCAGTCTGAGTGTACAGTACTTACATCCTCAGAGAACTATATATGGGGTGATGCTGTATTTCTTTGCCACTGAACAAAACTGAGGATGTATTTATTACATCTTTCCAAGTTTATATACCTCAATTCAGGGCGTACAAATGAAGGCAGGACAAAAGATTTAGAATATAATTCAGCCATTTATTGTACAAACACATTATCTGGTACAAATACACAAGCAATAAACTGTGTGCAAAGCATTCTTATTGTACTTAATCGTCTGACTTTAAATCAACATGATCATGTTTGGGGTTTTTTTGTGATATTGGTACCAATATTAGCCTCAGTCATTGGGAGCAGTACTTGAACGTGTCTGTTGCATTGATGTGCAGTCGGTAAATGCGAGACGGACGACCCGAGGACGTGGACGCTTTATTCAGAGAGAAAGATAAATTCTTTACAGATTGATTTATTATGTATCATATCAAAGACAAACTGTGTCTGTGATCATTCCAAGCATTCCCACATGAAATGAGTTGCCACTGCAGAAACCTGAATGAATAAATTTGTTATTTTGTAACACAGTCTTGATGCTCAGTTCTTTTCCTCCATCGTTGCAACACTTTTTGTACCGGAGGTTTTCTGCCTCACGTGTGAAACACTTTAAACTCTTTATGTTGCTCTGGAAACAGTGAGACCAGTCTTATCACTATTTATAAATCAAGATGTTACTAAAACATTCAGATATGATTTTTTAATCACAAAACAATTTCATTATTTATGAATGGATTTATGAAGTGGCAGCACTGCTTTCCTGTGCACTCGATTATGTACTTTCCTCCCCGTGTCTACAAAAAGAAGCGGTTGTGTTAATCGCGTGAGTAGGAGGATGATGGGTCGGTGACGGGATGGTCCAGGTTGTCTTTATCTATCCCAGTGCTTCACTCTGACTGGCACCCTATCAGTGTGCACCCCCGGCTGTCTGCCTAGCTGCCCCCCCCCCCCCCCGCCCGCCCCCACTTCCTCCCGCCACCCCTCGAACTTCGCGCTGTCTGTTACAGACTGCAGGAAGGTCTTCAGTCTGGGGGAGGATACTGTTCCCAGATCTGCTGCACTTCTCTGCACGAAAACAACTTTATATGGAACTCTTGTTGTAGTGATTCCCAGAGTTTGGGTCTTGGCCCCCTAGTGGGCAATGGAGGAACTATAATTCCTTCCACAATATTAGTGCTCATGTTTTGGTTTTTTTTAGATCTCTGGCACTTGATTATGAAGGGAAAAAAGTAAGAAAGTGAAACGATCACAACACCAATAAGACATTTAGCAATTTTACATTCAGGACAAATCCGTCGACTTTTGCCCAAAAGTGTTTTCAAGCCAAAAAAAAAGTGCAGATTCCTGAATGAGTTTGCTTGACCTTCAACCACCCTGGAACTCCTTCAACCCCCTCTAGCGCCCTCCAGTGGAGTGATGAGGCCACTGTACTAAAACTGATATGCATTTTAATGATGATAAAACAACCCCAAAAAAGTCATGTTGATATGAAGTTTATTTTCTTAAGACTGCAACTGACAAATCCATCAGCAGTAAGTGTGAGCACTGGGACGGGAGTTTTGACAATACAGACTGGAGAAGTTTGTCACCAAACATGAAGGCTTCACTTCTGCAGAGGTGAGATGATTCGTAAGGCTGCTCATCAGCATGAGGTGATGTTATACAACAGACATTTCTTCTTTCGCAGTATAAAAATATACTCAAAATATAACTTCGATTTAAGTTAAAGTGCATACTGTTTGGTATCAATAACACAGCCTCGTCAAACACAGTCAACAGCTAAACAAAGTCAAAAGAATACATTTAGAGAAGAGAAACATTTAATGCTGCCTCCAGAAATTTCAATTGATTCAGGTGTGAAACTGTGGCAGGTATTTTACTTGCAGTACCGAAGTTATGACTTTAGGTTGTGTACTAATCATGATCAGGAATGGAGTCAGTGTGACTTGAGTGCAAACACCACGATGGTCAGCTCGGAATCTCTCTCTTCACGTTGACATGACGCAAACTACAGCACGGACGCTTTGGGCTTCGGGGTGTACTTGACGAAAAACCTGTCGGCGATGCACGTCGGCATGTACGACATCGGGAGCCAGAAAAACTTTGCGTCCCATCCGGGCGAGTAGCGGGTGCGCGGGTGGACGGCGGTGATGGCGTGCTCCATGCAGCCGACGACCTTCATCAGGTCAGAGTCGGTCAGCTGGTTGAAACGCTGGTGAACACCATCTATCACTGGGAGAGAACATTTCAGGCGTGAGCTTCACACACCACTTTCTTCTGATCAATGTAGAATGTTGTGGCTCTCTGTGACTTTCCTGCGACTTACTTTCCTGCAAGTACTTTGGGCCGTAGTCGTCCTTGACAGCTTGAGGGGATCTCTCCCACACCACCTTCAGGTTATTCACGATCGCGGACTGATCAGTCACGGCCGTTTTGAAGAACCCTGGCTCAATGCAAGCCACTTTGACTCCAAACGGAGCCATGCTAATGCTGCAAGAAAGAAATCAAGTCAAAGCTTGAAAAAACGCACACAATCACAAGTGTGTGTGTGTGTGTGTGTGTTGTGTCATCTCACCGCAGGCCGTCATTGAAGGCTTCCACCCCGTACTTGGACACACAGTACGGCCCAGTGAAGGGGCTGATTCGCCCGAATACGCTGGCGACGTTGACCACGCGGCCTTTGGCTCGTTTGATGAGGGGCAGGACGTTTATGGTCACATCGATCACGCCGACCAGATTGACGGCGAGCATTGGCCTGTAATCGTCGATGGTGAGCCAGTCGACCGGAGCCGAGGGCACAGCGATGCCGGCGTTGTTCACCACGGCCCACAGACCTGAAGCGAGGCGGCAGCTTTTCACCTCAAAGCCAGAGACCTCATTCATTCAAACACTTTGAGGATACAAACCAACATCTCACATAACTGACATCTGGAGCAATGAGGAGGACGGCGCGCTGAACCCGGGGAGCCACTCACCCTTCTCTCCGACCACCGTCCCGATGAAAGCGGCTGCCTTCTGCACACTTTGCGAGTTGGACACGTCCACGTGCACCGTCACCAGCCGCTCGGAGGACACCTTCTTCAGCTCGTCCTCGCCCTTGTCTGTGTAGCAGCCGGCGATGACGCGGAAGCCCAGCCGGTCCAGGTGTCTCGCCAGGAGATTGCCGAAGCCAGAGTCACAACCGGTGATGAACACATGTTTGTCCCCTTTGTTGGAAACTCTTGACAACTCTCTGAGCCAGCGGAAGGCAAACCAGACGAGCAGCAGGCCCAGAAAGTACAGGAACATTTCTCTGGAGGGACGGCCAACAAACAGCTCTATGATTAGATGAAAACCAAAACTTCAAAACAAAGAGTAGAAGTTAATCTATACTGATATTTCAATACCATACATTGATATTTGACAACTGCCAGTTTGTTGGGTTTTTTAAATTAGATTTTATTCTTACCGTTTTAAAGCCCTAAATGACTCACTAAAAGACATTCAGGATAAAGCTGGTTGGCAGATTTACTGGCATCCAACAAATTAATTTGAGCAAATTATACATCCAAGGGGATAAAACAGCTTCTATCAGGTCAGTGAATATGCTCAAATAAATTGTAATCAATTCGATTCATTTTCTCCTTTTTTTAACCCTCTACACCCTTTTTTAAAAAAAAAAAAAACAAACAAAAAAAAAACAGACGGTTAAATTTACGATGGAACCATTTTGTTTTGAAAAAAAACCCAAAAACTAACAGAAGCTGCGTGATGACGCAGCACGTAATTTGCGCCCCTTTGCAGTGTGTATAGTTGTGGGGATCCACTGAGGATGACCTCATGTTGACCTGCAGGACCTGAGAACCTCAGGCGAAGACAGATGCGAGTTACCTGGACGAGCTGAGACATTTCAGTGTTGCAACAGCTGCGAGTTCAAGGTTGGTTTTTTTTAAGCAAAAACTTCACATCATTTTTTAACTCGTTCGTTTAATTTGTCAAACCGCGAAACTTTACTCTGCCCTCGATGCATTGCTCAGGTTCTCACAGCGACTTTTTTAACGGTCTCCTCGGCCCACTTAATGAACACCTGCAGGAGCCGCGGACGCTGCGTGCAGCCAATCACAGCATCTCTTTTGCTCTGCCCGTCGCACAAACTTCTCTGCCAACGAGCTGTCCGGATCACCGACCGTTTCTCGTAATCGCAGAGTTCCATTCACAAAACACACCCACCGCTGCGGCCTCGGCCAGGCGGCGACATTCCGCAAATGCTTCGCCGGGACAGTCTTTAATGAGAGGTGGGCGTGGCGCGCGCCAGACACGAGATTAATGTAGGTGAAAAGTGATTCCGGGTAATGTCTCCAGTTTAACACTCAACATGCAAACAAATATAATGCGTAAGTCATTCCAACCTGCAGAAAGAAAAGCTTAAAATGACACAACAGGCCCAGACAAGACCGAGGCAGCCTGCAATGGTCCAGTCTGGGCTTCAGTTCCCAGCGATGAAAAAGTTAATTTGTGCGTTTAATCCTGACTGAAAGTATCAATTTTACTGTGAGAACTATCCAAACAAAATTGAAAAAAAATATTCCTAAACAGTTTTTGTCTTTTTAAATCATGACGTTTCAAAGAGTAACTTGACGGGAGCAAATAGTTGCAAATAAATCTTTCAGGTAAGAAAACAGGCAGGCTCACGTGCGTTTTTTCCCCTGCAGACAGGAACGGCCGGTGATTTCGCAGGTCAGACGGTGACAAGATGGTGAGAAGTTGTAACAGTTTTTCACAACCTCCCTCCCCGCTTCAGACTTGAACTTCCGGAGGCGTCACCCTGAGCGGGTCGCACAGTTTGTCAACCCTCCCCCGCAGCCCGACAAGTTCCGCCTCAGTCCGGCTTTGATTGGCGGATGAAGAACTCCAGCTGTCCTGGGATTGGACGGTGTGTTTGTCGCACCACATAAGGTTTAACTGCGCAGAACTTCCGTTTAAATGGGAAGATTTTCTTTTCTGTGTTTTTCTTTTCTCATTCTCCTTTCTCTTCCTTTCTTTTACCTAAATGTATTGTTGAATCCTCATCACAACACAAACAGGGTTCAAATTGCTGCCCACATCAAAGGGATTTCATTGGTTGTAACAGACATGAACTTTTCGCGATAAAAAGCAATGATTGTGCAATATCACTGCCCAAACAGGCTGCACTCAGATCCTGCACCTAAATGAAAGTTGCAAAACTGCATTGTATAAATAACTGAGTGCTAAGTACTTATAATGATGATGAGGCAGAAAATCTGGAGTCATTGTTGTGTCTGTTTTTTTTCTAACACTTGTTGGCCACTTAATAAACTGTTTAAATACTATAGCACAAAAACAGTTTACTCCACAACATGCTCTGTTGGACTGAGCTCAGGGGTCTCTTTTTGTGTACTCATTAATGAATCTGATCTGTGATGATAGTTGCTCCTGGAACAAGAGAGCAGGATCGAGGGTGTGCATGTTTGACTATTCAACTTGCCATTTGCCCCATTAATTCTATTCAACTCTTTCCTGGCATTTTTATTTGTTATTTTATCCTTTTGTTGCAATTCTCTTTGTTTGCCACTTGTCCTCTGCTGCTGTGACATTTGAATTTCCCCTCTCAAGACCTGATGAAGTCGCTGACAGCCTCAAATTTGAAACAACCACTAACAACTCACAAAAAGACCACTTTGAATGCTTTTCCGTGAGAAAAAGTGAATGGTCACCTCAGTATGTTTCCCAACCCTCCGTTGAATTGCCGTCCTTCCTGTGGTACTATCAGTCTCCTGTGTTGTGGCCACTATCAGGCTGTAAAGAAGGAGCAAACTCCAGAAACACCCGGGGTTTGTTCCAGTGGTCATTGACCCCACCAATCAATGCCAAATGCATCAATTGTTTTTTTTCTTTCCCAATTTAGTTAGTTTTCAAGTGTTTAATAAGATATAATATTAAAATAGGAGTAACACATGGGAATGATATTAAAAGGTGCAAGTCTTGCTTTATATCTTTATCCTTACTAAAGGTGGGGACAGAAATCACTTGGTGTGGTGCTAATTGTATGATTGTTTGTGTCCTGAGATAGCTCCTGATCATAATCAGCGCCCTCACGGTCACTACACCCGTTTTACGAGCGCCTGTGATTTAAAAATTTGGAGACTTTCATCAAGAGATTTTTGGTTTTGTACCCAAGCTGCAGATTAAACATGCGATACCCGTTAAACATTCCTTTCTTTTACGTTTTAATTCTTGTGAATTGTTTCAATTAAAAGTTTGAAAGTTTAACACAAGCCGACTGACTTTCTGCTGACAAGGTCCTTATCAGTCTAATAGACTTGTAGATAATGATAAAGACGCAGGTCTTGTCGAGTATAAGAGGCATTTTCTCTGATGAGGGTCAGTGTTGTGGCGGATTCTCCAAGAAGTCGGAGATTTGGAGGAAAATTCAAGGTAACGTAAACTTCGTGTTCAGAACTTAAAGCCAACTCTCCAGCAATGAATGTTCTCGTTTTTGTCTTTTTCACTTCTGGATAATCTATTATTGCTCTTTGATAAAGTTCAGAAAAACACTCTGTGACTGACAGCAGAGCTGTCACGTCTCCATATCTGTTGTGTCCAGGTGACGATCGAAGCTGAACCTGTTTATAAAGCCCGCAAAGATGACCAGGCCATCTGAAGCTGGAGATGCAAGTGAAAAAAGTGAGTGGGCAACAACAACAAAAAAAACAAGCTGGGTTTTTTTGTGTTACACATGTTTCTAATGAAAGTTTCCTTTACTTTTTTTAGAGGGCAAGGAAAAGAAGTAAGTGCACCTGACCGTGTGCTCTAAACTAAAATGTGATTAAGAGTCACTTTTAAAGTTGCCCCTTTTTTATCTCACAGAAATGGGGCCAGCAAAGACAAAACGCTGGGTGTCGGTTACTTTCAACTGGTAAATACTTAGATTTCTCTTAAAGTGATATTGAAAAACAAACAAACAACATGAAACAAAACTTCTCCTTGTCCACGTTTTTGTTCTCAGTACCGATTTGCCACCTGCAAAGACATAGCGATGATGGTGGTGGGCACTCTGTGTGCCGTCGCTCACGGCGCCATCACGCCGCTCATGCTGCTGGTGTACAGCAGGATGACGGACACGTTTGTAGCGCACGAGTTTGAGGTCCAAGCGCTGAGAGACCCGAACAAGATGTGCACCAACAACACCATTTTTTGGAAGAACGGCTCCGTGTTTGAAACAGCTGCCAACAGTACAATGTACTGCGGGTGAGTCATCAGTTTGTTGTTATTGGGTTTATCGCCGCGGTGGGGAGCTGCTCTCCTCATTTCTTCGGTTGCTCCTCAGGGTGGATATTGAGGCAGAGATGACCTTGTTTGCATTGTATTATGTTGGTATCGGAGTCGCCGTTCTATTCGCTGGCTACTTTCAGGTAAGCTCAAAGGCTTTTCTTCACAAGGCTTTAGTCTCTTCGTGATGCCATGTATAAGGAAAACAAAATGTGTATTTATCTCTTCCGTGCAGATTGCCTTCTGGGTGTCGGCGGCCGCAAGGCAAATTCAAAGAATCAGAAAGATTTACTTTCGAAAAGTGATGCGAATGGAGATTGGCTGGTTTGACTGCAACTCTGTGGGTGAACTCAACACAAGGATATCAGAGTGAGTTTCGACTTTGACTGAACATCAAGTTTTTGTCTGTGTGTCAAAAAGTTTCCAGCATTTTGTTCCCTTTTCTCTTTTCAGTGATATCAACAAGATCAACAACGCCATCGCTGACCAGGCTTCTATTTTTGTTGAGAAGATCTCCACGTTTGTGTTTGGCTTCATGATTGGGTTCATCGGTGGCTGGAAGCTGACGCTGGTGGTTGTTTCTGCGAGCCCTCTGATCGGTGCGGCGGCTGGACTCATGGCTGTGGTGAGGGTGCACAAAAACCCTCTCCAAAAAGTGTCCCTGGATCTGTTCGTTTATTGGATGGAATGACCAACAGCTTTGGACTTCCTTTTAAAACTGGTAAAATGTCTGTTCAAACTTAAATTGAACTAAAAATCGTTTGTTTTGTCCCTGAAGGCAGTGACAAGACTGACAGGACAAGAATTAGCAGCTTATGCGAGTGCAGGCGCAGTGGCCGACGAGGTGCTTTCAGCCATCAGGACAGTGGCGGCGTTTGGTGGCGAGGCTAAAGAAGCTGAAAGGTAGTTCAAAAACACCACTCACAGCAGATCGAGGGTCTCCCCCTGGAAACGTCAGCAACGTGTGACCTCTGGACAGGTATGACCGAAACCTGGTGCAGGCCCAGAGCTGGGGTGTGAGAAAAGGCACCATCATCGGGGTGTTTCAGGGAACCATGTGGTGCGTCATTTTCCTCTGTTACGCTTTGGCCTTCTGGTACGGATCTCAGCTCGTCATTGACACCAAGGAGCTGACGCCCGGTGGCCTCATGCAGGTTCGTGCAAAGCTGTTCCAAACCAAATGTCTGACACGGCGATGTTCTGCCTGACCTGCTGCTTTTGCTCCCAGGTGTTTTTTGGCGTCCTCATCGGTGCGATGAACCTCGGCCAGGCGTCACCCTGCCTGGAGGCCTTTGCGTCTGGCCGGGCTGCTGCGAAGGCCATCTTTGACACGATCGACCGGGTAACATTTGAATTAAAAACTACAAGAATCAATAAAGGAAAACAATACATATTTCAATGCTTTATTAAGATTCCTGGCTCTCTTCACAGGAACCAGAAATCGACTGTTTCTCAGACACTGGCCACAAACTGGACAAAGTGAAGGGAGACATTGAGTTTCATAATGTCTCTTTCTTCTACCCGTCTCGGCCTGAAGTCCAGGTAGCTCCATCAGCCTGACATTTGTTCCTTTTATTGGTCACTTTTTCTCGATTGAACTGAAGAAATGTCAACTTTTATTCTTAGATCTTGAACAAGCTGAGCACTCAGATCAAGTCTGGACAAACCACAGCATTTGTTGGACCAAGTGGGTCTGGAAAGAGCACCTCCATCCAGCTCATCCAAAGGTTTTATGACCCACGGGAAGGAACGGTAACGACTTGGGTCACCTCACGAGAGAAGGTTAAAAATGTCTTTGTGACGGAACTTATTCAGGTATTTCTCTTCCTCAGGTGACGCTGGATGGCCATGACATCCGCACATTGAACATCAAGTGGCTTCGCTCCCTTATCGGGATTGTGGAGCAAGAACCAGTGCTGTTTGCCACAACTATCGCAGAGAACATCCGGTTTGGTCGACCGGGAGTCACCATGGAAGAAATCATTCAGGCGTCGAAAGAGGCCAACGCTTATAATTTCATTTTGGAACTACCAGAGGTACTTTTAAATCCTGCAGTGGAGCTTTATGACACATTCTGCACGAGGAATGTATATTCAACTTGTAATTTAAAAAAATTTAATTCTGATAAATTAGCGTTTCGACACACTGGTGGGTGAAGGTGGAGGCCAGATGAGTGGAGGACAGAAACAGAGGATCGCGATCGCTCGAGCCCTCGTGAGGAACCCAAAGATCCTGCTGCTGGACATGGCAACGTCCGCTCTGGACAATGAGAGCGAAGCTGTGGTCCAGGAGGCCTTGGACAGCGTGAGCCTCACTTGATCTTTCCTCTTATCAAAAATCCCTGTTTGCTGTCAATCTTATGGACACGAATGACACTTTACAATTTCTGCAGGTGAGCGCTGGCAGGACAACCATCTCTATCGCCCACCGTCTCTCCACAGTGAGAAACGCAGACGTGATTATCGGGTTTGAGCACGGACAGGCTGTGGAAAGAGGAACACACAGTGAGCTGCTGCAAAAGCAGGGTGTCTACTTCACTCTGGTCACTCTGCAGAACCAAGACCCAGCCGAGAAAAAAGATGGTGAGACGAGATTTATTGCAGAACACCGGGTTTTAAATACTCATGGCCGATGATCAGTACTTTACAATTCAAACATGTCACCTTGTGGACACAAGTTTGTTTTTTTCTTCCAGACGTGATCAATACGGATGCCGAGGAAGACCTCGCTTTGAGATCGAGGAGTTTTAGCCGCGGGAGTCACAGATCCAGTAAAAGGTGCAGTGAGAGACTCTGCATATCTTTGTTAACATAAAAATGTATGAATATGTTGATGTGACTCCAGCAGGGGCTCCGTTCGGCTGCGCTCTCAAAGCCAACTGTCCAATGGTCTGGCCTGGGATGCCCATTCAGCCAGCCTGAGCATCATGACGGGCCAGAACGAGGCACCAGAACAAGTGAGGGAGTTTCACAGATGCTCTGCAGTGCAGTCATCAGTGAGTGGCTCATGAAAGTTATCAACCCTGACCCATGGTCTTCACACAGGACGAGGAAGGTGAGGAAGAACAAGCGGATCCTGCTGTAGTTGCTCGTATCCTAAAGTACAACAAACCGGAGTGGCCCTATATGCTGCTGGGCTCACTGGGAGCAGCTGTAAACGGCTCCATCAGCCCCATCTATGCCATCCTGTTCAGCCAGATTATTGGGGTAAAGGCAGCGCCCACCACTGCATGCTTTGGCTTGAGACCCCGAAGTGGTCTGTTTCAGGATGAGTCATTTTTATATCTTTTTTTTCTCCAGACTTTTGCCATCACCGATTTGAATGAGCAAAGAAAGCAGATTAATGGAACGTGTCTTATGTTTTGCTTTGTGGCTGTCTTAAGTCTGCTCTCACAGTTTCTGGAGGTTTGTTGATGAATTTTCTTTTATCTCAAAACATAATCAAGATGACTGAACTTAGACGAGAGAGAATTGAGCAGACCAGCTGAGGTTTTTTTTGTGTTTAATGGTCGGGCTCAATGTTTCAGGGTTTTGCTTTTGCCAAGTCTGGAGAGCTGCTCACCCGCCGTCTGAGGACCAAAGCCTTCCAGGCCATGTTGAAGCAGGAGATCGGCTGGTTTGACGACCCCAGAAACTGTCCTGGAGCTCTCACCACCAGACTGGCTACAGACGCCTCCATGGTCAAAGCGGTATGCTGAGTTTTCACC
Source organism: Malacoctenus gilli (assembly GCA_032164315.1). NCBI lineage: Eukaryota > Metazoa > Chordata > Actinopteri > Blenniiformes > Labrisomidae > Malacoctenus > Malacoctenus gilli. Next base: position 11,006,806 of record JASSRZ010000023.1, on the reverse strand, counting down.
CCCCTACCCCTCCAGATTTTACACCCAGGAGGTTGATTGTGGTGAAATTGCAACCGAAACTCTGTTTCGTGACGTGTGGTTCTACCGATTCCTGCAGGCAACGGGTTCTCAAATCGGCATGGTCGTGAACGCGTTGACCAACATCGGCGCCTCCTTCATCATTGCCTTCTACTTCAGCTGGAAGTTGGCCTTTGTAATCACAGTATTCGTTCCATTCATTGGGTTCTCCGCATTGCTCCAAGCCAAAATGCTGACAGGGTTTGCAAAGGAAGACGATAACGCGATGGAAGAGGCAGGTCAGGTAAGGTGGTCTTCCATAATGGCATTTCCGTGAAAGCTTCATCAAGTTTATTGGTTTCAATTATTAAGTGCTTGTCTCAATTTGAGGGCTAAATCCTTTACTGTGACCTCAGACGGAAGCAGGTTGAGTTCTTTGGGGGTTTATTGGAACAAAATGTTGCAGACCGCCTGTCTGTGCCCACACAGCACCACGCTTCTCATCTCTTTCCTGTAGATCTCCGGTGAGGCACTAACCAACATCAGGACCATTGCAGGCCTGGCGAAAGAGGAGACATTTGTCCACTCGTACGAGGAGAAACTTGAGCATCCGTATAAAACTGCCAAGAAGAAAGCCCTCATCTATGGGCTCTGCTTTGGATTTGCCAAGTGTGTTATCTTCATGGCGTACGCTGCTTCCTTCAGATACGGAGGACACCTGGTGGAGTCGGAGGGTTTGCACTACATGCTGGTTTTTAGGTCGGTGAGATTCCTTGTTTCATCTGTTACGTTTTGAATTGTTTGAAAAGATTGCTCGATTCAAACGCTGTGTTTCAACCCTGTTTCTCCAGAGTGATTTCAGTTGTTGTCGTCTGTGGGAATGCCCTGGGAAGAGCTTTCTCCTTCACCCCTGATTATGCCAAAGGCAAAATTGCTGCCACTAAGTTTTTCCGAGTCTTGGACAGAGTTCCCAAAATCAGCATGAGTGACAAGGATGGAGAGAAATGGGTTGGTGTTTTACATGTCATCTTCAAAAAAATCCTACAACCAAGTTGCTTCTGTTAAAGTTGACCTTGTTGCGCCTCTTCAGGAGAACTTTAAAGGAGAAATAGACTTCCGTAATTGCAAGTTCACGTATCCGACACGACCAGACGTCCAGGTCCTCAAAGGTCTGGTTATTTCTGTGAAACCGGGACAAACGTTGGCGTTCGTTGGGAGCAGTGGATGCGGGAAAAGCACCAGTGTTCAGCTGCTGGAGCGGTTCTACGACCCCGACGAAGGACAAGTGGTGGGTGTCGGCTGGCTTTCGATAATTCCCGAGTCTATAAATCATTTCTACGCGTTTCGAGACCGCTCACCCTGGCGTGCGTGTGATCTTTTGTCCTTCAGCTGATCGACGGCCGCCCTTCTCGTGCAGTCAACGTGCCCTTCCTGAGATCTCAGATTGGAATCGTGTCCCAGGAGCCTGTTCTGTTTGATTGCAGCATAGCAGAGAATATACAGTACGGAGATAACACCCGCAGTGTCAGCATGGAGGAGGTTATTGAAGCTGCAAAGAAAGCTTATCTGCATGACTTTGTGATGACGCTCCCCAATGTGAGTGCAAAGCTGAAATGTTTTCTGAAATAACTCGCAGTCACACCACAACAGCTGAATAGATTAAGATGGTTAAAATAAAAACATAATTGTTTCAGCGAAGTGGCCTACAACACAGAAAAAATGGAAAGAAAACATGACGTTTTCTTTCTCTTCTTTCTCTTTTCCAAATATTCCCTAAAAACCTTTAAGACGTACAAGACTCAAGTTGGTGCTCAGGGCTCACAGCTGTCAAGAGGACAGAAACAACGCATTGCGATTGCACGAGCCATCGTCAGGAATCCAAAGATCCTGCTGTTAGATGAGGCCACGTCTGCCCTGGACACGGAGAGTGAAAGGGTGAACGTCGTTCGAATTGTCTTTAGATTGTCTGTGAAGTGTTTTGAAATCCTGTTTACTGAGACAACCCGCCATGAGAGCTTACGCAGAGCTCTGTTTGATTTCAGACCGTCCAGTCCGCGTTGGATGAGGCGAGGAAAGGGCGAACCTGCATCGTCATCGCTCACCGGCTTTCAACCATCCAGACGGCCGACATCATCGCGGTGATGTCTCACGGAGTCGTCATAGAGCACGGCAGCCATGAGAAACTCATGGCCCAGAAAGGAGCCTACTATAAACTGGTCACAACAGGCGCTCCGATCAGCTAGAGACCTGCACATCCCCTCATTTGTCTGCTAATTTTGTGTGTCTTCAAAGGGAATTGTTGAGGTGTTTGGATTGTTGTTTGTATAAAATTTGTCGAAGAAACTTTACTGTGACACGGAGGCATCTATGTCGCCCCATCTCTCCACTCTAATTGATGCGGAATGATTGTTTTCTTCAGTACTGAGCTTAAATCCAGCTGGAAAAGAGACTAAACCTGAATTTGAACTCATGACATTTCAGCAGGTAAAGCACCTGCAGATGATTCAAAACAAACGCAGTTTCTGATATTTGTTTCTGATGTGTTACTGTTTGTATTCACTGTATCATTTCTTCAGTACAATACAGTTTGAAACAAAAGATTTTGGTTTTCGCAGTTTTGGATGATTTATTGAATCACAAGCTGTGTCTCTCAATGCCTGCCTGACTGATTGAAAGAAAGACAGCTTCAAGCTTCAGTTGCTTTGCTTTTTTTTATTGCATATAAGATCACCGACAATGGAGCTCATCTCTATCCAGCCTGAAAACAGGACAACTTCACTATCAAAGCATGCATATTTTTTTTTCAAGCTTGGGTTGGCATAGAGCTGACACACTTAGGACAGTTACATCACGCAGTGCCAGACCTCAGGTGTCAATGGATGCTAAGCAACTGGGAATAATGGCAGAGGAGGCGCAAATGGCTCCTGCTGGGGAGTTCAGCTGCTTTACCTAATCCGGTTACATCAGTCTCCTTTCTGCCTCATTATGTTCAGGCCGACTAATATCTGATGGTGCAACGGTGCTTTGGTGATGCTGAAGAATCGCTCAGGGGTGGTGGAGGGATGGACTGACCACCTGTCCCTGTTTTCTGCACGTCAGCTCACTTTGGCTGCTGCGATCCTTCAGGAAACGAGGTGTGATTGGAGATGTTTGGATGTGGTTTTGTGTATGGTGTAGAATAAAGAGCCACATGATTTTTTTATTGAACAGCAGCTGTTGCTTCGTACCCTCTTGGTGTGACCTTCAGCGAGCCATCGTCTCACGGTTTCCTTCTGATGTGCTTCCCTTTGAACAGCTGACTGAACATTGAGCAACAAAGTGTGTGATAGTTATCAAGACAACAGGTACAAACTTTTAATGGACAACATCTCACTGCATATATTGTGAGCAGTACAGAAACAACAGAGACAAGTAGAGGTTACACATCAGACGCGTCATTTCCAGGCTTATTTACAACTCAAACCTCATATCATGTCTTTTCCCACATACTTTGGCTTCAGTGCTTGTGTTGATTGTGTTTCTCTTTAGTTGGAATGCCAGTCTGAGAGGTGGTGAATGTGTTTCCCAGTTTTGTTGACATTCCTGACTTCTAACTTGGAAATGCTTGGAGCAACGCAACAAGACCTAAGTGAGCTTCCGCTCCTCATCTCTGATCACCAAATGAACACAGTAAGGGATCACGGCCACCACGGCCAGAGGTATGGAAGCACTTTTACAAAAGGACAGCATGTAAAACAGAGCCTCGGAGTGAGTGGGCAGCCTGATGAAGTCGTACAGCTGCAGAAATGTGAGCGTTGCTGTCACACACGTGAGTTTGAATACGGTTTTGTGGCCGTTCTTCCCTTTGCAGCTCTGAATGAACAGCTCAGAGTTCACAGCCATGCCCAGTCCAAACAAGGCTCCCAGGTTTCTCACCAGCCCAGCGAACGGGGTTGTGTCCAGGTGGATCCAGGCCGGATTGGCACACCACTTTGTGGCTTTTCTGACTGACCACAGAGGGTCAGTGCCCAGCAGTTTGAGGAGCAGATAGAAGCAACAGGCCAAGGAAAAAAGAAGAAGATTGGCCTGGATGTACACCTTCCGACTGGCGTTGTATATGGAGGAGATGTGATCAAACAGCTCTGCGACCAGCATGCCTGTACAGTGGAGAAAAAAAGGAAAGGTGGCATAAGAATCATGCAAGAGAGTGAGATACATGCAGAAAACTGTGACAGCTGAGTGGGACGAACCAATGAAAAGCCCCAGTAGGACCTGGTGTGGAAAGTGAGTTGCAACATAAACTCGAGAGACGCAGACGCTTATCTGGACGACCCAAAAGACCGTCCACAAACATGACCTCAGGAGGCAAAACCTGCAAGAAATCAACAGTCAGACGCGATCAGTGGCCAAGCCATCAATGGGGGGTGGTCAGGTTTCTTTCTTTTGTTCACTATTAAAAAGAAAAACAAGCACCTTTTCAAGCTTCTGACCGACAAAACACTTGAAGGTCGTGCAAAGTCGAGAGCAGAAGTGATCATCACATACCACACGCATGACGAGCCCATAGCATGGCCAGATGGACTGCCTGTAGAGGGAAACACTCAGGTGAAGTTTGCAGTATTCATCACTGACATCAGCTGTGATGTACTGAGTGCTCACTCACCTGGTCCTGTTTCACATGTTATCTGAAATTGCTCCAAACGTGGTGTTGAGTCGTTCAAGTAGAACTGAGTTTCTTGTACCCACCAATAAGGTCGCTGTCCAAACAGAATCCTGGGAGAAAAGCAAACAAACAAACAAGCTGTTAAAATCAACACACCGCACTAAGCTGGAATGATGTAATCGATTGCTTACCATTTAAAAATGAGGTTGAACCAGTCTCCAACGACGGCCCCCCATATCATCTTGGTGCCCACGTCGTGACTGACATGGAACCACAGGGGGAAATAAACCGAAAATATATTGCGTGGGTCCCCCACTGTGGACATCAGGTTCAGGAAGTTGTGGCATTCTTTGAAGTTCCCCTGCAGGTACTGTATCACCAGCACGCCAGAGCTGTGCACGAAATCCATGTGGTTGAGTTCCTGCCAGCACCACTGCTGCTCCTCCGGCACCAGTCAAAGCACCCCGAGGTCTCCCCCTCAGGTCGCTTTATATATCCGCACCAGACCTCCCAAGTCATCCAACGAAGCCATGGCAACAACCTCAACGCGGGCGCCTCAGTTTGAACCCGTGAGGAGTTGACCACCGTGCGGCCGGGTCATGAGGGCTCAGCACTTTAAAATGTTACAAAACTGGTCACACCCCGACTACATAACCCCCATTAGTTTTCTCACAGATCATTGCTTTAAAAAGTGTTAAATATTAACCGTTGTCCACACAAAAAGAGACAGAGTCCTACGTAACCATTCCATATGTCCATTCTTGCAGGAGACATTAAAAAAAATCTTCTCCATTGTACCACAAATAAAAAACAAAGTCCATACAACATTCAAATCAAGTATCTCTCGGTTAATATAGTATGATTTGGGTGTTTTTGTCATGCTTTAAGCGCTTGTATTTTCACATGAGCATCTGCCAACATAAGAGTGACTGAAAAATATTTTCCTTCCAAGAACCTTGAAGCTGGGTGCTGCGGATTCAATGATTGGGATCCATCTGAACTTTCACTCTTTGGCCACTAGATGGGAGAAAGATGCAACAAAACTTCGTTAACATCGTGTTGCTCACAGACGAGATTTTTTACGCTGGCAAAAATCGTAAAATGGGAATGTTGTATGTTGGTTGGAAACAAATGGTTTATCTTTCGAGTAACATCGGTAGCAATGAAATTATTGCGACAGAAAAATAGTCATTCACAAGAATAAGAAGGTGACTTTTTTTCTTTTAAAGTAGATTGGGTCTTTAAGGGAAAAAGACTGATCGGTTAAAGTTAACATCAATGCCCCTCTCTCCAAACAAACGAAAACCAAAACAAATCATTTCCTTTTGTAGTGGCCGCACTGAAGTATTTTATGAAACTTATGAGGAGGCAAAATATAAAATTGAATCCTCAGATATTTTTGCAAATTATTATTTTTAAGTGCTTTACGCCTCTAAAAATAATTCTTGAACGTTTAAATAATACTTTTGTTGAACAACAAAATATCAGCAATAAAAAAACCATTACACACATAAATCAGTTTGCCACAATTTTTAAAGACATTTTGTATTATTTCCTTTGATATTTTAATTGCTTTTGAACAAAGTGATTAGTTGAACAAATAGAATTGAAAGATTATATTTAATGTAGCTTTGAATTGACGGCGGATTTTCAAAGCGGAAGAAAAACATGAGTGAAGCGCGTCTACTTCCTTCTACGTAACTTCCGCTCTGCGTGAACGCGCAGACCGCGGATTTTTGAAATCCCCCAGTCCGTCCGTTTCAAGGAGTCTCTCACGAATAGCTGTACGTCTCCGTCGTGTGAGTACTGCGTCCTAATTTGGAAAGCTGTAAATATCCTTATACTTTGTGAACGGCTTTGACTTGTTACGTAGCTTACGTAAACTTTAGGAAAATTGCTCTGAGACTAATTAATCGAGCACAGCGAACAATAACATGCCAACGTTTCAGCGAGCCTGCGATGTGTTGACGAGCTTAGTTTGGTTCACTGGGACAGTAAAGACTGACACCTTATTCTTTAACAGTGATTACCTTAGAATAATAACAGCTTTGAATGCTCAACGTTCATCTAATTCTTCCTGTTTCTTGTGGAGAAATATAATTTCTGCTAAATATGTGAGGGTTTTTTTAAAAAAATATATATATAGTTGTCTAAATAAGCACTTCAAAATAATCCAGTGTCTTTCTTCTGTCTGCTCTCGGTTGTTTTCTCACAGACTGCTCTCTGGCCATCATGATGTCCATCACTGACCCTAAAATGAGCGACAGGTTTGCCAGTGCAATGGAGGAGATTCATAGCAAGCAGCTGAAAACATTCGCCGACATAACTGACATGACGACAGAGTTTACTCAGTCCCACAAACAGTTTGTGAAGTCGGCTATCGGTACGTTTCAGACACTTAATATATTCTCTCCTGCAAAATATTCCAAAGCTTTTGTCTGCTGAGAGTACGTTTATAGAAGTCTTCACTTGAAAAAAATGGAGGCTTTTTTTCTGTGTTACAGACACATGTGTAAAGAAATGTAAGGATGATGAGATTCTGTTTGAGTCAATACAGACATTTAGAAGAGGTGAGTGCCAACGGATCAGTGTCACCATCGTCATCTCTTTGTAAACTCTGCATGTCACTACTTTCACCATGTGAGCTTTGGTTCCAGCAGATTGAAGATGACAGATGTAGTACGGTTACGGTGCAATGACTTGATGATTGTCCCTCAGACTTGGAGCGTAAAACGGCCTCACAGAAGGAGAAACAGCTGGCTGTCTCTGAAGTGATGTCTGAGATTCAAGAGAAGGAGATGCAGAAAGAGGACATCATCCAGCAGATTGAGAAACTTAAAGAGGATCAAAACAAGAGAAAAGACCGTAAGACCGTGCTTCACTCTGAAACCCTCACACAATTCATTTGTCTCTTCAGTGTTGATCAATTGCCCTTTGCGATTTTTTTTCCCGTCTTTTCTTGCCAGTGATCGTGACCCAACACAGAGCGAACAAAGACCGACTGAAGAACCTCCAGAAAGCCAGATATGTCTTCCAGGAACATCTGGGCCTCGAGATCCGAACCATCCTGAACAAGACAGAGTTGAACAGAGGTATGCAGCCACCTGGACTGCTGGAGGGTCTCTGGTTCGAGCCTTTATTCTTCTATCATCACCTTTTCACAAATTCATAGCAAATGTCAATACAAATTGTATTGGTGCTCTGATGGAGAAAATTAAGGCTGATACTCATACCTGTGTTAACAGTTAAAGTTCCTATATATATGTGTATTTTGTTTTTTGAGGGCAAGAAGAATGAATTTAGAGGCTCTGCTCTGTACTTGCTTGTTGCCATGGTGAAAATGTTGATGATTGGATGATCACATCCAACACAGACACACTTCACTCAGTGGACTGGAGGCTGCCTGCCTTCAGTGAAGTGAACACAACAGGGTTGTTGTTCTTGTTTTCCTCTCCCTGTCATGAGACTAATTTCTTTGTTGTCTTCTTGAAGGTGAAAAGCTGCAGTTTGTTTTCCGAAACATCAACCCTGCTGACCAGGACAGCGCCTACGTGGTCACGATGGGACTGAAAGAAAACGGACAATACCAAAGTGAGTGCAGCACTTTCTGTCTGAGAACAACCTCTCCAACACTCGTTTTTGTGAATCCTGACTTACTTACTCATCCTTTTTCCTCATTTTGTCGAACGATGAATGCTTACTAGTTTTCTGTATTTCATCCAGTTGTGTCGAGCGACCCTCCGCTTGAGTGTTTGCCAGTCTTGGAGAGCCGACTGCAGGAGACCAACAATCTTGCAGCATTCCTGGCAAACGTCAGAAAGGAGTTTATCTCTCGAACGCGCTGCTAAGATTGAAGGAAGGGAGGATGAAGCTCACCATGCGGTGTCAGTTTTGCTGCAATGTGGACTAATCAAAGAAGGTTTGAAGGGGGGATTAAAGGTCTGTAAACAGTACACGCTCCCTTGTCAAAAAATTGTATTTATAATATGCAAGCAAGAAGTAGGATGTGACCTGTGGCAGTCTTTAAGCTCATGGCCGTGTTACGCAATCCTACATGCTGCATATATGCTTCATTTCAAACCCTGCGCTGTGTTTGGAGTGACTTTGGATCCGTGTACAGTCAAGTGCTCAGAAATACGCAACCACTCACTCACATTTGCAGCCAACTGTAAATTGTTTTTATTTCGTTGTCATTCCTCATTTACAAAACACGACTTTTGTCCGTCGGAGTCAAGTTCAGCCTCGATTATCTGGTCACAATAATTTAACAACATCTGTGATAATTACTCGATCCGCTGTGTTGCATAAATATGTGTTTATAAAAGCTCAGCAACAAAAATACGTCCAGAAAGCATCGGACAGTAACGACAGAGGACAGTGGGACAAAAAGATCCTGTTCCAGGGAAAAATAGGCACAGGTTTGTCGTTTTGTTTTACGATTGAACCAACTCAGTGTGTGTGCTCTGTCTGGTTTCTTCTTTCGACGTGCTGTTGATCAGTCCTCCGATGATTCAACGCTGCTAAAATCTGGCAGCTCTTCAACGTAGGCGGCGGGGAAGTGACCCGTCCGTCCGTTGAGCGCACCAAACCACCAGCCCTTTTCTTCTTTGTTGTAAATATTGACAATATCGCCTGTGAAATATAACTTTATGAGTAAACCCAGCAAGTTTTGTTGTCTTTTGATTGTAGTTGCACTTTTACTTGCCTTCTTTCAGAGCCAATTCGTCGTTGTTTTCAGGTGTAAAATCGTACAGGGCCTTGCATCTTCCAACACTGCTCACGTCTGATGTTTGATCTGCTGAAGAGTTTCAAGTTTGTCAGATTGTAATCCTTCATTTGTGGTAGAAAACAATAAAACTCTTTGTGTTTTGTAAATAAGTGACCTTGTTGTCCGTCGGTGGCTGTGGGAGTGGCAGCTCCATTAACGGTGCTGTCACACTCTGCAGATTGAGTGCAGGAGGCGAGCTGGTGGTCAGCAGGACTGACCGGCCGCTCCGCAGACTGTCTTCCAAATGCAGCGAGTCCTTTGTAAATGATGGACGCTCTCAGCGACTGTCGAGATCTGTGCGACGTCCGCCTGAGTTTGACCGGACGGGTCAGCTGAACGACGCTGTGCTCGCAGTCCTTGGACGAGAAAAAAGGTTGAATTTGCATCGTTTGTCTCTAGAAAAGCGAAGAAAGACAGTAAACAACCGATGAAAAGATGACAGGTGCAACGAACCGATTGCAGGCGACACTTCTTTCAAAAAACAGACGGCGATTCAAGCTAAATCCTCTGTGTGGAATCTAATTGGATAAATATTTGGAAGGCTCAGTGGGAGCACTTCAAACAGCAGGCTGTCGCAAACTTAAAGAGATCTAAACTTAGATTTTTGCCCCACTCAGTCTTTTTCTGTCGATTTAAGGATTCAAACCAGTTTTGCAGCAATCACAAACGCTTCATGTCACCACATGCAAGTCCTCACGCTCATCCATTAAATCTCACCTTATCTTTCCACTTCACAATGCTGCCACTGAAGCGGTGCAGTGACTTGGGCTTCCCTTCCAAGTCCCACAGCGTCTGGGACAGTTTGTAGTGAGTGGCCTCGAGGAGATCCAGCTTCAGAGTGTTCTGTTGGCAAATCAGACGACATTAAGACGCTGAAATGAAATAAAAGGTTAAGCTACAAGACGTAAACCAACACTGGATGACCAAGCACCAGTTGTATCACTGCCCCGATGCCCTTTGTTGTTACATGGCGTTTGTGTTGTGCACAAATGACGAGTTTCGTGTCGCTGTATGACTCCACCAACGCTGAGTTCGCTGAAGTCGAGCAATGGCGTGCTGTTGCTTACCTCATCGAGCTGCTGTTCGGTTTCCTCCACGTTCTTTTGGTTTGAAAAGGAAGGATTTTCCGAGTACATTCTCACCAGCTTTTGAATTCCTGCAACACGACAAGGATCATTAAGACGGCTTCGACTTCCAATTGAGGGACCTCGTCGGGTTCCCGTCCACACATCTGTGAGAAGATGCTCGGCGGGACTTGCCTTCGCAGTCCTTCTTTGTTTTCGCGATGCGGTCCTCCAGACGCTGCAGCTTGAGCCTGATGGCCTCTCTCCGCCTGCTTTTGCCCATCAGTGATTTGCTGTCCTCCTCCTGAGCACAGACACATTCAACATCACTGGATGTCAGCGAAGCTCCTGGTGTAGCTTTTGGCAGTTATGGCTGTTGTCTCTCTAATAATGTAATATTTTCAGTTTCATTACATATTGCAAAGTCATCCAAGAGCCAGCTTGGACCCTGTGGTGTGTTTGTCTCAAATCAGCAAACACTATCAAACTTTTACCTAAAAATATACAGACTTGATTGTACTTTCAAAAATATACAACACGAAAGTATGTGTACACAAATTGATGTTGGTGCTGAGATGCTCCTGTCAGAGACGCCTCCTGCAGACATGTCTGCGCTCATCACTGAACACATGAGTCACCGAATGAGTCTTTGGCCTCCAGTGAAAAATATTCTTTCAAAGTCTGACTGCAGATTCTCACAGATAAGAAAAAAGTCACACTCACGAAGTAATCTGCCATCAAAAACTCCGCTTTGTTTTCTTCGGCCGTGATGCTGTTCTCCTCCACCAGTTTTTGGATGTCTTTTTCCACCTCCACCCTTTGGACCGCCTGATCAATCTGCCTTTGGCCCTGGAGGAAGCGCATGCAGGTGTTATGGAAAGGAGATGGCGGTGGTGATGCGGCGTACACAGGGATGGGAGCGAGGGTGGTCTTACGTGTGTGACAGTTTGCCCAAAGCCTGACATGTGGAGGCTGTACTGGTTCATGACGTTGTACAGAACTTCGATTCGCTCCTTCTCCAGCTCCTGTATGATCTAGGGAAAAGCAGCAAGTGGTCATCAGGTGGTCAAGTTCCCCATCGCTGCCTCCTCATGCAGACCCCTGGACTCTACGGGGCGTGTTACGGCCAGTAGATCACGTCCGACTGGGTGACTTTTAATCTGAATCCGAGGTAATATTCTCAAACGCCCACAATGGAAAGTAGGTCACAAAACCGAGAAAGACTGTCACGACTGAGGGGGACTGTGGGTTTGCCTGTTGTGTAACGCTAATGTATTTAGAACTCTGTTCACAGATTCCTCTGTGTAACTTTTTGCCACTGGACAGAACGCGTCTTTGTCAACGATTTCTTTCAATCAGACCAACCAGACATTTATGTAGTCAAGACATCTATTGAGCAGAGGGGAGCAACCTTCTTTACACCTCGACTTGTTCACTGTGACTTTCATTCACTCGCCTGAAAGAGCTTTCCCAGGACCAACTTTCTTTTGGTCCCTCCGCCGTCAGACAGTATCAGAGCCCTCTATTTGATTAAGCTCTGGAAGGACTTAATATGATTCTGGTTATTATGTCACTTCATTTGCACTCCTGACTCTATTTTAGGCGACACTCTGTCTGTCTGCCATCCTGCAGTCGCTCTAATCCTTCACATCTTCTCAGTTCCCCTTTGAGGAATCCAAAAAACAGGATGTTAAGTTGAGATTAGATCAAACACCTGCAACTGACGATGAAATGAATTGTAGAGGAACTCTGATATGCAGATAAGTTTCTGACAGGCCTGATATGACCTCTGTACTTCTTGAGTCATAGTCGTATTTACTTTCGACTGAGGCGTTGTACTTGGGTACACATACTGAGGGCTGACTGTTAAACTCGAAGTGACTGAAGAGTTTTTCTGTGGCTAAACATTCACTGGTTCGACTCTGGCCACAGACAAAGGCGCCCCTCAAGAAAGTCGCCGCGTCCTGTTCACTGAAGTCGCTGGCGACCTTGATGAGTGCAGCGACTGAACGGCTGCTAAAAAGACGAGGGGTGCGTTTGTTTCTCACCTGGTAGCAGGTTTTTAATGTGTTCTCCCACTTGAGCCTCATCTGATGACCCTCCATGTTGATGTTAAAGTATTCCTCGTCCACACGCGCCTGCAGCTCTGCTGACTTGCTCAGCCTGTTAAGCATCTGCAGTCAAGGACAGGAAATGGGAAAAAAACAGACCAAAAAACAGCAAACCTGAGTCAAAAACAAACACTGAACGTTGCTTCATCAAATATTCTAACCTGGATCATAAAAAGTTCAGGCAGTGATGAGAATATATTTGGTTTTTATTCCACACACCTTCTGTTTTTCTTTCTCAGTGCAAATCTGTTTGTTGTTCTCGACAAAGTTGAACAGCGCCTCATGTTCTCTGGTAAGACTCAGGAGTTTCTTTTTGATCTGAGAAGAAGAAACAATCACATGGTTTAAGGATTACAGTTGCTCAAATAGTGAAGGCAAATTAGATTTAACTTCTAATTCAAAAAACATGTTGGGGAACGCAAGTTTTTCTGCAGGAATCAGAGTTTGTTTTTATTACAACAGTGTTTAGAACCCTTTTCAGGCTGTGAACTCCCTCTTTCACCTGAATTTTTCCAAAACATTACAGCGAAGACAAACACTCGCAATTTCAACAACATACAAAAAGCAGGCACCTTCAAAATAAAAGCATTATGAGGTTTCCTAAATCCCCTCCAGGTTCTACAAAGTGTCTCACTCTAGTTCTCTGTGAAGACATTCGTTCACAATCACAAAAGCATGTTTTATTGATCAATCTGCCTTTGTTTCGAACACTTTTCCTTCCTTTTTTTTCCCAATCAAAGATTTATTACCTTGAGTTGTTCGTTCCAGTTTGCAGTAACAAGTTTTCTCGTTCTCTCGACAGCACCATCGAGCTTTCGGAGAGCATGAAAGGTCAGAGACACATAATCACACGTCTGAGAACTGAAACCGGGATTGACTGGCGGGGACGGGACGCTGTACATACAGGTCTCTTCCTCTTATTGTGCTCGTCCAGGACCTGCCGTATTTCCAGGATTGCTTCTTGCTGAAACGCGCTTCCTAATGACCTGAAATGACAACATCACGCCACATTTACCTGCTAATCTGGCCAGCCATTGTTTAATCTGTTGCACAGAGACAGCCATGAGGTGAAGCCAGGCTGAAAGCTACCTGTGGGCGTCCGCTCTTGAGTACATCTCATCTGACACATGACACCAGGCGCTGTAGGTGGAACTGAGTGGGGGAGCCAGCATGAAAAGGTTAGAGCTGTGGGCTAATTACGCTGACACCTGCTTGTGTTTTGGCCACATCGAACTGGCCGGGCGCCTCTTATTTCCCATGATACCATTGCTGCTGTACACCACATCGCGGTACGCTCCCGAAGGACACGTTGTGTTACACACAAAGCAGACAAAAGAGGAGACTGATCAAAAATTCAGCTCCACGTCTCTCACTTGCTTGGCATTCCTTTCGAGGCCCTGATGAGCTTGCCTGCGAGTTTTTGTAGACCTTTCGCGTACGTGAGCTCCAGCTCAGCCCTACAACAACACAGAGGACAGCAACTGAGTCACAGCGAGCCCCAGTATGAATGTGTCACTCCTCAACACTGCAGAGCTTGCCTTTGTTGGAAGACTGTCATGAGTTCTTTGCTGAAGAATTCCCCATTTTTGGAATACTTTTTCACGTTCTGATAGAGCTGATGATACTGGAAGACAGGGAGATTGAGCCAAACAGGGTTTGGGTGCCAGACATGACTGACTTCACACAACAGAAAGCACACAGAGAGTTTGTCACCAGCACAATCACACTTCTGGACCTCATAAGTTTATCAGAATCAGAAAGTAGAAAAAAGGCAAGCAAAACGCTGCTTTTTAACAGAAAGACTTACAGAGCAGGAGGTGATAGGATCCTTCATCTTAGGACGGCGGCAGTTTGTTGACTTTGTACCTGGAACTTTGACCATTCTGCTCCTAAACTTACTCATGCGGAAATCAACTGAGCTCCTACCGGTCAGACTCTCGCAGGAAAATTCCAGGCGGAGGAAGAAAAAAAAAAAAAAAAGAAGCAGGTGCAAGTTTGGATTCAAGCTGAGCGGCGAATCAGGCTGCAGGTAGCAAGAGTGGCGGGAACCTTACAAACACAAAGACGAACCAATGAGAATTTATGCAAATAGCAGAATTACTTGAATACGGAAAATTTAAGAGTTTATATACTGTAACATGTTTTATATTTATTGAACATAACTTTTGAACTATCAAACTCTTGTTTGAAACGCTGCAAATGAACGGTGGTAATTTGACACGTTTCCTTTCCAGCTTGTCCAGTATCCAAAGTTTATTTATTTTGGTTCTAGAGACTTCCACTCATGCCCTCGTGACCTGGCCAGGATCAAACATATACTGGTAGATGGTCGATGTAAGTAGTTGTGTGCTTCTGTATCTAAGACAACCGGAAAAGTGCCTCTGCGGGGTGTGATTGGCCAGGGGGGATGAAGGAGGGGTCCGCCAAACTCCCGTCTACATTCTCCTCCTTAGGCTGGATGCTTCTCATTGCAGGGAAACCATTAAATCTATTCAACATAATAATGACGGAAGAGAAAGCATGAGTGAAACCGTAAAAATGACGTTATTACATGTCGCATGTTGGGATTGTTTAGGATTATTTCCTGCACGGAAGTTTTGGAAATGTCTCACCTTGCACATCTAAACAGCACACAGAGGGGGACAGTATGTCCCATATGTGTTTGTGACGACACCGCGCGGCGATCTGAGACGCCACAAACACCTCTATTTAGCGACTTTTCACGCTAGATACGTTGACGCATCACAGATTCAAACTGCGGACGTGACAGTGAGACGGTCTGAGTTGGACTTCCCTGGGCTGACTCATATTATTCAGGACACCCACACAGATTTGCAATCTTCTTGGGTTTTTTTTGTTGTTTTTTTTATTGAATAGCTCAAACAACTCATGTCCGCCTCATCAGAGGACAAATGGCCTTTTAAAGTAATGCTTTACCAGAAATGTACCAGAATACTTAACAAAATGCTTCAATAGGGAATACAGCCTCGAGCCATATCTGATGCACACACATAATACTGGTATTGACATCTCATTTACAGTTTGAGTGGAGAATGTTTGAAGTCTAAAGTGTGAGTAAACTCCACATTACTAACCGTTGGTGAGTGACGACATACTAAATCACCGTTTTTGGCAAATCTTTGGGGGTGTAGCCTTAAAAAGTAAACCCATGATGTCAGCGGTGCTTCCAATACTCGCTATCGTGACGTGTGACGCGGAAATGAAAAAAAAAACAACCAAAAAACAGCTGCGTTGTTCGAGACCGTTCGCATCTTTAACACTGACATCGAAGTCGAACAGATGTCTGACTACAACCTGCAAACGTATTTATAAAAAAAATAAATAACATAGAAAAAACACAAACGCAGGAGAAAACTCACCCCCAGGATGCCGGACCACTGTTTGTTAAAGTAGCATGCTTACACCACAGAGTGGAATGCTTTCATTCGTTAAACAGAGAGTGGGTTGTACTGATAGGAGTGCTGATATTTCACTGAGTGCAGTTTGATGCAAATATATAGGTGAAGAGAATAAATTGCGCAAGAAAAAGAAACAAATCAGCAAAGAATCCAAAACAAAACTGCATTCACAGGAATCTATCAAGGACTTCCACACAGGCGATGTTGTTCATGTCCCCGTCGATACACACGCTCACGCACGCACGCGCACACATGGACGGTGTCTTCAGCATGGCTCCACAACTGCGATATGAAGTCAGTCAGTGTTCGTCGGGGTACTGGCCCCCCGTCAGGTAGCCGTTGGTCCCGTGGTTTTTGTTGGTCCCGTTGGTGGCGCTGCTGTGGTGCTTCTGGTTGGGCGGGGGGCTGTCGTCCTCGTCGGAGCTGGACTCGATGTCGCTGCGGTCGTCTTTTGACACCTGCCGGAGGGGGGGGAGAAAAAAAAAAGGAGTCGGGGAGATTAAATTCACCTCATTAAAATTCTTATCCGCGCCATTATCAGTGGCAGCCAGGCACGACGGTGTAACGAATGGGCCTTTGCACTTCAAAGAGGATGAGATTTGCCAATCACTAATCGGAAAACTCTGTGAAAGCCAAAAAAGCCGTCTCCAAATATAAAATACGGAAAGCTTAAGAGAAAACATCCTCATTAAAGTGTTTTTTTTCCCCTCCTATGATTGAGTGCATGTTTAGCCAGAAAAATGTGACTGCCTGCAGTCCTTTCAGGGCTCTCAGCGCCTTTACAAACACATTCACAGATTTGAGATTTCCAGTGATGGAAATCACAGGAGAGCAGCAGAAGCACCAGCTGAACCGTATTAGCATCTCACCTGATACACAACGACTGATTGTTAAAGCTCTCAGCACCACGTCTTTCACAATTCGTCTTGTTTCATTAATTCGGGGAGTTGTCGCGATTTGCAAGTAAAAGTAGGAAATTACTGTTTTTCCACCCCCCCAAAAAAAGGACTTTAGTGTAATAAAGCTGAGCCTGACACGAAAATTCATCAGTCTCACACAACATTTAGTGACAAACAAGGACTGCTGAGCATCATCTGTAGCCTTTCCGCCCGAAAGAGACGAACTAGAAAAAGAAAAAAAAAGCCTGTTTGGGATGATCAGTTCAGAACTGGCTGTAAGTCCACAGTGCTGCTGCTGAGATGGTTCAGTGGAAACTGGTGATTTAAATCTGCACAGAAATGAGCCTCATGTGGTGCAACGGAAACTCTCCTTCCTCAAGCAACTTGGCTATAATAGATAAAAAAGTGCAACCACTGAGTGAGTCCAGATTAAACATGTCTACTGCAATGAGTATACATGCTCGCATGACATGAGCTTACATGTAGTGCCACATGTTAAAGAGGCCGTCTATCCTCATAGTTACTTACATGCAACGGATTCCATTTCCCCACCTTGATGGTCGAAAGTGAGCACAGAGGATGAAAGGACAGAAAGTGAAAAATCAGCAGTTAAAAACATGACACAGTATCTTTACATGTAATCGCAGCACAGCAATCTGTTATGCAACCACAGGTATAAATGGAGGGATTATGCGGAAGGAACAGAGTGACTCACTTTTCCTTTGGAGATGGCTCTACATGCTGTCTTCACTATGAGGTAGGACCAGAAGGAATGGAGGAGCTGCAGCAGGATCAGCAGCAGGTTGAAGACCCACCAGGACGGGTAGGGCCCAACGATCTCCCAACTCTCAAACAACGTGGTATTCAAAATCCTGATGGAGAGAGAGAGAGAGAGAGAGAGAGAGAGAGAGAGAGAGAGAGAGAGAGAGAGAGAGAGAGAGAGAGAGGTGATTAACGTGACATCGGTCGTTAGTCGAACACAGAGATAACGCGCCTTTATTTTCTAAGGGCTGGATGTCTCGTATGTCCTGAGGTTCGGGTACACAGAACAAAACAAAAGCTGGTGGTGCGAATGGGAACAAGCTGTGCTGCTGCTCTTTGCTTTTCATGCAGCACCTGGACTTGAAGCCGTGTGTTTGTAGCACAAACAGATGTGTGTACTTGAAACAGCCTTTTGTTTATATCAATCAATCGAACTTTATTTCATGCAAAGAAAAAAGCAGCCCAAAGGCTTAATGTGAGTGCGAAGGATCTATGTCACACATGGCGGTTTGCGGGCAGAGAAACAGCAGGGTGGATCAAAATAACAGGGTAAATAAACAACAAAGGTGATAAATATTCATGGCAAATTAAATGACATTTGGGAAGAAAATCAAAAAGGTAATTTTGCATGAAATTAACGACCAGGAGAGATTTATTGAAACTCTAAACAGCGCAACGAAGCTATCCAAAACATTTACGAAATTCACTTGAAAAGGTCAAAATTTCAAGGATCTGCAGTAAATGTATCTCCGTACAAATGTGTGTCAGTGAATCATCCACCAGATACTGAAGCCATGGCAACAGCTTTACACTAATAACAACTTTACAGATGATGTGTGTGTGTGTGTTAGTGTATTTGTGAGTGTGTGTTTGTGCACTCGATCATCATAACGGAAACGAAGCAGGGGAGCAGTTGGTAACACTTAAAAGCCTAAATGTTGTTTAAACTAATTCACACGCTGTGCAGTTTCCGGAATCTGTTGTGTCAGAACGACCTTCATGATCAAAGGAAACCAACCTCACTTCAGTTGCTTAAAATAGCATTTCTGTACGATTCAGGACTTCTTGATATCTTGAAGTCGAGCAGACATCTTGAGCTGCCTGAATTGGAAGCGAGAGGATTTCTTCCTTTGCCTTGTGAGAGGTGCGATAACGCAGTTTGCTGATGCCTGCACAATAACTGCCAGAGACTCCAACTGATTTACAGTCTGCAGATATATTCAGGAAGTTCCTTTAAAATGAACAAGAACACGTGTGAGAGGCTGAAACCACAAATACTTCCTGCTATGTTGCATGCTATTGCTTATACTGGTGCTGTTGGACTCTCTGGTGGAGGGATACAAAGTGTGATGTGCCCCCAGTGCTTCTGTAGGCGTGAATCGGACCGGCCTGACTTCAAAATGGAAAAAGCTGCATAAATGCAGCAGTTTTATCAGTGCTCATGTGAGCATCTTGTCTGGTCGACTGTTCTCACATATCGGGCAAAAAGATCTTGTATATTAAAAAAAAAAGCATCACAACAATATGAAAGAGTTTCACGAGGACAAACTCTTTAGAGGTTTTCGCAATCAGCAATTTTTCAACATCCTCATTATTCCAACGGAGGTTTATTTCACATGGAAATAACCAAGATGAAGTGCTTCACTGAGTTTGGCTTTCTTTGAGAGGTTAATGCTGTTGTAACCATAGTAACTATTACCAAGCAACACAATTCACAGAAGTCTGTCTGAGCTGCAAACGTGAAAAAAAATAAAAAAACACCAACAAAAAAACCCAACAACAACAGATCTTCGCGGCCCTGACATGTATTTTTAGGACCGAACTGCCAAAAACTCTGCAGAGCAACTCAGACCTCTGCTGCACATTTTCTTTCACACTCTGGCTGCTGGTGAACGCTCCTCTGCATGCAAATGCAACCAGCCAACACTGCTGCATCCAAGCCAGCCATCACACAGATGTTAGCTGTGGTGCACAAGGAAGGTGGAGGGCACTTACCACACTGGATAAACTCCCAGCCTGGAACTTATGAAGAGGATTGCAAACATTGCAAACAGCAGGTTACACAGTATCTGACATTTTGCGTAATTGGCCATCTTGGCTGCCTGGAAGACAAAGAAATACGATCCGCTGTTGTAAGACCAGTAAAAATGCATTTATTTCTCCAAAGTAAGAATAATCAAACTATTCGGGACACACACGTAACTTTGTTTTTCCTCCTCTGTACGTGAGCACACTCAATTTAATCACAAACCTTCCTCAGAGCAAATCATTTCTCTCTCAGCTCTGCATCCTGAATCAATATGAGCTCCGCTGTGGACACAAATGAAACCCAGCCGCTCAAGGAAAACACAGAGTAATCAAGGGTCCAATACTTTCAGGGCCCTCCGTTACGTTCGGTACTCTTAGAGGTGCTTGGTCTCACGCTCACTCGAGCTGCACCTTGAACTGAAACGTGGCCTTTGATGGACCGTGCGGCGGTGCAGCGATCGGTGCTCCTGCCTCACAGTGAGAGGACGCCTTCCTGAATCTGGGCCAGTGTGGCAATTAGAGCTTCCTGCTGTGTGTGCAGGCGTTTTCTCTCTGAGTACGATTGTACATTCTTTTCAGCATCCCTACCTTGTGAAATTCCACGGAGGGAACACAAGACATGCAAATTGCACAAGCGCGCGGACACATTTGTCCATCTGTCCGTCCTCACCTCTATCAGCACGTCAGCTGCGTCATGTAGACACATGACCAGAGTTCCCACTCGCGCCATGTTGTTCACATATGAAAATATGATGAGGGAGATTGTCGCCACATGGTGCAGGAACATAATCAGGAAGTCCTGCGGACACATTTGCCAACGAAACATTACCAACACTGCAGAAAGTCAGTCGGAGACAGTTTGTGATGAAGACACCGTTTCAGCATTTAGTCACATAAAAACTACAGATGCATCTTTGTTCAGCAACATTTCAGCATAAGTACATTCAGTACTGCATTTTCACTCTGCTGTAATTAGTTAGAAAAGCTTTTGAAAGTGGATGTAAAGGAATTTGTTTCGTGAATCCATGTTCCTGCTCTACAGACGTAGGGTAAACAAACAACGACCACCTCTCCTCTACTTTACTTTGAGCTCATTATTGTCAAGTTCAGCGGTGTTGCCATGTAGTTTGGTTTTGGGACTGCTTTGAACGGAGCTTCGGCCGGCTGCAGGCGGGGGACACGGTCAAGCGTTGCTCTGGCAAATCTTTAACAGCTGAAACGTCTGAAGGAGGCAGTTCAAAGCACCCAGAACCAATCGGCGGAACGACGAGCGAACGAGAGGGGAGGGCGGGAGGAGGAGTAATGACGCGAGGTAGAGAATGAAAGCGAGGCGAGAGTGTGCAGGGGGGAACATACTGGAACTGGCAGGGGATGCAGAGGACCTCCTCAGTGTAGTGCTGTGCATGAAAAAACTGAAAGAAGAAACAAAAACAGACAACATGCCAACAGTCAACAAGGAGATGACAGAGTGAAGGCATACACAGCATGGCATCATGGAGGGGGGGAGGGGGGGGCTGCTGTGAGTGCAATGAGTGAAGTGTGTGGTGAAGGGGGGGGGGCAGAGCTGAGGATGGACTGGAGACAGGAGTAAGGTCACGGCTGGAAGGCATGCAAATGGCTACGCGGCGGACCAGACGTGGAGCTGTTTCGATTAAAAACAAACAGGAGGATGAAGTGGAATGAAAGGGACGAATATTTGCTCCAACTGAAAAAAGGTCTCAGTTCTCACAAACATTGACCGAGTTGGACCTACAACCAAAAAGTCATGCTAACATGCAGCACTTGTGTTGTTACTTTTTTAACCACTTATGAGATGTCAGAGGGTGATGGAGCAGATCCCAGATCACACTTTTCAAAGACAGGGTACTCTGGACAGGCTACCAGTCGACAAGAAGGGCAAGCAACGGCCGCACGCACGTCGATTCACAATTTTCTGCTCCATTGGCCTCACAATGTTGTTTTTTTTGTCTGTAGCAGGTTGCCGTAGTATCTACAGCAAACGCAGTTTTGAACTTGTCGCTGTTTGTGTGGAGTTTACATCTTGTCATAGTGTGTGGTCTCTCCTCCGGGTGACTCTCAGGACTCAAAGACGTTGTTGTTCACAAACCAGTGATTTTCTTGTGGACACCAGCATAATCCACTGGTGTAAGTGTGTGTTTGCGTCCTGTTTATCTCTGTGTGTTAGCCCTATGAACATCGATGATAAAGGACGTTGTGCTTGTTGAACATTTTCCACTGTTAGGTTAGAATAAAAAAAGGCTTCTCTTCAATAGTCTCATCGCCTGCATCCGACATGACGTCTTGCTCTCCCAGAAGTATCGCAGGTGTGTAATATGCAAGAAAGCATTTGCTGCCTCCATTGATGTGAGCTGGCATTGTGCATGCTGGCTCACTGTCCACTCTTAATGCAATTAGTTTCGCCCGCCTTTTGCTGCTGTGACAAAGTCACATCGTCTGCCATGAAATGGCTCCATTCTCTTGCCGCCGCCGCTCCCTCCCAGATCAATGTGTGTCTGATGTAATAGTTCATTGTGATGAAAGGTTACCCAAACGCGCAGCAGGAGTCTGAGAGGACAATTTTAAAATCGGATCCACTTTGTACATTTCTGTGTGATGGCCGAGTTTTCCTGTTACACGGACAAATTAGTACATCAGTTTTTACATGTTTTTCATTGATTTCTCCAGGAAAAATAATGGGAATAAAGATGCAAGTTCTGTGCTGAAGTTGCTGGAAACTTAACAATTTTTTTGATTAAAGCAAAGAGAAAAGTTTCCAAAACTTCTCCTCCCACAGCGTTACAAGAAGTCCCCCGGTGAACGTTTGGGGTCCTCTTACCTTCCTCCTGATGTCTGTGAACTGGGAGAACAATAAGGACAGGTAGAAAGACAGCTCCAGTACGTAATAGTAGTGGACGTCCACAGTCAGGGGCTGCAGAAACACACAAATCAGCAGGGTCAAGATAAATATTTGACTTTGAATAGATCTGGAGCAGCTGTATCATGTTGCTGCATCATAAGTATTCGGGATGGGTAAACAGAGGCAGTGTGTAAACTTTTACCTGATAAGGGTAGTTGTACCAGCACTCTTTAGTGTTCCACAACCAAGAAGTCTGCAGAAAAGTAAAGAAAAACCCCCAAACTTTACTGCTTTTCAATCTCAAACAGGAAAAAGTGACAAGAATCTGAATGGCTGAATGACTTTAAGTGTCGAATCGTTTACAGGTACAAAATCCTCAGTGGAAACGACATCACGGAGCATGTTGAGCCACAAACAGCAGCAGGAGAAGCAAAAAGCTGCACACGAGTCTTCCTCGCCCTAAATCCTGAACACTGACACTCGGATGACAAGAGAAATGGTAACTATGATACTGAAAAATGTGTTCTAAGCAAACAGTGACCCATCACTGTGACTCAGTTTATGTCTTCTTGCACTCCCCTCCAAACTGGCTCTATTAATAAATCCCACAGAGGCTGCAGCAGCCACAGCCAGGGAGCCAACTCTTTCTACAAAGTGCTTCGTCATGCAACTTGTGTCTGTGGGAGATTTTTCCTACTCTCGCTCAACGACTGCCGTGATTGAGGTAATTTATGGATTTTCATGAATATATGTATGAAATATATTAAACCATCTCGGCCCGCATATTTCTGTGATATTTAGGCAACTGGCTCGTTTCCATGAATTTATGAACTGTCACACAGCGGCCGCTCGCCGGTGTCGCGCCTCCGTCACCTGATTCGTGACAGCAATCCCGACTGGGAGTGCTGGGAACCTCCGATCATCATGTTCCCCTCGACTTCGAGGTAGGATAGACGTGACCTTGTTTGACCACCTTCTCTCGCTCATAAATGAACTTTCTTCCACACTGTAGCAGGATTTCACCTGCTTTTCCTTTGACAGTGAAAGCGAGCAACTCTGTATGTGCTGCAAACAGCAGCACAAGCAGCTAAAACATGAGTGCGATCCAAACGTACCTTTTTAAGGAAGCGCACGCCATAGGTGAATATGTAAAGGTAGAATGTAAATCTCCACCTGAAATGAAAGAAAAGTGGTTATTACACAAGCCTGGATGGAGTGCACCCGTTAAAGGAAGGGTGTTTTGGATGACTTCCTGTTTTGAGGTCGCAACATTTATAAATCTGGGAGTAATCGCAGGAAATTGCAAATTTGGGAGACAAATCGCCTTCAGCCCTGCAGTGTGATTAAACCTCTTTTCATTGGATTTTTCAATTTTATTTTTATTCCCACCCTGCATTCATTGTATTATTGTTCTCAACCCAAGTCTGCGCAGCAACGTTCTGTGATGAAGGACATTTTAGGAATAAAATCCTGTCTTAATTGGGCCGTTTCTGAGATAACACAGATGCTGCTTTAAAGCCACACAGTCACAAATCACCCCATCATATAAACATGACCAGCAAACTTCGAAATGAATGCAGCTTACGCAACCGTCTCACGGGGTGCGACACAGTGCAGCGCATTATGTGTCTGTCATGCTTGAAATCAGAAATTCGAAGTGGTGTGAGGTCGTTTTCCTTCCCCAACTCTGCGGCGCAGGGTGAATCACTGAAAATGGGACATCACTGACTTGACAGCGGTGCAGCTCAAAGGGGGGAAAAAAGGCACGATGGCTGTTCCCGACCCTTCTCGCGATGTGCTTTATGTAAGCCTGCACATAATTTCCAGTAACCACAGCGACACAGTGGTGGGGGAAAGGGATCATGAGGTTGCACTCTGGGCAAACATGGAACAAACAACTTCAGCTGACTTGTCAACAATTACAAACGTGACTCGCAGGAGGATGTTGTATTATTGAAGCTGCATACTGCACAGACACAGACACAGAGACACAGAGACACAGAGACACACACACACACACACACACACACACACACACACACACACACACACACACACACACACACACACACA
>JASSRZ010000023.1:10969561-10979976 GCA_032164315.1 Malacoctenus gilli | reverse complement strand
CACACACACACACACACACACACACACACACACACACACACACACACACACACACACACACACACACACGCAAATGCGCAGGAAGAGCAGTAATGAGGACATTTGTAGCCGTGGCTGCTGTTAATGGCATGTTACAGTCGAGGTTAAATGAATTCATCTATCTTGAAGATTTGCTGAATCTCTGATATTACAGAAATGACTGAGATGATAACAAGCTGCTCGGTTCAAGAAAAAGCTAATTGGGGTGGAGAATTGATGAGGGAGGGCAAACACGCAGTCACTATGCAACACGGAGGAAACGCTGCTTTCAAGGGGACAGTTCGATAATTGAGGAATTATGCCGTTTGGCTTTCTTCAGATAGACTTTGAATCTGACTGTTCAAGATATTCCTGATACAATACCGATACTGTACAATGACAGCAGTAAATTGTCCTTTTTATACAGTGTGTTGTCCTGCTTGAGTGGTCTCAATGGGCTCTACATGCGCATTCACGTTCAGCGATAGGCACGAGTACGGGGCGAGACGAGGGATCGGAGCGCCAACTTTCAGACTGGAAAACGAGTCACTCTACCAACCCAACCACGGCCACTCTCACTTGGTATTTATAGTAAGTTAGCAGCTTTCTCAGGATTTAGTCATTTCCTCTCCAATGATTCACTACTACCTGTTTAAATACACAGGAGGCCTTTCATAAGCAGATAAAGACGTTAACTCATTCTGTCCACTCCTTCTCCGCCGTGCTTTGACTCGAACCAAAAGCAGAGACTACACGATAGGAACAATTAGAGACATGAAATCAGCCCGTCTGTCTCTGTCTTTGACAAAGGCTCTGAAGATTGCTTGGCTTCTGACTGTGTCTTTTCTCTTGATCACTGACTCAGGAGGATGAAATGTGAGGTGGTGGTGAAGGCATCAGGCGGCACTTGACTTCAAGAAGTGGAAAGACGGAGTGCTCCGGCAAACATACTTCATCAATTCGTCCTCTCTGGCTTAAAGTAAGTGTGCATTTGTTTCTGGGTCTGCATCTCTTACATTTCAGTTTTGTTTAAAAGAAGAAGAAGGGAAAAAAAAGCCCCCAAAAATCATCAACAGTTTTTTTCAATCAGTGTTTGAACTGGAATGTCCAAGTTTCAATGGAAAAAACAGACAGTCTCGGGGAAGAATGAGAGCCAGTGACAAAAGCGCGCAAACAAACTCGACGCGGAGTCTTCATTATTTCCACACCAAATGTGTCTGCGACATACTCTCTGCATAATGAAGAGAACAGACAACAGATCAGCCATCCTGACAACGCAGACACAAAGAATCCTATCAGCCAGCGACAGCTGTGCACGAGGGCCTAATTAGAGCGAAGTCGCTGCTGGGAGGACTGCGGCCAGACCCGTTCACGGAGACGCGCTGTAGGCAGCTCAGATGGACAACCTGGACCTACTGCAGCAGGGCCGAACGCCGTCGCCTGTCGATTATGCTGATTGCGGCTAACGGCTTCTGGCGTGGTCGTCGCAGAGCGACCGTCGGCTCTGCGAACGTTAGAAAACAAATGCCGACATGTTCCAGAGAGCGGCTCCAGCCTCTGCGTGTGTCGGGATGAAGCGCGCTTGTTGTTCCCTTTCGGAGGCTGTGATGGGAGTCCAGTGGGCTAACCAGCCAACAGAGCTCTCCTGAGTGAACAGCGGCCCGGGGCTGATCAGAAGATGTGAGGCTCTCTGTGTCTCCAACTGCCACATTTGCTCGGCTGGTGTCAGACATGACTCGGCTCTGACAGCAACACTCGCTCGTTGGCCTTTAACATCACACTGCTAAGTAACTACGATCTCCCTGATGGCAAATGCTTGACTGCAGATCATCCAGTCCTCCGACACAGACCGAGTGGGTTGGTTGGCTCGCACTGGGACACATTTGACTATTATGTCACAGCAGCAACCATTTATGTTGCAATCTACATTAACCATTGTGTGAGATAGAAGCAGAATGCCACCAAGAGGCAAACGGTCCTTTCTTAGCGAAGATCGCACAAAACTTTTGTGACGAATCACTTGAACTCTAAACTATATTTTCCACTGCTGCCTCTGTTGACCCGGGCACTTAGTGATTAAGCGTACCACAGAATTTACATTCTCTTTCACACAGCATGTAAAAAAAAGAAGTCATCTGTTTTACCTGCTTTTACTGCTGTCACAGGCGTGTTATTACTGAGTGGTAATACAACACAGCCTATTGAACTCAATCTTCTCTCACACCTCAACACTAGTACAGGTCAGCAGTCAACAGATGTTGTGAACATAATGTGGTTTTTTCTCAGTTTACCCAAGCTTGAGTGCTCGATACTAAAAAAGTGGCGTGCAGCGAAGATAGGGTTTCTCTTACATGCTTTCACAGAATCTGGCCAGAGTGCTGGGCTTCTCCTGATTGCGACGCTGCCTGAACCAGCGCTGGATGGTCCGGACGTCCCAGTCCAGCTGCTTGGACAGACCCTCCAGCCTCTTCTCATCCGGGTGCTGACGAAAGAGAAGGAACGCCGAGTTTATCAGACACGTGTGGAGTCTAAGAACCGAGCTTCACCCAGACAGAGAGGAGAACGTGTGCAGCACCTTAGTGATAGCGGTGAAAACCTTCTCCAGGATGGCGTTGGGTTGTGCTTTTTGAGGTCCGTTGGCTTGGATCTTCAGGCCCATGGCACATGGTCTCGCGATAAACCTACGACATATAATGACACACTGTAAACATCAAGACACTTTGTGCATCTCCTGACCACCATGCTTCTGATAACATTCATTCATGGCAGGTGTTAGATAAGAGGAACCTGCACCTTGACAGGTACACCGGTTTGTCCCCGATATTTATTTATCTCTATATCTTGCAGCACAGAAAACTGAACAAATACTCTGATAGACAAAGATGTGTCGTCTACTGACAATTTTTGTCTCTAAATCTAAAGCTGTCGGATTCTTCTGTCATCCCTCATGCTCCTATCAAACACTGATGAAATGCCTCCTGGAGAACGTTTCATTTGTTAAACAGCAGGAGGTGTAACTTCAGGGGGGCCGCTCTCAAATAGTCTGAGCAGGACTGAGGGGTCTCTCGAGGAAACACCAGGCCTGAGTGGCTTGCCTCCAAAGAGACCATGACCCGTAAATGTGTGTCCATCTTGGCCCTGATCCTTACTGTATGATCAAACACAGAGAGGGGTGGCGATGCATCATGCACAACAACACAACTGGAACACGCGCGAATGATCACGATAATAATAATTATAATAATAATGATGATGATGATGAAAGGAAGCCTGAGATCAGTGTGAGCAGCCTCCCCCGAGCACGGCGCCTTCCTGAAAGCTGGTCCTGGTCCTGTGAGGACACAAGCTGTCCTGGCCAGGTACGCTAAGTTGGCCGCGCTGTGTGTGCCGTGCACTGACAGATGCATCAGACGCAGACAGCGCGGAACGCTGCGGGCCTGCACAACGAGGGACGATCACAAGCCCGGTGATTTGTGGGCTAACCAGATAAGATGCCATTGTTTAGGCAACAGACTGGCGGGCAGGCACCGGGGGGGCTGTGCTGCATCATTCACCGGAGCGCTTCGTCGACATCACAACGCGTACCGCGGCCACCTGGATGACGGCATGTGCTCGCAGACCCACCTTTCGAAAACCAGCCGGATCATAAAGATGCAGAAGGCTAAAGGACACGCCAGATAGAGATCCTCGGCTTGCGGGAAGGTTGCCTCATCTGTGTTTTTTAAGTCAGCCCAGGTTACATTGTGAGGGAGCCAGAACCTCTCATTCCAAAACCACGCCAAAATACCGGCCATCTCCCTGCAGCAGACACTGTGTCCGGGTCGGAAGAGAAATCGATGGCCCGCTGTGTCTCGGAGGTCCCTCACAGGCGATCTGACCGTGCAGACTCGGCTGATGATGAGATATCCGTGTGCGATCGTCGTCCGTCCGTTTCCCCTCAGCTATTCCAGTGTAGGGAAGTAGACTCAATCAGCTTCTCCGCAACTGATTGGTGCGCTGAAATGTCATGCAATACGGCCAGCGCACGCCACACCGGCCGTACTACTGCATCAGCCACGCAAACCACTCTCTGCTCCAACCATTAAACAACAATCAACTCATCTGTGGACCAACGAAACGACGGTGAATGGCTCTTTGTTTTACTGGCGGTCTTAATACGATGGACGCTGTTGCACTGCGTTATTAGAATGGAGCAGAGGCTCAATGCAAAGAGACGCGGAGGATTAAATAAGTCGTAACGACCTAACTCACAGCGACCACCCATTAATTAAAGAATTGATCCAAGTAAAATAGAGAAATGCTCGAGCAATCATCAAGACATCATCGTGGCAGCACACTGTGCTTGGTCAACTCTGCCATCTACTGACAGTTTTGACGCACTACTCACTAATCCCGGCACTATAAATACCTTTATTCGTTTATTTATTTATTTTGAGGGATGTGTGATTTGATTTGTTTCTAGACGACCATGTTTTACTTATTAGGTCTACTGGAGCACTTAAAAAAGGTTGTTTTTTTTTTAAATTAAAATCATTCTTCAAATAAAATGACAAAAACATTTTAGCGTGTGAAAGATAATGTTAAACTAAGACTTGACATGACTGAAAAATGGAGGAAACACATACATTTCCAAACGGGCAAGCACTTTTTTTTTACATGTGTCATATAAATGCTGCGAAACAATGAAATAAAATATATTATTTGGCAACTACAACCACTACTGGTGATTTAAAGAATCCTCATCTTGATAGAAAAAACACCAGAATTACAAAAATGGTGCAATAGACTGCAAGTTGAAACATACTCAATAAGATAAGTGAAGAACAAAATACACGGAGGCACAAGAAAAACACTACTGCCAATAAAAAGTAAATCAAGTACAAGCCAGATATTTCGCACAACATAAAACAACCCCTCAAGAAAAATGTAAATAAAGCAAAAAACAAAGATACAGACCTATACGTTGGGTCGAACTGGTTCCTTCTGATAAAATCATAGAATTAATATAGTATATGACAAGAAAAGATATGGTGTACTCAGATAGGATACCGCCATCTGCTGGATGAGAGTTGACAGCATCACTTGCAGTTTTGAATGCATGTGACACTACTCGTCACACATACGTGTCAAACATCGAGCTCTGACACAAAACAGTGACCAAAATGACGCCATCCAATGATTTCTTAAAGCCCACTTAGAACGTAATGTTTCAAGAAAATGTCGCTTAAAATTGTAATAATATGCTTAATACATGTCACTTCGTTTAAAAGCCAATAGTGATTAGAAGGTCGCGTGCAGCCGCCTGTCACTCTATTTTGACGTTTGCGTGTGCACGTGCGCGCGCGCGCACGTGTGCGGTCCGTTATTTTCCGGGTTGTGCTGCTGAGCGGTAGCGGCGGTTACACTGCTGCAGCTGCCAGCTGACACTCGCGCCGAGGAGGTGAGGTCAAATTTGACTCTCTCCCTCCCCGCTCTCTTTCTCTCTCCCTCCGTCTCTCTCTCTCTCTCTCTCTCTCTCTCCCTCCCTCCCTCCCTCCCTCGCTCTCTCCCTCTTGCTGCCCGTCAGTCCGGGAGAGAGGCTGCTAACTAGCCGCATCATCATCATCATCATCATCATGGCGGATCAAGGCGAATCCACGGCTCCGGTCCAGCACCCGCAACCGGCGGCGACAACCAGCTGGCCAATTACCAGGGAGTCGTACGAGCTGCAGGAAGTCATAGGTTAGTACCTGGGGACGTGATGAGCGCTGCGTTTAATAATGGAAAGGCGCCCCGCGGCTGCTTATCAGCTGTGAGAGACGGCGAGGGCCTACCGGCTTTTTCACATGCAGCAGCCTCCAGCAATGCTTTGCAATGCGGATGTTCAACGGACTCAGTTTTGACACTGCCGCTCCACGGCAGATGTGCGGGGGACTCAGGCGGTGCGGAATCACCCGAAATGCAGATGTCTCCACCCGGGGGAAGGTGTCCCTCCCACGACGGGCTTTCCTCGGAGAGCCGCTCCAGCAACTTGTGGCTCATGTCCAGTTTTTTAGAAGTGGCTCGACTGAAATCACAGACAGTTTGCGTTGAATCACTTGTAAACTTGTGCCGTGCTGACCCGAAGATGAAAATGAAAAAAGCTGAAAGCTTCTCCAGAGTGTACGTGGTTGCAAAAGTACTTTTCATAATGATGCCACAGGCTGTTAACAGTGTTACAGATTAAAAAAAGGGGGGCAGCGGAAATTCACTGACAGCTGAAAGAGAACCGAGAAGTTAACGACTTGAAAATGAAACAAAGTCTAAATTAAAGCAAACTTGCGTTCGTGAATACGGGAACATGTTGATAACTGAGTTGAAGTCGTGAACTTGGCCTAAAATAAAGTTATAATAGTCGTAGTAGTAATAATAATAGTAATAATAGTAGTAGTAGTAGTATTAATAAATGTCTAGAATCTCAGCAATGATTTTTTTCTTTATACAATGAATTTAAAATAATATTCAAGATTATAAAAAAGTTTGATGACATAGTTAAACAGTTATTAACGACATTTTGCTTTGGTTTTCTTTGACATGAGTAGAAACATGATCAAACCCACAAGCTTCTGTCCCTATGTGCACTGACCCCTGTTTGTTTACCGATCAGCACAAAACCAATCAGAAAGTCAAGGGGGTTTGTCTGTTGTTATGGGCAAAAAGATGGAAGCTGTTCAGCTGCAAAGTCTGAAAGTTGTTTGCGTGACAAATGACCTCGAGTAATAACATTTTGACACTAATGCAATATTGATGAAAGGTTTCAGCCTAAATGCTCTTAGCAGCTCCAGATTAACAAAGACTTGCACATTTACGTCTGTTAAGCAGAGTTATTATAGAAAACTGCACTCCGTCTGAATCCTACTGTGACCTTGGTCTCAGCTGTTGAGCTGCAGGTGGATCATTTGTGCTGTCATTTTCCATCATTATTCAGTTTTTAGAAAAATTTCAACAAAGGTTTTTTGAGCAGATTTTAGGAATACATTTCCTCTCATTCATTCATGTTTTTTGTTAAACAATTTTACCAAAAGCTCAAAATAAACAACAGGAATAATCTCCGTTGTGCTGAGAAGGTGTAAAAGGAAGTTGCGAGTATTTTTGGCAGATGTGTGTGTGTGTTGTGCAGATGAGCTGACAAGTTGTGTCACAGCAGTGATAAGAAGCAGCTCCACAGCTGTGTGCCGCAGACTGCGATGGGACAGTGAGACCACCCCTCTCTGTACTCATAATCAGGTGGTGAGCAGTCGGATTTCTCATGTTTTTCTGCTCCACCTTATCAGACGCTAACAGTTGGCAGCCAGCGTGCTGTTGTGTCACAGCCGCGAGGTGCGAACGACTCCACCACTCGCCAGCGTGGCTTGATTTGTAGGGAACCGAGTAAACACCTCACCGTGTTGGGGGGAGACTATACTATAAAAAAGGTATCGTCTCTGGTTCGTCCTGATGTTTGAGAAAGTGCACACTGGGGGGGGGGGTGAACAGAACACACAACCTGAGGACACAGTGGGACAGACAAAAGTGATTCCACAGAGTGATAATGAATTTAGGATTCATCCAGCTGTGAGACGCGAGTCCCTCTTGGTTCCCCTCTTATGTGTCATTGCACTGTTGTGGCTGTGATTCCAGGCAGCGGGGCCACAGCTGTGGTGCAGGCGGCCCTGTGCACCCCCAGACAGGAGCGCGTGGCCATAAAGAGAATCAACCTGGAAAAATGCCAGACCAGCATGGATGAGCTATTGGTGAGTACAATAAATAGGGGCGATTTTTTCGGCCCACTGTTTGTGTCCCAGTCGCTCATGCTATGCGGTCCTTTCCCTCTGATCCATATTGTTATTGTTCCCTTTTATCTGGGAACACAGTTTCGAGCACTGAACTGTTTTGTTATAATTAGTCATTTGCAGCAATGCTTTTCCTGCTGAGTGCCAAATAAATCTACCAATTTCCCCCTCAGGCTTCTGACAGATTATTGGTGAAAAAAATCAAGAGTGAGATTTTCTGTGATTTGTCTCAACAGAAAGAAATCCAAGCCATGAGCCAATGCAACCATCCCAATGTCGTCACCTACTACACCTCCTTTGTCGTAAAAGATGAACTGTGGTTAGTCATGAAGCTTCTGAGTGGAGGTAAGAATCACCTACACAAAAACACGGAGCCTCAATTTCCGCTCGATCAATGAGACAGTGAGGACGTCACTTTGTGAACGACTTGATAAGGGCTCTAATAGCTGTTATGATTCACAGGCGTTAGATTAAACTGTGAGAGAGGACAGTATATTTGTTTGTGCATTGCCTTTATCAACTATGATAATTGAATTCACTTGCATTGGTATGAAATTGATTTTGTGTCTTGTGAGGCAACACTAACACCGTCACTGCTCAAACAATACTTCTCCTTTTGTGGTTCACTTTCATATAACCTGTAATATCTTTACTCCTGCATTTCTTTGTCACGATCATTTGTAGACAATTGTTTGTGTGGATCTCAGCTGTAGCTGATTTGTTTGTCCTGTCACTGTGTGAAATATTCACAAAATGCTTTTCTGCGGCTTCTTAGGCTCAATGCTGGATATAATTAAGCACACAAACAAAGAAGAGGACAAAAGTCGAGCAGCTTTAGATGAACCTATAATTGCAACGATATTAAAAGAAGTTCTGGAGGGACTCGACTATCTGCACAGAAATGGACAGATTCACAGGTAGGTTTCAGTCTTTTAACAGAAAAAAATGTGCCTGCTCGTCCAAGACAACAAAACATTGTTAGTTCGTGATCTGATTTGCCAGATAATATTGTTAGCAACATGTCGGAAGGAGGGCAGCAGCCAAGTCGTTGCGATTCGTGCGTTTCCTGGATTTCAAGGTCAAAGAGAGTCAGGTTCAAACTTGAATGAGCCCTCGGGGCGGAGCTGTTGATGGTGAGGGTCAGCTGGACTCGACGAAGAATCAATGGGAGGATCAATGCTGCTCCACATGACTCTGGTCTGACTGCGATTTGTTGTCCTCAGGGATGTGAAAGCAGGGAACATACTACTGGGAGAAGATGGGTCTGTACAGATCGCAGGTTTGTTGAACACTTGCTATTGCGTTGTTGTAAGCACTCCAACATACACAGACAGTAATCTCAAAAATGTAAGAAATTTCTGTGTTCTGCATCTAATCAAGTAATTTTCCATTTACATTCTTGCAAAAAATAAGTGAAACTGTTCCCACATTAAAATATTTAGAGTTCCTTTTGTATGATTAAAAACGTGCTCGTTCGATAACTTCATTAAGGAAGGTTATTTTACCAGCTCAGTTTACTGCTTGAGGTTAATTACTGCCTGCTGCTCCAGTTGCTGCTTCAGTGTCCTGATGATCTCTGGTTATTGATGCTTTTGAGTGCTCATGCGCTTTTTCGAGATGGTTGCCCACACTGATGGTCGTATAGTCACACCATTTAACCCATCAAGAACTGGATCGACATCTATGCAGTTCTGCCTTTACAGCTGGATGCAGAATGAAAGCTTTTAAACGACACTATTCTAAAGAGGCGTGTAGATAAATGATCGGTATTGATCCGTGGAAAAGAGGTGGGAAAGGGTGAAACCAAATTGTTAACCTAGTCTTCAAGCAGACCTACACAAAGTACTGTAATACACACAAAAATGCAGGTTAAACAATCCTGATTGATTTGGCTTTTTCAAAAGTTACTACATCATATTTATGATGGTTTTATTAAGAAGGGGTCATGGCAGAGGTCAAAGGTTTGTCTCTGTATAGCTCAGGGGAGGCGGTAGTGATTCAATGCTGATTCCAACATATAGGAGCATATTTGTCTGTGATGTCATTCTCTCTCCTGTAAAAGTCTTGAATAAAGTCATTCCAAATGTTCATTTTTTATTGTTTTTAATAATGCATTTCCCTTCTTGTTGAACAGATTTTGGTGTGAGTGCATTCCTTGCCACCGGGGGCGACATGACCAGAAACAAAGTCAGAAAGACCTTTGTTGGAACTCCTTGCTGGATGGCGCCGGAGGTGATGGAGCAGGTGAGTTTTCTCCTGTCGAGCCAAGTACTTTCTGACATTTCGATTGTGTTTCTCTGAGCTGGTGTTGCTGGCTAATGCGGAATCCTTTCTTCATGTCCGTCTGATCATTGTATCTTTGTGCCCGCAGGTGCGAGGCTATGATTTCAAAGCAGACATTTGGAGCTTTGGAATTACTGCCATAGAGTTGGCAACAGGCTCTGCGCCTTATCACCGCTACCCTCCTATGAAGGTGAGTGTTCTGGACTCTGGATCTCTTGGACGTTGTCTTCTTTTGCTAGTAGTGTTGACTCCAGTTTCTTCTGAAACAGCTTGATTCTGTGACCTTTCACGCTTAGCTACAAAAACTATAGAGTGAAAATAAAT
>JASSRZ010000023.1:10907646-10941153 GCA_032164315.1 Malacoctenus gilli | reverse complement strand
CACACACACACACACACACACACACACACACACACACACACACACACACACACACACACACACACACACACAATACCGTACTCACCGGCCACAAGTGCTTGGGCGCAAAAGGGAGGGCCCCCGGAGTGCGTCCCCGTACATATAGCATAGGGATTATTTGTTTCCGGTCATGTGAGTGTTTGTTACTTCGCGTTTTCCTTTTAACTAATAATTCAATAATTCCGTTTCCGCTTATTTCTTAACATTGTTGGGGAAGTATTATGTTTAATTTTTATAAAATTTCCTGCATAATTAGTTTTTTCTGTGAGCAGGGAGGAGGGGGGGGGGGCGGCTACAGAGGTTTTAAGGAGCTACCTTGGCCCGGTAGGGGGAGAGTAGTCGGAGTTTGGAGGTGTGGGTGTGGGTGTGGGTGTGGGTGTGGGTGTGGGTCCGGGTCCATAGAGCTGAAAGGAGAACTTGTGTGGACACAGTCTTGTATATTTGTATCTAGAGTTTTCTTTTCTTTGCTTATTACTTTTTATATTTATGATTGGGTTTTGCATTTTTTGCACTTTGTAAAAATTTGGTCACTGCTGCACTTTGGAGAGGCCTGAAAATAAAGTCAAACCACCACAGCTGGCGACTCCGCCATTGTTTTCTCCTAGTTTGGGGAAGTTGCTGGGCGAACCCCGAGACAGTTTGGATTCCCTGGTTTGTTGTGTGAGGACGTCATTTGTCGGAGTGACGGCGATGGTCCTGCGTCCTTGCGGTATGTTGCGGTACTGTTTTGCTTCCTAATTCCACTGCATTAATTGGCCATTTGCATGATTTCCTTCCTCGGGCTCTTTCGCTCATGTGGGGATCCGCTGTACTTTAATAACAAGCAGGAACACGAAGCTTTCAAAGGGAACCACCTTCAGACACCGAAACTGTCGCAGAGACTGTAAATAAATCATTAGCCGCGTCTGAAATAATAACATGCGGGTTTCGCGGCGAGATCGCTCGCAGGGATGCCGTCAGAGGCTTGGCCGGCTAAAGCGGTGACATGGGAGCAACAGGCGGGACTGAGGTCAAAGACCCCGGCTCAACCGCTGAGCCCCCCCCCCCCCCCTCCACGTAAGACTGAGCCCACTTCTCCGCCATCAGGTGTTGCGGCAAGACATTAGCAGCGGAGCAGGGTGTGTCGGTTATTTTTCAAGCGGACCTGCAGACAAACAGGAAACTGACACCCTGCTGGGATGATGCCAGCGTTCTTCCTCCCCGAACAGATGCTGCCCAGAGCCCACCGTTCTCAGCTTTCCCCCGCACCGAGTGCAGCACGCAGAATAAAAATGATCACCTTGGCATCAGTAAAGGACACAAGCAAGTAAAAAAGAACACTTGTCACTTTTTATACATCAGTAATCTCCTCAGTTTAGGCTGGGCCACCGTTAAAACCTTCCACCGGCCTGCAGAAAGCGCTCGCTATTTA
Organism: Malacoctenus gilli; assembly: GCA_032164315.1. Taxonomy (NCBI): domain Eukaryota; kingdom Metazoa; phylum Chordata; class Actinopteri; order Blenniiformes; family Labrisomidae; genus Malacoctenus; species Malacoctenus gilli. The sequence goes on along the minus strand of JASSRZ010000023.1, from coordinate 10,939,703 downwards.
AATTCAGGGCACATTTTGCCACAGTTAAAGTATTCCAGAGATGTCACTGTTACACACAGCTGACTTGATGGATATTTACCACTACAGCACGCCACTGCTGAGGAAAATGTCAAGAAATGCAAGGAAAAAAACCCCCCAAAAACCCAACCCATGCCATGACAACTTTCTCCTCATTACACACCAGGCACTGGCTCTGTGTCAAAAACAACTAATAACTGACACTAGTTTCTCAGTTTAATCAGAATGAAACACAAGGAAATGGGAAATTGCAATTTCTCACACTTTGCTGATTCAACAGAAACACGAATGACACGGTTCTTCCACCAATCCCTCGATCTTCTTCATCAACCAGTGCTGCCAGTTCTGTAACCGTGAAAAAACTGCAGCTCCAGCTTCATCCGCTCGCCCTGCAAACACGCGGATCCGCTCACATGCAACCGAAGGAACACTGAGACACACAGCCGAAGACGGGTCCAGTGTGAAACGAGCTCCTCCAGTTCATGGATGTGGGAAAAAAAATGATGAAGTACAAATATCAACCAGTGGGAATACACGTATTTACAAAAACACTGCAAAAGGAGTATAGTCGTACACAGATGTAAAGGATGCTGCGAGGAGTTAACCAGTTTCTCGTAGGAGGGATTTCAGTCAGCGAAGCGTCTTTTCACGACTTCCTCCACAGCGCTAACATTTGAATAATTTGTTTTGATTCCTCCTTCCTCCTCGCTGCGAAAGGTTTCGACACCTGCAGCTTCTCATAACCGCTGGAGGGTTCCTTCACAGGAATAAACGAGGAGTCCGATTTTCACATCGAGAACGCGAACGTCTGGAAAACGACTTTTCTGAGGGAAAACGCGCCGAGGGGGGCGGAGACAATCCCGAGCTTCGAGGCCTCCTGCTGAAAGAGCCTCGAACGGCAATTACAGTTCCTGAAAACTTTGGAAAAATAAACTTTCCTTTTTGTAGATAGTCAAGTGAATTAACATGGACAGGAACAGACTCACTGGTGTTTTGAAAGAGTCTATGAATTCTTCATAAGTCAACATCTCCTGGAACAAATATGACACTTGTAGAACAGAACCACAGGCTTCCACAACGTGACTCTGTGTCGGTGATTTGGCTGTTATAGTGTCTCATTACCGACTGGAACTGGTGGATTGAATGCTGTGCTGCCTATTTTTCTGAGTTATACGACGTGAAGAACCTTCTTGACCGGAGGCCAGGATACTAAATTAAACAGGACATGACATTTCACACGGCAGCAATCAAACTCCGCTGGCTAATTCCTATCAAATTAAGTGACTGTGGTCCCGACCCAAAGAAGGAAAGCAGCACGATAGCTTCTTGAGACTGCGTTGTAAAGACACAGTCTCAGTCCTGGACCTGCTTTTCAATAGTGGTCGTCAGGTCCTTCCTGCTTCAACATGTTGCAAGCTTCACTTTCTTAAAGGGCCGCACACTTGAACAGAAACTTAATCAGAACCTATTGAGCAATTTTTTAGTCATCCTGGTAATGCAAACACCAACCAACCAACCAACACACCAACCAGGCAACCAGCCAACCAACCAACCAACCAACCAACCAACCAACCAACCAACCAACCAACCAACCAACCAACCAACCAGCCAACCAATTGCAGTCGAAAATGCACTGGGATGTGAAAAAACAGTCACTCACTGGTATACAATAAAAAAAAAAAACCTTGAGTCTCGTTGCATGGCAACAAAGACTCCGGCACAAGGCCTTCATCCTGTAATTTCTGCTTCACCAACTGTGTTCTGTATAACTTCTGACTTTAAGGATTTTTTTTTTGCCTTCTTACACCAGAAAAGATTTTCACATTTTCTGCATGAACTGATCTGATCTGATCTGATCTGCGTTTAAGTTGCAGGATATACAAACAAAATGTGCGATCAGCTGCACACACTACAGTAACAGTGCTGCTAGAAAAAGGGACAGTGGTTTTAATTAGAGGCGGAACCGTCTTGGCGGGTCCAGCTGCTCCTGATCGCTCTTGATCACACATGCACGACGTTCAGAAGGAGAGCGGGACCATTAGTCCTCACAGAGCTCCTGCACGTCAGTCACATTCTCGTTATATTGGTCGACACGACTCTTTTGGGGTCACGCTGCAGTAATTGATGGATTTAAGTCCTGGTTCTGACTGAGCAGCGACAAAGACTTTTGTTTCTTATTCTTTAAAGTTATTCTACACTGGTTTCACTTCTCTGTTTTAGTCAATCCAAGTACCAACGACTTAAACATACAATTAAACAGTCCTGAATTATGATGCTCCCTCCACCACGCATCATATTAGAGCGGCTGTTGTTCCATCACTGTGCTTCTGACTCCAACTAAGGCTGTTTAAATGTTCAGTTCAACAACTAACCAGGCCAGCATCTTAATGTTGCAGTGACCATGTTGAATGTGCGATTTCATGATTGTGTGATAGGTTGAGCTGATTTTGCATCTCTGTTTTTCAGACCACCTTTTTTCCCTGAGCAGCGGCAGGTTTTGGTTTCTCTCACCTCGGAAATGCAAATCTCGCGATGTTTGTGTCATTTCTAATGACCATTTGCAGATTATTCTGACTGTCTCCAGCAGGGTGGAGGCCTTCAGGCTCGCTGGGACTCATCTGAATGTGCCTAGAAAAAAAAAGAAAAAGAAAAATCCATCCATATTTCATTGGGCCGCTACGTGTCTTTAATGGGCCTCTCGCTCTGGGTCAAGCTTCAGTGTGCGCTCTATTATAGTCGGTGACTGGTCTTTCAGGGTAATGACAAGCAAGTAAATAAAAAAGTCATTTAAAATGTGACAAGCAGTTCAAACAGCACAAAAAAACTCACGCTGCAAAATGCTGAGTACAGAATACAGATGACTTTAGCGCTCGCTAATGAAAAGGAGCATATAAATGAATGTTGGGCTGAAAAAAAAAGGCCTGATTATGTGAAAATACACCGAAAGGTACTTGGAACGGGCCATTAATATTCTGATTACTTCCTGTTTATTTCTTAGTTGAAATCCTGCTGATTTGAGTTGTGTTTTAAACAATTCTGGAAAGTAATGACAGAGTGATGCATTGCTGACTTTGGCTCGGTTACACACAGCGAGGGCAGCTTTCCTCTGCAAAATCCACAGCGCGCACTCGGCACAGCGCTCGGCCCAAAAACTGGTGTTTAGTTCGGGACGCAGTTCGGTTCCAAACCTGAGTGACGTCCCGTGAAGACGCTCTGCACGCTCTGAATAATGAAAATAATGACACGGTGGAGGATTTTTTGGGGGGTGGGGAGGGGGCTTGGAGCTAGAAGTTCTCATGCAAAAGATTATCTCACATTAAATGCCATTGCCGCATTGAAGAGTCGGCTCTCAAATGCCAAGCGGACACAACTCTGAGTGATGTGTTCAGTGTTACAGAGAGCGCCCTGGATTTTTTGGCATTAGCTCGCGGCCGAGGGGATAAATTGGATCCGGGCTGTCCAGACATCAGCGCTGGCACACGTCACCGCGCTCAGAGGACACTTGTCATATTCTCATCGACCACGAGAATATTCACACGTTCGTCTGGACCGTGAAAATGGCTCATATATAAGACATAAAACATAAAATTGGTTGGAGGTATGTTGTTTCATTGCTTTCTGAGACATGTTGAGACACCAGTCACACACGCTGCAGTTCCCATTAAACCGAATCTTTACATTTCCCTGTTTGAGTACCTTCATATTTAAATCTGTTTGCGAGAATCTTCCTGGTTCCATCTCGACAGGATGTTTTTGAATGAGACTCACTGAATGTTTTAGCCAGCTTAGTTATCGGTCAGTCAGCACACTGGCTGGCTGCTGGCACATCTGATTAAGTGTCTGATCTCATTTGTGAGAACAAACGTCCCTAAAATACTGACCTTCAGAACTTTAAGATTTAATAAAAAGGCTTTGCAGCATTTATTGTCTGTCTCATAACTATAAAGGACATTGTACTGTGTGGTGCTTGTCACTGAGTATATATACATGTGGAGGAGGAAAAGTTCTCAGTATGTTGTCACTTCCGTGAAAGCTTTGGAGAAATATAATGAACATGTTTGGTGCTCGGGCTTACGTGCAAAATAGACTGAATCCAATTTAAAACAAATTGTCTTGGTGGATATTAAAAGAAAAACAGCAAAAACTAAGTTTGAGAGATCATTTCGCTTCCAAAAGCCGCCATCTGCACCAGGCTTCAGTGTCACTTACGAATCCCGCCGTCAGCTACGAAACCACACAGGTATTTGATGAAGTGATCCAATTTAGACTCATCAGATTGTGACTGTTAAGGTGGAAAAAACACGTCAAGTCGACACGTCAGTGAGGAGTGCTGCAGCTGCAGTTGATATACTCACTTTGCAAGTCAGGTAATTGAAGGGATTCATCCAACAGTACAAAAGAAGAAACTAACATAAGATGCAAAACTATGTTAACAGAATGTGGGTCATTCTGGCCAAACCTTGATCACCTTTCATGCACGTCTCCCTGCAGAAAACTGCTTCGTTTTTTAACGGTTGATTAGAAAACATTGATCTAAACAGTTACTAGGGTAAAATTCTGTTGAAGTAAAGGTGTCGCTTTGATTCCCAATCATCTCCCCACTATAAAGACTGAACGTTGCAGAATCTGTTTAAAAATGAGTCCGTCAGCAATCGAAAGGAAACTCTTGAGCCGTATCCGCTCCCCCGTGCCTCCATATTGGGAGACTGTGAACCTGCTGTAATGTATTAAAACTAAACTGCAAAGATTAGTTGCAGGGGATATTCTTTCAACCCAGTTTATCTAATAATATTATGAGTCACTCAGCCAGAGAACAGGATTATAAAAATCCTGAAGCGCATCATTACTTGTTACTGAAAATATTTTCAGACAGGGGCTACGAAATAATAGTTCACAGCCTCTGAGAATAGGGGGAAGTGTTCCTGTTTTAACAAACGGAGAAGAAGAAGAAAAAAAAGAGAGGATTTTTTACTGCTTACAGACTGAAATAATCACGGGCTCCTCGTTTTTCCCTGCTGAAGGGGGAATGATGGGGGGAAAAAGGAGCTGAGGCTGTGTTTTAAAAAATGAGAAAGAGCAGATCAGGCATTATGAGTCGAGCAGAGTTGGTGCAAATTCAGAGACTTAATGAGAGGATGTTTGGTATGGAGGCTCTCCAGCCAACCGTGTCACATCACAGAGCAGCCAGGTAGTCATTAGAGGGACAGATGGTGCTGCGGCTGATTGGACTCTCCGCTGACCTATTTGAAGGTGTTTTTCCTCATCATGAACCTCCACAGAAGTACCGAGCAGTGTGAGAAAAAGTCAGGACGAAGCGCGGCTCCGGCGATGAGAAAAACACCGCAGAAATGAAGAAATGCTAAGCAGACTCGGGCCTGTTGAACGGACCCATCGCAGCTTTGATGTGCGGGAGACTCTAAGGAGCTCAATGAGCTTGTGAATTACTCATGAGTGAAAGTGCAAAACACGTCTTCTTATTGCATGAAGCCACATAACCGACTGTCACTTTGCCTTCTTCAAACGTCCTTTTCGGACAAAATCATCTCCAGCTGAGACGCCAGATGAATTACATGCAAAATGAGAAACGTCAAAGCGGGACTGGATATAAAAGTTAAAGATGATTTTTAGGTTGGGCTGCCCCCCCCCCCCCTCGCATGAATGAGATATTAAATCCGGAGAGCTGGGAAGGGCTGCCTCTGCGGCGGAGCAGCCATCGCCACAGATCCCTATTATCTGCTTAACAACCTCATTCGAACACACAGAGGAAAAATATCAAACAACCCGCAGTCGGTAATCTCCGCCGATGACACCTCTGATGTGCTCCATTTGCATCTGGATCCATACATCTTTACCTGCACTATAAATAAAACAGCGCCTTCGGAACGGACGCCGGCGCCGCCAAGCAACTATTGAGTTTCATTTGACAGCATTACAGCGGCGGGATGTAACAGGATGCGACGGACACGGCGGGAATAATGATGGCCGATAGGTGTGGAGGAAGATGAATCACGGGTCACTCCGACAGCGGGGGAGAGGGGGGGGGGGGCTGTCAACGCATGTCTGGCACCAAACGGCAAAGCAAAGGCTGCGCGCACGCCTGTCTGTTAAAGCCCCCCCCCACCCTCCCACACCGCAAGTAAACTGAATGAAGGTATCTGTAATTTTCACTGTCTGGTAGGAACCATAAAGCCACATGGACTGATGGGGTAGGGGGGGGGAGGGGGGGGGGCAAAACAAAGCCTGGAAGTATCAGGCAACACGGCAAATTAGCCGTGACCACTCCTGCACGCCGCATTTTCCTCGGGAGCTCTAAACAAAACTTTTACTTTTCAACTCGTTTACGTAACCGGCTTCACCTGAAGTGATCCAGCAAGGTCAGCCGCTGCCAGAGCACAGACAGCGCAACTCTGTGCAGGCGCATCTAAAGACCGACGTGTCAAACTGCTCGTGAAAAAAATGTATGGAATATAATCTCACCTTGTGGCGGTCTAACGTTCACATTAGAAAAAAAAAAAAAAAGCTCACTTCAGGGGCAGATTTCTGCTCTGGCTTAAATTGACACTTGACTGTGAGGCAAAAGGATAAAAAAAAAAGAAGAAGAAGAAAGTGGCACTTTCTCTCTGTGTGTATTTTCCCTCCTCAGAATGAGTCTCCAAATATTACAGTGGATGCAAGCGCCTCTGTGGCTCAGTAATGATCCAAACAAATCAACCGATTACAACATTAGCGACTGGGTAAACACAAACAAATAAATGATGACACCAACAAGCTATGATTTACAGTTACTCTCTTTTTTTCCTCCTCGACGACAAGGCAGGGGGAAAAAAAACGACCCAGCGAAGAAATAAAGCGAAGGAACATCACGAAATAAGCCGAGATCTGTAGGAAGCAGCAGCCGGCGACACGCGGCTCTCCGGCCCGTCTGTAGAGGCTCCCTGCAGGTTTCACAAAATCACTTAAGATCGTAATTTGGTTTGTTTTTTTTTTATATTCATCTTTCAAAGCACTTTCATCTTGCAGCTCATGGTGGCAAATGTGACACCGACATAAAAGAGGATTTCAAAGTTTCCACACGGCCACCCGGTCGCTTTTGACACGAGAAGAAGCGATAAACTCTCGTCTCAATGAGAGTTTCGTGTTATTTTATTTGCTGGTACAGATTAAACAGTCCGACAGTCAAATGTTGTGTTTGTACAAATTTGATGGTGATTTATTCTTCTGATACCAGACAGTTATTAGGACTAATAGGAAAGGTCTTGACCCTTTGTTTTACACAGCGCCGACTCTGATATTTTATTCGAATATTTTGGAGCAGACTTGCCCTCTAACGCCTGCACGAATTCCCCTCATGGCTGGTTTGGTGGGCGACGCAGTGGCGGATCTTCAAGGTGGGATCCCTGCTGCTGATATATTTGGTGTTGCCCCCCCCCCCCCCCTTGTCATCGCCACTGCCAGCTTCAAATACGTGCTTGAAGCCTGACGCCTGTGTCTCTCCTGCCTGCAGCTCCTGCACTGTCACAGAGCTGAAAGTTCTACCTGCAGTACGCGAAGAACCTGCAACACACCAATAACAGCAATTAGAAGAGCAACGTTTACGTATGTTCATGGCAGCGGCTCGTAGAAATCCATTTTGTTGCTGTTGCATCTGAGAATCGGAGGGAAAAAGTAATTCAGCAGAATGACCCGTTTCATCGTCAGACTGCGATCCAGTCAGTGACAAGAACATTTGTAAAGTTTGCGAGAGATGCAAGATCAGAGCACTTCACTCACATTCGAGCAATCGCGCACCAGAAGTTTACACATCCCACGTTTTTGCTCCTATAATGTGAACAATAATATATTTTATTTGACAGCGGATTCAAGGTCAAAGATATGCAGGCATGAATGTCTCATCAGGCAACAAACTGAGTTCAAACTGAGCAAGAACTAAATATTTTCCCACCACAGGCACAAAAAACCCCCCACTCGAGCGAGTGAAGTCTGTCGGCGCAACATCAACTTGTTCTCCAGATTGACTATCGCTACGTTCGTGATGGAGCCTCTGTGGTTTCACTCGCCGATGCAACGACCACGCTGGGATTTTCCAGCCCTGTTTTCAGCAGAACGTTTGAGTCGCTCCTGTGGATCAGCTCTAATGTTTCGTAATATGTTTTCTGAGTGATTAGCGTTTTCTTTTTGGCTTTTTCTTTCAAGGCGGTTTCTGCAAACTGGACGCATAAACAAACTCGTCCGAGTGCGCGCGCTTCAGTAGCTCAAGTAATTAGTTTGCCTTCGGTCGCTTTTTCCATGGACGGCAGCAGCAACGCTGGATTAGCCGGTGCGAACTTACGATATTTCAGCAAATAAATACATCCAAGCTTTGAAAGCAACTCTGCGCTCGCTCTGTTTTTACACGTCACAGTTTGTTCCATCTTTGTTGACGGCACTCTTGTCATTCCGCAGTGTCAAGTGGAACGTTCCCTTCAAACGATCCGCCGTTCAGGTTTCCAGCTGAATGACACATAATGGGAACAAAAATGTCAAAATTAATCTGAAAATGACTCAGCCCTCAAAATAAGTCCGGGGATGTGATGAGGCGTTTAGGACCTAATGATGCTGTCACATTTGTTCTTACATTACTACTAATTACATTCACATTTTGAGAGCATTTTTCCATCATTTATGCGTGCAACAAAGCGCCGACACACTTTGCGGCGTCTTTGCGACCTCACCAGCCTGAACCCGGTGCAAAGAGTGAAGCCGGACATGTGGCGCAGAATTCACTTGAAACCCCCACCTGAAGGTTAATAATCCAATCGGCCGGATGGGCGAAGGAAATGATCCTGTAAGTAGCACTTAGCCAAGGAGGTGCTGAGATGTGGCGCGAACGCGGGAACGTGCGGACGGCGCGGCCGACACGCTTTGCACCAGCTTGTTAGACGAGATAGCTCATGTAACACCACATCATGGATGAAATAGCTGCGTCTGGCCTCAGCCACCACACGGCTCAATTATGACAGACCGCCGTCGCACTGCGAGTGACCTCCCGGAGAAAAAAAAAAAAGAGAAGGAAATCCAGATGTAAATGGAGGTGCAACAGCCATGTGAGAAGCTCTTCCACTACTTACCATGACAAGGTGACGCCATATAAGCAGGCCTGTCACCACGGAGATTGTTTACAGCGACCGTTATACAGTTATGATACGGCGCGAACGGCTTTGTTCTGCTGCGGCAACTAATCCGTCCTTAACAAATACATTTAATCTTACTGCAGCCAGCAAAGCAAACTAAAGACAGGCGAGGAGGAGGGGGAGGAGGAGGAGGAGGAGGAGGAGGAGGAGGAGGAGGGGGAGGAGGAGGAGGCATAGACAGGAAAGTATCAGCAAAGAACACACTCACTGCTTTGGGTTTTGACACAAAAAGGTCTGAAAGTTTCGATATATTCAGCTTTTAATTGAATCCTTTAGCTTCACTGTGACTTTCTGCTTGCCTTCCTTCACAGAAACAAACCCAGAGTGATCACAGTGCCGCGCGGCGACGTTACAGCTCCAGATTGAACTCGCTGAGAAGTTAAATGCGGCCTGTAAAGTCTTGATGGCGGCGCGGTGTGCAGTGTCCATACGACGCGATGTTGCCAGTCAGCTGGTGGCCAAATGTGTGATGCATGAGTCAGTAATTGTGGCGCGCAAACAAAGCGGCCGATGCCAGCAGTTCCTTTGCAGAGCAGACATTTTGGCTTGTCGCAGCAGGATGAAACACAAAGGCAGTTTTGTTTAAGCGAGCCGCTTCGGGGGCTGCCGGGGTCGCTGTCATGGCCAACGAAACACTGGATGGAGCTGCAGGGAGAAAAAAGGGTTCATATCGCAAACACGAACCCTCTGCTAATGCTGACCTCCACCGCAGAGCGTTGTGTCGCAGCCCACTTTGCAGCACTGCTGTCTCATCCAGAAACACGTGTAAAGGATGAAATCTCTGGACGATCAAAGCAGGCGGACCGTTCAGCTTTACTGACCTCAGGAGATTTTCCTGACATATGGTTTGGATGCTCTGACTCGAAGCTAAATTCTGCGTCTTGTAGCATTGATTACCGCATGATTGCAAGTACTCTGCATAATACTGTGATCAGACGACGGGGGGGTCATTTGTCCAGGTGCCCACTAAACTGTGTTCTAGCACAGGAGATACGATGGACCACGTTTTTTCTCCCTTGTGATTTGCAACTAATGACCGTCCAGTCTCTTTCTGTCTCAGTCACATGATTCCTTCAAGTCTTCCCTAAACTGACCCCAAGAGGAGAAAACAGGAACATCAGTCCCTCAAAGTTGTCGGTATGTCTACTTTGTACCTTTCACACTAAGTACTACGTACTTTTGTCGTGCCTGGAGATTACTGATGCAAGTAGTGCTTTGCTTCTTCCAGGTTTTTTTGAAGTTCTCACCCAATCATTTCTCCAACACTTCTTGAAATTAGCAAACAAACACCTGCCGTTCACTTGGCAGATGTTTCCTGACAGACACCGTCCACTCCATCCTCGTTCCAATACCACAAATACCTCCACAGATCCAGGTAACTGTAATGAATCGTGATGCAGAACGCTGGTAATGTTTCCTGTCTGCAGCAGAATGTCACCGCGCATTTTTCAGCCGGCGAATCAGCAGAACATTTCATCCTAATACGAAAAAATATCAGAGTTAATGAAAAGGGCTGATTTTCCTTTTTGCCCCGCTGACAACAAATTGTTTTATTTGTCTTTTCACTGCGCAGCAGAAAGTAAATGCAAAAGGCAATATCTGGAGTTGACTGTGCGTATTAGTATCCCAAACATGTCCCTGCTGACGTTTCCCCTCTGCAGGTTAATAGGGGTCTATAAATGTGTGGTTTATGAAGCCAGGCGCTGATGTATCGATGGGGTAAAAGCAGCTGTGGGACCTGCACATGTGACAGGAAGTAATTAAGCATGCATTAGACAGAGCTGCTCATCTCTGCAGGCCATTAATGCACTCTAAAGATTTTTTCTCTCGCCCGCCTCAAAACGCATGGTCATGGTTAATGTAAATAGCCGTGCACGACCCCCCCCCCCCCTCCGCCACCCCCCCTCCCCCCTCCCAATCCCTCCTCCGTCACCACGGCCTTTCCCTTCTGTGGAAACATCAGCAATAATGATGAATCATTATGCCGGGGAAAGCTGGCGTTTTGGTCTCATTATCTGGCACACTGCAGCTCTGCAGCTCCCCCCCCCCCTTCCAACCCAAACACATCCACATCTGAATCTCCCCTCCCCTCCCCTCACGCCCCCCCTTCTTGGGGCTCTGGTGTGAAGAGGATCAGCAGCTGTTCTTATCAAGCACTTCGCGGTGACACGCTGTTGACCACGGTTACACCTGTGATGTGCAGCTCCTGCTTTCAGACACCTGATCGCGAAAACGAGATGCGATGTCGTGCTGCACACCCACACATGCGCGCAAAAGCAGCACAGAAGTTGACGGGGAGGAGGGGGGGGGGTTGTTTTTTGTTGTTTTTTTTCCAACCATATGCACCCACACACAGACACAATCAATCACACAGAACACTAAACGCAGCGCACAACTTTTCTTTCGTGATAACACCGCTGCGCCGCCGCGCACGCGTCGCCAGTGCAGGTTCTCCTCTCTTCTCCGCTCTCAAAGCTCCGTCATGAAATATGCATTCACATTCAATATGTTGGGATCCAAAGTCAACACACGGGAGCGGGGGAACAGCCGGCTTTCCTCGCCAATCCCAAGTAGTTAAACCTGCTTCTCCCAGATTCGATTTTTTTTTTTCCCACCCCTATTTTCATCACCACGGCACTCTGCTTTATTTATGATTCCAGTTTAGGCTGCGAGGCCGGCAGTTCCACCTGATCATCGCGTCTCCCTCTGCTACAACCTCCTAATTCAGTTAATTTGTTGTGGGGAGAAAAAAAAAAGAGAGACGGAGATTTGTTCGTTACAGCAGTCGGAGCTTTGAATCTGGATTTTCTCCCGACTTAATGCATCAGTTTCCTAGAGCACAACACAGATGTTGCACATCTATCTTAAGTGCCTGTAAGCTCCAACCCGGCTGCGTGTTTGTGCGAGCATGACGCAGGAAGTCAGCAGAGCCCTTTCAGAGCTCCGGCAGGACACGAGAGCAGGGAAGCAGGGATGATGGGAAACATTCAGCTGTGGGGCTCCGATTACAGGTGCAGGATCCTGAGAGCGAGCGGGCGACAGCGCTCCGAGTCCGGGGAAGAAGAAGAAAAAAAAGGGGGGGGGGGGGAGGAAAAAAGTTGGGCCTGTGCTCTGAAACACGCAGTCGTTCCCGCGTGGGGGTGAAGGAGGCCGTTATGAAAACACAAACAATTTGAGAAATAATTGGATTCAGAATGAATCAGAGCGTGAGTGCAGAGGTGGGAGTCACTTTACTTCACATCGCGGTGCAGGAAGTACAAAACAAAGTCCTCGTTTTTAAAAACGCAATTAAAGCGCCAGATAGTGCTCTGTTTTCTTTCCTCTTTTTTTTTTTTTTTTACATATATTTGTGCAAAGCAAAGAAAAGAGGACACTGAATTCTCACAAATGATGCATCTTCGTCATCCTCTGAGCAGATGGTTCCTGAGTCTGGGCGGAGGATTCCAGCCATTCCCCAGAAAAAACACACACTTCGAGCAGGCGGCCAAGATTGGAACGGACATCCAATAATCCAGCAACGCAGTGAAGGCTCCACAGTCCTGCAGCAGGTAGGATGTGAGCCTGCAGCGCATTAGCGCAAAGCGGAGTGTCACTGCCAGACACTCGGAAAAGATACACAATTTAAACTAAATCGATACAATCTGGATTCTCGGTGACGCACTAAGTGATTTATGGCCGCGGCGTGAGAGAGAAAAACTTTCAGTCTGAAGTGTCGTTCAAGGCGACGCGTTCGGTCCAACGAAATGACGAATGGGAGGGGGGCGGTGGGGGAACGGTGCGGCGTGTTTGTTCAACGGCAGACTCAAAATTTCAGGACAAAAAAACCCCCTTCAAATTAACTTCAAAGCGACGGAGCCTGCGACGGCGGCGGCTTTTTTTGTGCTGCCGGTCGATATACATCAACCTTCCGCTGCCGCTGTTTAGCAATTCAAGAGGTCGGGAATTGCAGCTACTATGCTTAAAGTCAAAAGTGCACACACAGTAATAATATATGCCTCCACTAAGCCATTTTGTCTGGAGGCCTCCGTCTGCTAAGTGGTGTGCAAACAGAGAAAGTAAATTACCATAATACCACATTACGGGCTGTGGTAAAAAGCAGCGAGGACGCAGAAACAGGCAGGAAAAGTAAAAAATGTGGACGAGCGGAGCCGACAGCTGTTCCAAGCGCGGTTGGCGTCCAGCTGTGTTAAAGGTCCGAACTGTGACTTCTGGAGACCGTTTGTGAGGGCGGCATAGGAAATAGGAGAATAATCCAACATGACGCAACAACTCCCGGCACCTTTCTTTTCCCGACAGCAGCAGGAAGTAACGCCGCGATATTAGCCGACATGAAGAAGAAGATTTCTTTTCTTTTTTTTTTACTTCTACTTTCTGAACAATATTTACATTCATCCTTTCTCAATCCCGACAGAACCTGATCTGGGTATTCAGCTGCTCAACAACACTCTGCATTTCCCCGCCAAGGTGTTTTTTTTTTTCTTTTTTTACGGGCTGCCTTGAGACTCGAGCACTTCTGAAACCCAATAATAAGGTTTTACATCTTGCCTCACATCACTGCGAGACACTGACTCCGTCTCGGCAAGAAAGAAGGAGGAAACTTCCGCAAATGTCAGCGACTCCTTTAAAATGCACGTCTTACAATAAAAACAAATCTTTGGGATTCTTCTATGTGAAACACAGACACACACACGCACACACACACACACACACACAAAAAACAACAACCTGGTTGTCGATGCGTACTTGACTCCGCAGAGAAAAATCCATACCCATCACAGCGGAGTTACGAAAGTCGTACACTTTCTCAAAAGTGGGAGGCTACGCGGAGCTGCTGCCAAGAGGAATAACATGCAGAACACCACAGCCTGCCATTCATCAAATGCCAGAGCTCCAGGTTCAGAGAGGCGCGCTTTTATGTCAGCAATGAAAGACAATGCAGCTGCTTTCTGTGGCTTGAAGAAAGAGCGACGAATTGATGCGCCAACTGTGTCCTCGAGAGCAGAGACTCCGAATTTTAAGCGGCTGAGATATGAACGCATCCTCCGATGAAACCGTCACCTCGCTGCTGCTGCTGCTGCTGCTGCTCTTCGCTTTCTGAATTCGCCCTCCGCTCGGCGGCGCGCTGTTTGCCCACTCGGACGAGAAACGTCCCCCGTACTTGAGGATACATGTTGCTATTTGTTTTTATTTGGCTGCACATCTGAGCTCCCCCACAGCAGCAGCTGAGGTTTTACTTGCACTGAGCGCAGATAATGTGGGATCCTCTGGAGAAGCTGTGCCTCAGAGACCAGGACATATGGTGCATTGTTTAGGGTGCGTTCAAGAGATAATTACACATTGTTGCTTTGAGTGTGTTTGCTTCTCTTCTGTCTTGCCGCTCCGAAATCTCATTCGTCTCGGGTGTGGGAGAGATTGCAATGACGAAAAAATCAGGACCAAGCTGAACACTTCAACGGAGGACGATAACCATCACAAGTGGATCCTAAACTGAGAGAGTTTTGTTTTGAGAGAACGCCAACACATCGTTTTAGATGCACTAGTGAGCTCCAAATTGAATATAAAGCGGCAAAGTACACGGAGCCGCACTCGCTGATCTGAAAATGCAATCCATCCGTCTTCTTTACTGCGTTTTCAAAACTTTGCTCGGCGGATGTTGGAGCCCGTCCCGGCGGACGCCTGGCAGAGGACAAGCCGGACAGGTCGCCAGTTCACCGCAGAGCAAACAGCCACGCAATCACACATACGGACCATAGAGTCAGCGATTGACACAACGCTCCTGTTTTCGTACTGCGAGGGGGAGAAAAGCTAACTGGAGGAAAGCTTCCCGGAGAGACGATGCCCACTGATGGCAAACAGGCCCCGCCCCGGAGCAAAGCCATCAAGCAGAACTTATCAGCCTAATTGTGTTGTAAAAGACTACACGATAACTGTGAGAGCCAAGAACCCTCCCATCTGTTTCTCATAAATTCCAAGCAGTACAGTCACCCCACCTGATAGGTGCCACCTGAGGCCCGGAGACGAGCCGCGCTCACCGTCCTGCTTCCTAATTGTGACCAAGCGTCAAACGAGACGTATCGTCTCACGTCAAACACGAAGAGGCAACAAATGACCCGCGGAGAGCAGACGAAACATGTTCCTGTTTGCCTGTTTCTGGTGTTTTCTGCCATGTGCGCTGACTAATTGGAGCTTACCTGCAACTGTTCAGCCAATCAGGTAACGGCCTGTCTCCACATTGAGACTCTGCGTCTGACAGCAGGTTTGAGGCCAGAGGCAGTGGTCTGAGACCTTCTTTTAGGGATGGGGGGGGGGGGGTGCTGATGTTGATAGAGAAACAAGTGTCCATTTCGAATCGAGGACGATCTTGGAAAATCAGCCTCATGCTTTTATTCTGAGGGCTGCAAGAAGTCACAACCTGCGTACGTCCCACGCTGATACTGAGGTCATCTCACAACGCAGCTGCCCCCCCTCCCCCCACCCATTTTTTCCACACAGCTACTGTAGACAGTCTTAGTTAAACTCCTCTGCTCTCCCACCTCCTGGCAGCCATTGCTTCCTGCTGCTGTCAAAAAACAAGAGGGGGGGGGGTGGGGGGGGGCTCAGCTGTCACTGCTCTCACCTCTCGGTCCTCCCCCACAGCTGGATCGTCTGTCGGTTTGCGAAGATCTGAGAAAGTTGCTCCAGAAGGAAGACAGCAGTTTATTTTGACATGACAGGTTCTGACGAGAAGGGTCAGCGTGTGTGAACAGAAAGTTTCTCTCTCCGGGTGTTTGTTTAGCTCGGGTTTGATCTTCACTGCCAACACAAACAAGGCCGCGGAGCCCGCGGAGCCGCAACCTCGTCCATCACACACAGCTGCCCTCGAATGATCCGGCACTCCTGCACAAAGCGAGAAGCTACCAATTATTGTTCGCTTTTCTTAAAAAAAAAAAAAATCTCGTTTCGGAAATTTCGGGAGGTTTTTTTCTTGTCGGTCTCAGAAAATCCAACAAGCTGTCAAATGAAACGTTATTGTGACTCATACTGAAGGTAATTAGCTTTGTTTGGACAGATGACGTCAACTCCTCCTTATATTCTTCAATGCACGGTACCGGAAAGAAACGCAGCTCACAATTGGCCCCACACAAACTCTTTGAGCGAATAGCGAACAATTCAGCGATAGCGGGACAAGAGAGACAAGAGCCGACAAAGAATTCCCCAAATAAGCTACGATTACACAACTAAGTGTTGGTGATTTCTCCAAAAACGTCGCTCGGCATTGTCCAGAAATGTGTCATTATGCAGGAACTAAGTGGTACTGACAGGCAGTGATGAGTGAAATTGAACTGCAGAGTAATTACAGAAGTAGATTCATCACAGTTACTGTCTCTAATTATGTCTTGGCACTTTTACTGTAACTCAGTGACAAGACAGATAAATGCAGGGAGCAGAATGTGCAAGAGGCTGCAGAAAAATGAAACCTTCTCCTGCAGGCAGGTGGTGGTGCAGTGTCGTGTTGCAAGTCGAGTTTCATGCATTGCTTCTGCAGCAACGTGTACAACGTTTTGTGTTTTTGGTGCCATTTTTCAACATCAAAATCAAACTCAGAGTGGCTGCATTGGCTTGTATTTTGCACATTAAATTGCACACAGCGGGTTTAAGCTGCAGAAGTCCAAAGCAAACGCAGAAAAGTAGCTCATGTTTGAGGGGAGAATGTTTTTTTTCTCTCTCTCCACGTTTCTTCAAGGCCAAACTGCAATAAAACTGTGACACGCGGGCCGCCGGCAAATTGAACGCTGACACTTTCTTCACCTCCGCTTTCCAAAAATAAGTCCAGCCGGGCCTCAAAGGCACCTCCAACGCTGCTGAATGGATGTCGGAGCTCGCTGAGATACAGGAGACGGCGCAAGGTCGAGACTCCGCGGCTCTCTCGTTTTCAGCGCGTGCTCTTTGTTAGCGGTCGACAACAACGAAACAAAAGGTACGACTGCGGTGACGGACGAGTGCGATAAATCACACGGAGGTGAGACAGGATGCATCACAAAGCTCATACCGCAGGTAGTAAAACTTTCATTGATGTTTAGAGCTCAGTGTGATTCTGTGATGGATTGCACAGAGAGTGCTGACACCATTAATATCCTCCAGCAGGAGGAATCTTCCACCAAAGGGCCAATAACTGTATTTTCCACCTCCAACAGACACGTGAAATTAACTCTGCGTGGAACAAAGTGGATGAATGTGACTACGACTAAACAGCGCTTTGCTTTCATGTTGCTCACAAAACACTTTGTTTCTATCTTCGTGATGGCGATAAAAAAAACAACTGCATTATTCCTGCCGAACGTTTCTCAAGTGCAAGCCACTGAAGTGGACTTCAGCCGTGTAAAATGGAGTGAAATCAAATTATTTTGTGTGTGTGAATTGTGCTCGTTCAGACGGACGTAGCGGTGTGTTTGTTTGTTTGTCTGTCTCGGCCCGGCCCCGCGCTGGCTGTCAGCCTGGGGCAGCGGCCCCTAACTTGAGGACCCCCTTGGTGGGAGCGCCAGAGATCAGAGGGGCGACCCACAGCTCTGCCCGCGCCCGAGCTGCCAAAATCAGTTATGCACATTTCCTACGACACTCTCCAGAATCCAAAACAGAACCTTGAAAACTGGCCCCATGCCTTTGTTTAACAGGCTGCTGCCTCTCTCTATGTCGGTGAGAGTGAGAGTTTCTGCCAGACTTTGGCTTCACTGTGATGCTGGAGTGAGATGGAGGGGTGGGTGGGGGTGGGTGGGGGTGGTCCACAGGCTTTCTTACAGGGATATAAGAGGTAGAGGCCCACTGGTCCACATCCTGCTCTCCTTTTCATCCGTGTTAAGCTGGAATCGCTACGAGCTCACTGTGATCCAAAGTCTGATAAATGATGTAACGATAGACGGAGGGATAAAAAGAAGGGCTGCTCCACCTTCTAATATTCATCACAGTTTTGTCGTCATTTCTCACAAAGCAAATAATTTGGTGAAACATCTTTACGACTTGTCAGAGCAGCACTTTCACCAGCTGTGACATCCTCTGATACACCTAATCATCATCTAAGTGATTCAAATCGTCAGCATCCAATCCGTAATTAGCGCCGCTGCCCTTTAAAAAATTATACGATAAGCATGAGAAGTGATTGCTCTCCAGACTGATGACGGAGTCTTTAACACTGAGGTCATTACAAACACAACCAAATATCTTTTATCTATACTTTGTCCTGAAACGTTGCCCTTCTACAAAGCAATTACAGGGCGAAAGCCGGCGCGACTCGGCTGGAATACAAAGGACGGCGCTGCGGAGGGGATTTGGGTCTTTGAGAACTTGGGACGGCGAGTGATTAACCTTTATCTTTCAACCTGTCCCTGTCAGACATCATTAGTGCGGGGGACACTCAGGGGCGAGGGAGACATGAAACAAGCAGGAACATTACGTCCACGCGCACACATTTTTTGTAGGCCTTACTTCAAACTGGGGGAGCGTGCGGGCGACATGCTAATAGTTTCAGACCCACTGTGCCGGATTGTTATCGATTAAAAAGGAAGGGGTGGGTGGGGGGGGACTGAAGTCCGGCCATGTTTGAAATCGCACCTCTGGGTTATTGCCGACCGCTGTGAGTCAGAACCTTCCTTTTGTCTTCGTTTGTTTGAAGTCGTTCTCTTTCACCGACGGTTTTTCTTGCACTTTCACGCTCTCGGAGACTCGGAGGTTTTTTTTTCTTCTTCCTGGACATCCAGCGTCTGGAAACTCGATTCGCAGTGACCTCGAGGAGACGGTGCCGTGACTTATACCGCGCAATATAACTGCATAACCCCATGGGCAGACGGGGCCATGCTAATGAGGAAGCTGTGGCAGGTGAATGCAGTTTCTCTCCGCAACATTATCCCTGGAGATGTGCTCATTATAGGTGAGCTGGGCAAACATGTCCTTTGCGCAACCTCCCGGTTAGACCTGCAAAAAAAAAAAAGGAAAGACAGAAAAGTGTTGCTGTTCTTTGGCTACTTTTGCGACTCGACTTCAACAGATCTGAAGGCTCGCTGTGTTTGTTTGTTCAACCTGGTAAAAAAAAGAAAAAGAAAAAGAGAGAGAGCGGGTACAATGAAGCACACGGACTCACACTGCTGCACCTTTCTGCTTTCAGAGGTTGAGTCCACGTGTGTTGAACAGCGGTGGCATTTCAAAGCTCGATAACGAGCTGTGTGGTGAGGGAAATCCTACAGAGTGAATCATGTCTACATACATGGTAATATAATGACACAAAACATTCGTTGGCGCTAATAGGAAATGTCGACAGATGTGCACCGCCGCCATGTGACATTTCTCATTTAATGAGAATCAATTTTAATCAAGCCTGCCATGTTTTTCCTGTTTCTTTAACATACCGGAGGATAAACAGAAAGGGGGGGGGGGGCAACAACAAACATGAGTCCCTGGAGTATTCAAAGAGAAAGTTTCAGTCCAGTTGAATTAAATTGATCAAACCTAGTCGTCATTCTAAAGGTGTGTTTACGTTATTGTTATTTTTGTAGGCTTGTGCAGAACATCTCGTACCGCAGGAAAACGAGGGCCGCTCATAAAAAGTGCGACTTGGACCCATCGCCGCGTGTCCAGAAGCCCCGTCGATGTTTATGGATTTTACAATCATTTATTTATCTCGGGAGCACATTTGTCAACAACGTCAACAAAGTTCCTCAGAGTAATAAGAAATGTCTCTTACGAAAGTAATACAACAGCAAGCATCTTATTATTCCAGTAGCTACTGTTCCTTCAGACCGATACAAAGGGAATAAAGCGCTTTAAGGAAAACATCTCCGAGAGCTTCCTGAAAGACATCATCATCCTCATCATCTTCATCCTTGTCATCATCAGACCACTTGAACTTTCTATAATTCATCATCTGAGAGTCAACCATGAAAACAACAACACGGGCCTGACATTTTCACATAACATTATGTCGTTGGATCTAATGCCTCGGCTATTCCTGCTGCAAAGTGCACTCAGAAGTAAAAGGGGACTTATTTCCTCCACATGAGCACAAAATTCATCGTCTTTCTTTCAAACTGACCGAAAAAAAAAAAAAAAAGCGTTAAACAGCTCGTTTCTTCAAATGGTTTGTTTGTCATACTGGAGCTATTTAGTGTGCCGTTAACCGCTCAATTTCCTAATCCAGGTCTTAGTAGGTAGTTTAATGCCTCCACAGTTTTCAGTTTATTCTGTTTGGATGCATCAGGGGCAAATGTCTCTAATGAACACGCAGGGATGAAACCGATATTAAACTTCCCATCACACACCTGCCAAGTGCTGAGCACGCCGATTCAGGTCCTGCAGTAATAATATTGTTTTTTATTGTTATTGTTGTCGTCATTACTGCTCCTAACAGAACCACAGAGAAATACTAACTTGGGACTTTGCGAGTATTAAAAAGGGGACTTGTTTGCATCGTGTGCCGAAACAACCTAAACAGCCGACCGCCGAGCAGCCTGAACGATTAAAACGTCGATGTTCCAAGTCGTCCAACCTGAGCGTCATTCATCCCTCCCTCCATCCATGAACGGGTGAAAACCTAGACCGCTCGATCACCCGCCCCACCCAGTCATTAGTGCACTGTGGTGTCTGGATACTAAATACGTGAAATACACATTTGTTTCTTTAAAACACGACGCTAAACTGAGAGAGTTTAGCGAGAGTTTCAGTTTCAGAAATGTGAAATTGGAACATTTCAAGACTTATTTAGTGGTTTTTGGGTTGCTGTTTTTTTTTGCAGGAACTGGCTTTACAGTTTGAGTAATATCCCCAAGTGGGCTTAAATGCCTTTTGGGGTACATTTTAATGTGCTGAATCCGTTAATAAATGATTTTTTAAAATCGTTACAGCTGTTTTTCAGCTGTCTCTGACAAGTGAATTGGCTGGAGGAAAGGCTCCTCCAGCTCTGCAGGCTGGTCAGGCAACCGCTGGCCCACAACAGCAGCAAAGCTACCGTCAACTCCAAAATATCCTGTTTACCAAAAAAGACATTTTCACTTGAGTTTCCCCGAGCTGGAAGTGGGAAAAAAAGAAATCACATTTTCATTCAGTTTGATATTCTTCTTCCATTCAGCTGTGCCTCATCCCACCACCTCACTGCGGCTCTCAATCGCCTTGGAGACGAGGTGCTGAATGCTGAGGTAGGTGATGGTCTCTGGCTGTCAAATGTCCACATCAGCTCAGGTTGAACGAGCATTTAGCATCTTCAGTTATGAAGATTTGATCGACGATGAGACGCTGGTCGAAACCAAATTGGCCTCCAGGCAGAAAAGAGAAAACATGCTGCAAAATCATCATCGTCTCACGTGGGCCGACAGTCCTGATCCCTCCCCAGCAAATCAATAACGGTCCTGCTGTTGTTTTTTTCGATCATATTATCGTAAGAGGTTTGTACTACGAGTGAGATGATTGTTTAAGAGATGCAGAGCTCAATTCTTCTCACTGTTATCGAACAAAATACATCACTGAACGCGACGCTTCCAAAGCAAAAAGCCAACCGACCGACTCGTCTCACCACGGAGGGAAACAACCTCCCGGATAAGTCACAGTTACAGAAACTACAAGGGCCTTATGAGCCGAGTCAGACCTGGATGATGTACATCACAAATTTAACACTTAAATCAAATACTCTTCATGAGAGTAATGCTGAAAAATGAGCTACTTTTCAGTTCTGGACAGGCAAGCTTGAAAAATACTCCAGGAAATGATTGAATGTCTCTGCGTCCTTGTGTTTCCTTCGGCTGAAACGTTTCTCCCGCATCTTGAAATCCAGGAGGTCTTTTCCAAGCCGCTGCAGCAGTGACAGCTCCGGTGCTCCAGGACGCATAGATTCATAACAGTCATCAACTGGAACAACAAAGCGCATCATGCTGCATGAAGCAGGACTGAGGCACTTGTCATCCTCCTGAGCCGCGCACCTCGTACGTTTTTCTGCAGCCACCGACGAGGCTTCGCCCCGGTAATTGGCCCGGGGATTCGGAGAGACATCAATCCGAGGGGGGGGGGCGCCGCCATGCTTTGAAAGGAGAGCCGGTGTAGCGTCACTTTCCCCGCCGCTCTGAGCCCCCGAGAAGAGGACGGACGACCCGGAGATCACACGTGTCTCTGATGACCGTCCTGGATCAAGTGGGAGGATTTCAGAAGGACCTCTCTGGAAGCGCGGAAGGGGCGAGACCACCGCTCACTCCGTCGAGGTGACAGCGCCGTCACCGTGCAGCGCGACACATCCAGCAGGAAATGAATCTACTGTTTCATACCATCAGAAAGCGATTCTTCCTTGACTGGCTCGGCTGCTTTGTTTACCGGTGGGCAGCTTTGTGTTGTTTACTTGGCATCCCGGCACACTTGGGCCCCCGGATGACACAGCTATAAATATGGATAAAGCAAAAAAAAAAAACAACAACAACTGGAGCTCTTTCTGTAAAAACGGCGCAGGTTATTCGGGTACAAATTCTTCCTGAGTTAGTGTGAAGAACACAGCCGATCTGTGTCGCTTTGGGCTGCCAGGGCCGCTTGGACCGCTCACGCTGGATCAATCTGTTTTAGTCGACTACCCCAAACAATCCACAAGATGTAAACCGCTGGACTGCTGCACCAAAACATCCATTTATCCACAGAGTACTTTTCATTCTTTCTCTTTCCCCCCCCCCCTTTTATGCTGCTGTTCTCCGTACGGCGCGGCTGAATTTATGCATGAGGCTCTGTCACATTTTATTGTGCGTGGTGAAACTTGCATGAGATGCAGTGCCACTCAATTAATTTGAGACCCAGTTCTACAGTCATTCCATGATTGGAGCGCAGCACCTGTGACTTTGACACTCAAGCTGCCAGCGCTGTCGTCATACATGGCTGCTGTTTCATTTCCCCAGACAATAAGCTTGTGACCAACACAACGTTAAAAACACCTCAATGCACAGTAACTATACCTCATGCAGGATCAGGATTCTAATATCTACTTCAACGGAACACTTTGCTGAATGAACCCGACGTATAGCGTGAAAAGCAAACGCCAAAATGTGTAATTCATCTGTAAAGTAGTTTGAACCGATTCTGGAGTCAAAGTCCAAACAGTGTTATGCAACAGGCGGTTACACAAGCACAGTTTACTTGCTGATTTAACAACCCAAAAAATATATATATATGCTGGGATGTTTTTTTTGTTTTTGGCTCTTGGCAACAGCACAAAGTGATGATCCTGAAGAGAAAGGTCACAGCGAACATTCTCCTGCACGGATTGGAATACAGGACAAGACATGAGAATAAACAGTGATACTGTATGAAAGCGGAGCACATCACACGCCAGACTGCTGGTTGTGAACCTAATAAGCCTGCTAAGTCTGTATTTCCCTTCACATCCATATGGATCCACGTGTTCATTTCTCATTACCTAATTCATTCGGACTGGCGTCACGGAGAGCTGGAGCTCATCCCAGCTGACATCGAACGAAAAGGGCCCGGACACACTCTGGACAGGACGGCGGCCCGTCACAGAGACACACAATCAACGGGCCGACCGCTCCACCCACTCGACATTCACACCTTCAAACGCTTTAGAGTCGATACCTAATTTAACTCCTCACTACTATTTACGACTTATCTTAAGGATCCGTTTGAAGAGAGCTGGAATAGCCGGCAGAGATTGCGCGGAGCCAGTGTTTGCGTTGGGGTGATTGAATTCTTTTAGTGAAGAAAAAAGAAGATCGGGGGTCATTTTGACGGATCAAACGATGATCATGAAGAAAGAACGAAAGACGAGGAAAGTTTGCAGCAACGTCCAGCAGAGGATGATCAAATCCGGACCCTTCCGTCCAGAAGAAAAGAACAAACCAGTGCAATAAAAGACTTTATTGCAGCGTAACAATTCCAGCATTTCCTCTCTGTGCAGTGAAGGCTCAGTTAAACTGTCGGGATTATAGTAAGTATGCGCGTCTTCTACAATTAGGCTGACTTGGACGCAAGTGAAGCTTATGGCCTGTACAGTGAGCCCTTGTGTTCACAGCGTCAGTGGGAAGTTAAACAAGGAGCCGTAACTCTGGGGCGGATCAGTTGCTACTGCAAACACAGAGCTAATTTATTTGATGCCTGAACACGAAGCCACAGATTACAGTTTGTCATTGTTACTTTTCGAGCGCGCACAGACGCACAACGAAACACGAGGAACATCCAGTCTTCAAAGAGGACAAATAGACCTTGAAACAAGCTGGAAAATGCTACTTTTTAGGTGATGATGTCGTGTTCCGTGTCTGTTGGTATGATTCTGTTGTTCTACGACTATAAACTCAATGATCCCAAAAGACAAACACAATGAAAGTGCCAAACGCTTGAGATATTCAATCAGTTACATCGCAGCATTTCAGAACTTACTGAATAGATGTTTACACAAACTTTAGATTCCTGCATCTGAACCAGTTCGCTGCTCTCCAACACATCCCAGATTTGCAGGCCTTTGTGCTCTACAGTGTTGCATACTGGTCAAATAAGATGTCAGTGAAATGCAGCTCGACAAGACGTGTGCTTCTCTCAAAAGGTGGAAAACGTTTAACACGGTAATTTGATCCTTTCAGGGGTCATTTAAGATTGTCTGCAGAGGGAAACGGGCATTAGTGTCGCCTGCTTTTATTGCTCCTTTACAGTCATTCTAATAGCTCCACACCTCACGCAGCACAAGTCTGTTTCTGGAGCGTTCTCAGGCGGCGAAGCAGGAGGAAAATAAATCAGATTCGAGACTGTTAAAGACAATAAATGGGGCTCAGCTGACTGAGACACACAGTGTCGGTCAGACGTTGAAGGATCGCAGCACGGCCGCGTCGGAGTGGACGGCGAGAGTTTCAGCATCTCGACTGGAAACATCCGACAGCGAAATCTGGAAGCCAAAAATAGCTTCAGACAGCACGTGAAAAAAAAAAATCATTAGCATTGATGGAGAGACTCCACCACCTGAACACCGCATTTTTCCACACTGGCAGGAGCTTCATAATTAGTATTAAGAGTCACCTATTGTTTAATTAATCTTTTCAAAGGGAACAACAAACAGGCTTTCATTAAATCAATGGGATTCTATTTGCAGTTTGTTTATTTCCCATTAGTTCAGCTCTAATTGTTACTCTCATTTTAGGGGTGCAAATTAAAAAAAAAAAAGAAAAAAAGGCGGCCTCTGTGAGTGGTCACATCTCACGTGCTTCATGAACACACAACAATACACAACACTCCAGAAAAACATGCACCGCTGAGTCAAAAAGTCGGGAACAGGACTGAAACGCTGCTGCTCAGAGGCGAGTTTGAGGTTCATTTTATGATTTAATCCGATCAAATTTGGGGGCTTGAGTCAAAAAAACCTCAAAAAACCGGCATAGGTGAAGCTGTTTCGGAGACTACAGTTTCTCGCCATTCGAGGGTCATGGCCACGGAATAACTTGTCGGTGGTCCTTTTTGTCGCAGAACTCAAAAATGGTTCGGTCCGTGGGACGCTGGGGAAATCAAGTCACACTCCAGTGACTCCAGTTCAGACTCCTTCCTCTAATAAGGGAGCTCCAAACCAGTCATGTGCTGCGACTTTTCCTCGATTGCTCAAAGTAAAATCTGTGTTCCATTCGAATTTTATGCAGTAAACAGATCGTGTGTGCGTGCGTGCGCGTGTGTGTGAGTGTTTTTGTGCGTGCGTGTGATGATGCGACTCTAAACTGTGCAGCTCACTGCAGAGCAGAACCGAAGGAAGTTTCCATTTGAATTGTAAATCTCGCCCGGATTTGGCAGGACGACGCAGCGGCCGCCGCCCAAAGCAAAGGTCATTATACACAGAATGTAATCAAATGCGCCACGCTGCCATCCAAATTGTCATGTTTCTAATAGTTGCACTTCATTCACATAAGTGAGGAGGGGAGGGAAAAAAAATTCTCATTAATAAGCGGCGAATCCTGGAGACGGCTCCAGTGTCGTTAAAAGATTGAAAACAGAAAGTAATTACAGGAGGTGTGTAGGAGGCTCTGAATGATTAAAGCTGGGAACATATTTGGATGCAGACGCACGCTAACAAGATGCTGAAAAGCAGGAGAATGATATATGCAATAAAGAGACCACCGTCTCATAAAGGGAATGCAATTAGAACCGAGGAAGTTAAACAGTCAAAGGCCGATGAAAACAGGGAGAACAGGCTTTCCGTTGAGGGACGCAGCGTTGCCGCCCATTCGGCTGTTTCGTCACAAACTGAACAGGGAAGCGCTTGAACCAGACACTGAGCGTCCCAGGGGATCAGAGTCAATATCAAGTCACTTCTTATACAATGAGGGTGTTGCTCCTGTACGGAGGAGCGACACGAGCCTCTGAAATAAATTTGTCATCACTTGCAAGCATGTTGGAGCGTAATTGGAAATGGAATAAAGACTATAATCGCCGGAGGTTTTTCAAAAACAGATAAAAGGCAACGTGACAGCGACTGGAGCCAACTGATAATTTGAGCCAAAAGAGGTCTAATCATCACTTCTGGTTTATTTTGGGAGGAGGAACTCCTCAGATGTTTCTCGGTGTTACGAGCTAAAGGCTGGGAGTGAATCATAATCAAACATTCAGTTATTTATCTCCGCAAAGACGAAAGCAGCATTGCGGTAAAAAAAACAAAAAAAACAATCTGTGTGATGCTTTGCTGTGGTTGAAGATCCTGGGTCAAACCTCAGCACAGTTTGTTTCTCTCTCTCTCTCTCTCTCTCTCTCTCTCTCTCTCGCTCTCTCTCTCCCCTGGAGGGACCAATGTGCAACACGTCGGCCTCGATTCACATCGTAAACTTCACAGTTATGCACCGAAACCCCTCAGCCACCTGAGGACTCAGCCCTCCTCTCTTCCACGCATCCCGATTTCCCTTCGTTCTGCCCGAATCACCCACATCCCTCTTTCCTTCAGGTTGTTCGTCGCAAGGTAAAAGCCAAACAAGTGACCTTCCACCCGGACTCTTATTCTTCCGTCTCATCAGTCTAACCTGATCGTTCCCTCCATGTCCGACGGTGCTCCGCGAGCCTCACACACTTTAATTACTTGCTCCAATCATCAAACATTCAATCCTGCAGTGACCTTGGTAATGAACTCTGCTTCTGAGTTTGAGCTCTCATTCCGGAGATAAAGTCGTCGCGATACAATGTGGAAAAAAAATGGAGCAACTGTGTGGGAGAAGAAAAATGTGCAAACTCTTCAAAAGGACAAAAATGTCTGTAAAAACGTGGTCTGAAGATGCGATCGACTGAATTCTTTGTGAGCATTCTCACTTTTCATAGCTTTACTTTTTCATTGCCGATGTCATAACGGGAACGACCACCAGAGGTCAGAAAATGACACAATGTCTTGTTAACATTCTTGAAAATTTAGAAATGTTTCTGTTTTTGCCTTGAAAATGATATCAATATAAAAAATAATGGAACTTTTTTACACAACAGAAAAAGTTAAATGACAAAACTAAGAAAATATAAATTTACAAAAAAACATTTAAGAAATAAATCACAGGCGAAGTTCCACAAAATGTTGCATCAATGTGAATGACGTGACAAACTCACAATGGGGGATGTTACAAGAAAGCAGCATCTTCTAGCTGAGCATGACCAAACCAAAGCATGAATGCTGCTCCCAACAGAAGACGTCCTCACCTCCAGCATGACTCACCGAGAGGAGCGAGGAGCTACTACAAGGGTTGAGTCACTCACTCTGCTTGAACGTTAGAGTAAAGGCATCACCGAGTGATCACGCTGGCTTCTGATTATTTGCATCCAATGCGAGTCATTCACACTCCCAGGTAGCTGAGGAGGAATATTTCACGAGCGGAGGCTTGAAGGCTGCAGTTACAAGCAACCACGTTGGAGATAGTTTACCAGGAAGTGTCACCGAAGCACTAAAAGCCAAAACAACACCGACATGAAAACATAAACAGTCTGTGTTCGCTCACAAACCGTCACGAGAGTCCCAGGAAAAAAAAAAAACCCACAACATGTCTGAACACTCGTCCGTATCCCAGTGGACAGAAGCGCGCAGATGTCTCAGAATGATGGTTTAATTATTGCTGTGACACCCCCCCTAAAAAACCCTTCCGTCCATTGTTGTGAGCACAAACAATCACAGCAGCAAACATCTTGTGGTTGCTGCATGCTGCTCATTAAATAAATTGTTTTCTTTCCAGCCATTGATCCATACTCCTTGTCCAGTACGATTTCATCAACAGTAATTAATAACTACACCGAGGAGAGTCACGCGGGGTGTTCGGGGGAGGAAGCAAAGAAAGAAAGGGAAAAAAAAAAAAGGCGTAATATTTGCATAACACTTCAAAAGAGCTGTCCAGTTTGTTGGAGGGAGGCAGCAAGGCAGCCCGGGAGAAGCTGCACTCACAGCGGTCCACCGCTCCTCACAGCCACGGAGGTGTTGGGTCCCGTATTGGCAGATAAATCTCCCTGATTTCAGCTAACAGACTCAGTGAGAAGGGTTGAGTGGGTACGCCGCGGCCTTCTCGCAGCCGCTGCCTTCAGACTCGCACATCCGTTCAAATGTTTAGTTGGCTTGCGCTATCAAAACAAAATCCCCCCAAAAGAACTCGTCGAAGTTGTGTTTTCTAACCCGAGCGGCTTCTCGACGGATGTTAACTTTATTGCTAAAACAAAATAGTTTTCTTTTCTGGCTTTGCGCCAGCCTCAAATAGGTCAGGATGTGTTGTGTGTTTCTTGATGAGGAATGAGGCAAGCTTTGCTTTCACAGAGAGGAGGAAGAACCCTGGCAGCGATACAGCGAGAAAAACAAGCCACGAGCAGCACACATGTTGACCTCCCACATGCAACGCTTACGTGTCGGCCCAGCAAACACAACCGTCGTCACGTTTCTGCAAGATCTCATCGCAAGATCGCTCGCTCCAGCTCGAGCAAAGAAGAGACATCACCCGCCTCTAAATAGATGCTGACTGTAAGTCCAGCGTAACAAGAGAGGCGACACTGACTAAGCAAAGATACAGTACTCTAAACCAGGGATTAAGGCTTTAGACTCTCTCGACTAATTACACCTTGCAGAAATGTGATTAGTGAGAGCCGTCACAGTAAGCAGGCCACAGACACTACATGAACTTGTAGCATGAAACGGCAGCACGAGCACCAGCTGAGCAGCCAACGCAACAAACACACATACAAAAAAGATGCTCTGCAGACGGACTCGGGCAGCCGAGCGCAGGACGCGTCCGACTGTACGCACAGATGGACGAGTAATGAAAGGCATCATATGGCTGAACGCGGGAGAGGATTAGTGTTTGATCCAGATAATGATCTGAAATGTCCCAGCGATGGCTGCAAGGAAACGCAGCTCCTGGTGGGAGCTCGCACGCTATGAACTTTCAAAGGCTTTTCTCCTTTTCCATCAACTCGCAGAACAATATTTACACTTGAGGGAGGTGAAGCTCCAGTCTCAGTGATCAGATCTCAGACTGCGTTGTGGTGAAAGGCATGACTTCAATTGACCAAAATATTTTTCATACTCGTCAGAAAAAAAACTGTAAACTGCTTTTTATAACGAGGTAATCCAGCTTCAAACAGCAAAAACAAAAAATGCTTCTGAGTTTTTCATCATGATAATTTGGAGCATGTGTGGGTACTCTTCTGCAAAGATGACACTTGCATTTGGAAAATAACACAGCACTTTCTGTTATTTTTCTATTTCAAATAAATGAAAATGTCACTGAAAAATTCGCGAAAACAGCATTTGTTGCCTGGTTTAAAAAGCAACATTTTCAGAATGCAGAATTATTGCTGTCATCCAATTAAATAATCCAGCAAAAGAAAGATTAAAAAGAGAGAGAACCTCTGTATTTCAACTAAATCTGCACTTTTCACGTCGAGGTCACGTTGGATGAGACAACCTTTCCAATGCGACCGTTTCCTTGGGGGGGAAGTCTGCAGCCACTTGGCATTAAAAGGAGAAAAACAGACGTGTTTAAAGTTTGATAGGCGACACGGTAAGTTGGCCACCTGCACCTCTCCCTCCCTCCCTCCCTCCCTCCCTCTCCCCCCTGAACGGGCGACGCATTCCTCACGGTGAGCGCAGAGGTGACGGTCCTGCCAAATAGGACGGAGAGAGCGCTGTGCGTATGTGCGCGTGCGCGCGCGCGCGCGTGTCCTCGGAGAGGACTGCGCCGAAGTCTCTGCATCGCCACGAACCCAGGCGGGTTTCGCAGCCCCCGAAACGCGCTTAAGGCAGAGCCCTCATCCGCCCGCCGCCGCCCCCGCCGCCACGACGGAGGGGACACCCGGACACTCGCAGAAGAGCTGACAGAGAGGAGGGAAGGACGCATGAGGAGGGGACGGACGCTTCCAGTCACACCGCAGAAATGTCCAAAAAAGTAAAGCAGGATCCACTCAGCTCACTCCGCGTTCCCAGGCGGAGCTCGTCCCGCCTCGCGCCGGCGGGCCGGCAAAAGAAAAGCAGCGCCCCAGTCACACCTACCTCCCTCGGCGCCTCCATCCCGCTCAGACTTGTGGTCCTGATGATACGCTGCCGCTCCGCTCCAGCATCCTGAAAGCACTGTTGTTCGCCGCGGCGGGGGGAAACATCACGGCGGTGCAGCTGAGGTGACGTAGCACCTGACGGGCGCCGCCCACCAATCGCAGCGCAATCCGATGGAGTCCCCTCCAATCAGCGCGCGGGGAGAAAGTGAAGCCCGCTCGCAGACGGGACCATAGTAGCAAGGTAGATTGACGCTGTGCGAGAATTTATGGGCAACTCCTGCAAAGTGTTTTCACACCACACATCACATTTACTGCGCAAATAGTGGAGCAGGGGACGGTCGTCACTCCTCATGCGGTGTTCAGGAGCAGGTTGCATCTGTCTGAGTTGTGAGCCACATAATTGCAGATTCAAGACGGGAAAAAAATCAATCTGGGACACTCTGAGACTCTGGAAAATGACTGAATAGAGACAAGATGACAAATTAACCAAGAAAAAAGAATCAGGAAGAATATAATGACCAGGTAATAAAAAATTTAAAGCACTATAAAGGTATGGGATCAGAAGTGCAGAAGTGTTTTGTTTATTTTAACTTAACAGCATACAAAATGCAAAGCACATACTGTAAGTAAAACACTTTCCATGCCGTGTAAATGTAAATTAAATGCAAATCAGGTTTCACACAGACAGTGTGATCGTTTTGTTTGACTTTGTTTAGCTTTTCTTTTTTGATTATGATTTTTTTTTTTTTTAAAGCATCTGTTTCCTCTAAAAGGATTATGATTTATTCCCAGGTAGACTTTGGTTGTTTTGTGTAAAAAGATACATTTTCTGAACATAATTTTCTGCTGTATTTTATTTGACATTGCTCGTCTCTTCATCCTCGTATTATTTTGACAACTGCCTGTAATGCACCTTCTACCACCTGTTTAAAAGGCGCTGCATGGAATAAAGTTTGATTGAATAATTGATTATAGTTTTGTGAAAGTCAGCAGCCAGCAGCCTAAGCTCACATGCGCGATAACAGGATGAGCAGCATATGGAAATAAGATTATTTCGGACTTTCTGTATGATTCACACACGTATGTTTTCTGCCACTCTTCGTTCGCACCACATGAGTTTGAACTGTCTCGCTGTTGCACTTCTTTCCTGTCTCTAGTTCTCCCACTTTTGAAAAAAAACGCGGTGACCTGGTCTTCTTTAGAGTGCAGCTGCCGTGTGAACTCTGCAATCCCCTCTCGGGTGGGGATAGCCGGTAAAGAAGATTATACTGATGGTGTGAAGGGAAACTGCTGACCTGCCTGCGTCGACTCGAGGTGTCTCGGATAAACACACACACACACACACACACACACACACACACACACACACACACACACACACACACACACACACACACA
>JASSRZ010000023.1:10888961-10907341 GCA_032164315.1 Malacoctenus gilli | reverse complement strand
ACACACACACACACACACACACACACACACACACACACACACACACACACACACACACACACACACACACACCTGAGAGCCTCGGTGACACCGAGTCTCCTCTGAGTCCACAGACAGCCAGCGATTCAGATCCCACATACAGAAAGTGTGAAGTTACAAAAGAGTTTTCCAAAGAAAAAGGGTGAAATTCAACATTTTTATTGCCCTTCGAGCAGCAATATAGTTAAGTGAACCAGCCTGACAGCGTGACGTGATCAGGAATTCCTCTTGTACAAAGCAAGATATCACCATCTAACCTAAAAAACAAAAGTCTTCATTGCAAAATATTTGATGTTCAAAACAGGATACAAATTGTCCAAAACAAAACATGATCTTATTCATTTTATATTATATACTTTGAATCTCAGAAATACAACATAGTTCCGAGATGCTTTTAGGAGTCTGCACACCAGGTGCGAAGAGACTGCGAATGCAAAAATGCTGACATGCTGAAATGTAAAAAGCCTCTGATGAAATCATTCATGAGCGGAGTCTACAGATGAAGGTGGTTTTTATGGAAGAGGCGAGCAGCAGTATAAAATGGGAAGGCGTGTACAAAAAAGAAAAATCCAATTAATTCCAGAATCAAACAAATGGGGTGAAAAATAACTTTGAATTAAATTACACTTCCTTTCATGGATGTCTTAAACCGTGAGATACTAAAGAGCAGAGGGAATTAGTTGATTTAAAGTAACTGAAGCCAAGACATTAAACAGTGAGATGTGAAACCACCAATAAAAAAGCCCACACGTGTAGTCTCTCTCTATTTTAACCCCAATCTTAAATATATCTTGCCACAGTCTCTGTGTTGGACTAATATCACTAATAAGCTGCTAAAATTAGCTTTACAAGACAAATGCCACCTGTTGCAGAAGCTGTGAAATCCCATTTCACCGCGTTGTGCCAAATGCTGAATGGTACATCAGTGGGGCTGCTAATCATCCGTAAAAATTAGAAATGAATAAAACTGCGATCAAGGGAAGAAAAAAAAACCCACACATGGACTGAGCCCATCAATCCGAAGCGCACGGCTTCACGTTCACTCTCGACACTTTGCGCCTATCACTCTAAGACTTGCTATTCCAGCCTGCATTTCCACGCCATTTACAACTATATACACAGTTCTCGTTCCTTCCTCTCACTTGTCACGTTGCCTTTCCAAACACTTAACTCTCAGCGAAACAATTCCTTCGATGCGCCTACAGGACGGCTCGTTATGCGAACATCTTTTTTTTGTACCATTCAGTCGTTTGCGCTTCCGCCTCGGATGCATTTGTCTAAACTCGGAGCTCGGGGGGGGGGGCTTCGTCTCAAAGGACACTTTTGGGAACAGCCTTTCTGTGCTGCTGTTGTGGGGAACTGAGGGAGTTGTCTGGAGGGGGCCACTGGGGTTTGGTTAGCTGAATGTCGTCCTCTATTTTAAAGGATTTCTTTGGGGGATCGCACTGCGGGGGCCAAACGACCGAGATTTTGCTGCTTTGCGGTTTGCTTTCATCGAACGTTTTTGTCATTTGGCTCTCGCCACTGTGTGTTTTGTCTGTTGAACTTATGCTGCTCATGGAATATCTCCATTCAAGTTTCTCATCGGAGGGAATAGGTCCACCACTTCCTGCGGGAGGTTTCTGCCCAAGTCCATTATCATAATTCCCCCTGGACTTGAGAAGCTGTCTGTAATGGTGTAGGCAGTAGAAACGTCCATGGAGAGACACATAATTTCCAAGGCTGCGGAGAGAACAGAAAAATTCATGCGTTCCGTTGAACCGCATCGAGATCTTCAACAAATTACACTGTCATGACTAATATTTGCATCATAAATACTGACACGCTAACCACCAATATGCTATCGATTTTGCATCCATAAGGGATGGCGGTAGTTAAAGAAACGCAGTATATAAAATTGGATTTCAAAGAAAATTACACATCTTGAGTATTTTACAGCACGTCATCAATATTTATCCTCCTTCAAATGAGGGATGTGATTTCATCAGTTCCCCCGTCTTGCCGTGGATCCACTGACTCCCATCAAGCTGCCAAATGAGACTCCAGGCGCTCAATAATTGACGTTGCAACGTTCAAGAGGTGCCTGCTCAATATTTATTCGAATGAATGGCATGTTTACCTTAATTTATTTCTGCAGTGCTCGCAGCAGAAACAGGACTTATGGTACTTCTTTCTGTCCACTATCAGAGCATCCATCGGGTAGGCTCGCCTCCGACACGCCGTGCAGAGCTCCGACTGCGGCACTCGAGCCTGTTTCAAAGAGACGACATGCAGATTTAGTCCCGTCTGCTTGATTCCACGTGAGTATGTGTGTTGCGATGTCTCAGTGGTTAAAACTCCAACGGGTTATTTTTTACCCCCTTGCTTTTATTACAGCTTACAAACTGCCAAACCTGTTTTCGCTTGCGTTTTTTTTTTCAAGGTCTGAGAAGCAGCAGGATTCTTTCTCGCAATATCCTTGGTTTTGTCCCATGCTCGCAGAAATATTCATGCACCGTCCAAGTGAGTTTCAGCACAGGATATGAGAAGCACAACACGCAGCACTTTGTTCGGCAAAAGCCATCAGGCAAGATTCTGTTTTTATCCACTAACACAGTATTTGCATGGCGGGATTGCATCATAGCATCGTAGTCACTGACACAACAGCCTCGTGTTATTACAGAGAGAGAACTTTCAAGAAAACAATTCGATGAATTGTTTTTAATTGTCATGTTTAAGCCCAAATAGGTCCATTTTTTCATGTTTGGGTGAATGCTTGCAAAAGTAGTGGCAACGTAGAAGTTCTGCAAAGCTTTGCACACTTGCAACGTTTGGTTGCTACAATCAACTAACTATCTTTCGCATTGCTAATGTGAGTGTAAAGTCCTTTTGCAAGTGTGCATATTTTGCATCTTTGCATCCTTCCATAGAGGTCACGAGTCTTTTGAGGATTGCCACAAAAACGGTTGATTCAAGAGAACAAAATCTACAAAGTGTGATGCCTAAGTCAAGGGCGCGTTCAGTCACAGAGCACAAAACAAACGATCGAATAAAACCCATCTGTCCATTCAGAGATCATGCGGTTAGCCTTTGTCGCTTCATGCCACACAGTTTTTACCCGATGACACGATCTTGGTCTGATGTGACACTTGTGACGTCTCCTCGGAAACCGTGTAACCCAGACTCTTGAAGACGGTCTCGCTCTCTGTCCACGTTTGATGGAAGTTCCTCAGCAACTTCTCCGTGGCGTCCTCGTCGTACGTTTCCGTTCGCCGGGCGGCAGTTTTTTTCCTCACCGCGTCGGCGTAGGAGAAAGGGGTCCGCTGAGTCGACACGCTCGCCGTGTGCTCGGTGACGGCCGTCCCGGTGACCTTGTGGCCGAATTCGTCCACGTCGGAGAAATGTTCCGTGATTGATTTGGTTTCCGTGAAGGAAGACGGTCGTGCTGCCGCTTCCACCTCGGTTTTCTGAGGCGGGAGCGGGGTGCTCTGCCTTGAGCCTCTCTTTCTCTCTTGAGGACTCTCCCCCTTTGAAGTGTCAGCTGTTGTTTCACTCAGACTTGACAGGAGCTCCTCCCGATCCTTCTTTTCTTTCAATGAGAAACTTTGCTCGCCCAGTTCAAAAACATTTTTAATAGCCTGGATGTCAAACGTGGGCTCCTCCTGATCCATGACGCCTGCTTCCTTATTGTCACTTTCGGGACTTCCAGTGTCATTGTGAAGGCGCTCTGTGAGGGGGATAAGCTCTTTTCTGATATGCGCTTGCTCCTCTGGTGATTCAAATTTGTTTACAAGACTAGACATGTCGGCCCTGGGAAGCTCATCCTTTTCTTTGTTCTCGATTTCTGCCTCGCACTCCTCTGTGTCGGAGCCCAGCCGTTCGGGGATCGCAATAGGCTCCTTCCGCACGTAGATCTTATTAATTTCGGCTTTTCGGGCTTCCTCAAAAAACTCCCGCTTCTCTTTGACAGATGCAGACAATAACTCGGAAATGTCTGAAGTTGCGTCTGGATCTGGGTCACCCTGACCCAACGGGGCACAGGTCTGCGGATCACTTTGGATTTCGTTTGCATTCAAATCTGTGGAAATAAAAGTTTCCCCTTTAACGTGGGTGGAACCGACAACAGACTGCTCCGTAAAGGAGCTCTTTTGGGTCGTATCGGTCGTAATCAGGGTCCCTGAAGCTTCCGCCACCTGGGACTCGATTTTGATTTGGCGATGGAACGACGGCGGCGACTCCACAATCTCTGATTTCTTTTCTGGGATCTGATGGGGGAGCAGCGGCGGGGGGGTGACGCCTCGCGACAGCTTGGCCGTCGTGTCCTTCAGCCGAGCCAAGTTTTCCGCTTTGTCGAACGTCGGCGAGGGCGTGATCCTGATGAGGCGCGACGTGGGGGTGTCGCACCTGCGCGGCGGCGGCGTGGGAGGCGTGGGGGGCCGGTGCAGCAGGGTGGGAGATGGGGTGACCCTCTGAGGTGAGTCGGTCCTCCGCGTGGACTCGATGGTGATAAATGTGGGTGAGGGAGACCGCATCCTGAGCGAGGGCGACGGAGCGCGAAGGTCAACAGACTTGAATGAGCTCGCTTCCTCTCTCTGTTTTGCTTGCGAGGCCTTTTTCCTCGTTTGACTCTCGACTTTGGCAGAGCCGATACTGATCTTAGATATTCTCGCCGCTCCGCTCACGCCCTTATCAGAAATGGTCTCACACTCGTGCTTCTCCAGCGCTTCATCGTCGAGATGCATCAACTCTGCCTCCGCCAGTTTCCAGAGCAGAGAAAGGATTTCCTCATTTTTCTGAGCATCACTTTGCGCCGAAGATGCCAGCAGTTCACTCTTTCTTTCCGGAGCCATGAGCCAGTCTGGTATTGTTCTTAGCAGACTCTTCACAGTTTTCGCATCAGCCTTTTTCGAACCTCTTTGTATCTCCGAGATATGAGAGATTAACACTTGGACCTCTTGCCTCTGAGAGTCCTCTTTTCTCCCCGTTGTAGACTTTAGCAGTTCATTTTGTTCTGACTCGCCTGTCACTGTAATTGGGACATTCCTACTTTCTTCCGATGGTTCCTTTGCGCTCTGCTGGGTAACTGTCATTTCTCTCTTTTGCGATCCCTTCACATGCTTTTGAACTGCTTTTTGTTGCTGGGAATTCTCATCATCTTTACTTTCTGTGGTAAAGACTTCTCTCTTGACTTGGATTCGCTCTTCTTTGACACTTTTGTGAATTTGGGAAGCTGCCGTTGTTTCCTGAGTTTGGTGGGTTTTTTCAGACGCGGCTTTCTTGTTTTCCGTCGCCTCCGTCTTTGCTTCTGCCTGAATTTCTTTATTTTGACCTAATTGCGCAGCCCCCTTGGACTTTTTGGACTTCTTCTTCTTCTTTGCTGCGGTTGGAGTTTCTGGTTGGCTCTCAGTATTGCTCACAGCAACAGCCGGCGCCGAGGCAGCAGGAGGAGAGGCAGTAACTTTCTTAATCTCCTGCTTCACCACCGTCTTTACTCCTTTCGATTCATCGATCACCCTCACCTCAGCAGTTTCCTTCACTTCCACTTTGAAATTCTCTGAAACACTTTGCGTCTCACTCTCACTGGACACTTTTATCTCTGCTTGCTTATTATTCTTCTTCGACTTTTGGTTTGCTCTCCCCGTTTTACCGTTTGTGTTTGCAGTTGCCTTTTCAGATTCCGCAGACTGATCAGGAACATTTTCCTGTTTTTTGGTGGGAGAATGATCGGTTTTTTTCTTGTTATCAGTGTGAGCCGATTTGGACTCCTTTACATTTTTGTCTGAGGTGACGTTTTCCTTTCCAGAAGCTGGTTCAGGGGGGCTACTCGGGAGCTGCATCTTTTGTGCTTCCGGTTTCTCCTTCAGAGCTGCGAATGTCTCCTCTGATTTGATGGAGCTCTTTGCTTTGTGATTAGATTGCTTTTTCGTTTCATCCGTGATGCTCTCTGTTTTTGCAACACTGATGGAGGTCTGGACTTTGTCAGTCATGACAGACTGAGCAGACTGCTGGGAGGAAACAGACACCGTTTGCTGTGTAGTGGTGTGCATCTGCTGTTTCACTGTGGAGACGGACGAAGTCTTCTGAACGGACACGACCTTTGAAGTCTCATTAGCGACAATTTGGTGCTTAGCGGATGACATAATCGCAGAGCCTGTGAGCACTTTCTCCTGATGAACGCTGCTGTTTGAGACTGCAACCTGCTTGGATGATTTGCTCGATCGAGGCTCCGAATGAACAATTGCTCCCATCTTTTCGTCTCTGTTCCGCGTCACTTGGGAGAGGCCGGAGTGTTTGTCCTCAGTATCGTGAGCGGAAATCATCTCAAGAGCAGAAACGACAGAGTCATGTATGAGGGGGGGAGTCGGGGTGGTTGGGGGCGTGAAGTCCTCGCGCATCTTCCTGAACTTTTCCTCAGCTTTTATTAAAGGTGTGTTGAATTTACTGGATTTCCCTCTCATGGAAGGGGGAGGAGAGGGGGGCGGGGTGAATCTCACCGGAGCCACATAAACTTTCTTTAACGGTTGGGGCGAGGGCGAGGGAGGGGGGAGTTCAAATGGGATCGATTTGGAAGCCTGTGTTGTTGTCTTCAGGCTTTGGCTCACCTTCACCACTTTCTCTGAAGTGGCTTCCACCTGCTTTGTTTGGCTGATTTCCACTTTCGCCTCCAGCTTTGGGACGGGGTGTACGGCCGGGCCCTTCACCTTTTTCACCGTCATCTTCTTGGCTTTTGCAGGCGAGGGGTGAACAGCCTGTGCTGGCATGCTCTCCAGTTCTTGTTGGGAGGGAGGGGGAGGAAGGAAGTCCTGCTCACTTGCGAGCGGGGGAGGTGGAAGGATAGGATCAATATCGGCCTCAGCCGAGGGAGGGGGAGGAGGAGGCGGAGTGGGAGGGGGAGGAAGGTCAATGTCTACCACTGGAGGAGGCGGCGGTGGGAGGGGCAGGTCAGGCTCCGGTGTTTGGGATTTTAAGACGTAGACGCCAGTTTTCACCTTGGTCTTGCCTTGCTTGATCATCCCCTTTTGGTTCGAATTAAGATTACGGAACTCCGTCTTCAATGTTTTGATGCCGTGATTCTGAGTGATAGTCTTGTGCTTCACCACCGTGGTCGATTGTTGAGTCGATTCCTCCACAGTGCACGACTTTGTTGTGGTACTTTGCGCTACATTTGCAGCAGAGTGGCTCTCCTGGGATGATTCAACCACATTTGCTGTTTTTATCTTTTGTATGTTTCTCTCCGCATCTACGCTGAGGTTTTTGACGGGGGGACCCTGCTTGACTTTGACTCGTCTGTACGATCCAAGTTTGACTTTCGGAGGAACGCGCTTTGCTGTTTCCATCAGAGACCGGATGGTGCCTTTGACGTCGCCCTTGATCACCTCTTCTTTCTCCAGCTGAGCTTGCTCCTGCATCTCATACAGTGACTTTATTGACATCTTGACATCGCCCTTCACCTCACCCTCAGAGCTTAAGCTCCTTTGCAGTTTCGGTGACGGTGGCGTCTCCATTAGGAGCTGGATCGTCCCTTTGACGTCTCCCTGAACATCAATTTCCTGCTGACACTTTTTCCTCTCATTGGAGGCGTCGTGGAGACACTGCTTGGCCGTGTGAATATCGCCCCTCACAATTTCTTCCTTTTCAACTTCCTTCACAGCCTTCTTTGCCAGCTCCAGTGATTTCAGTGTGGCCTTGACGTCTCCCGGGACTAAATCCTCGACAACAGCTTCTACCTTGGATGTTGCTGATTTCTCGAGGGATCTTAGGGCCCCTTTGATATTTCCTGGGATGATATCTGGCTTCTCCACCTCCTTGTACCGCTTCTGAGCCCTCTCCAAACAGCGCATTGCTTTTGGTATGTTGCCTTTCACCACCTCCTCCTTCTCCACCACGACTGTCTGATTCACTGATTCAGACAATGAACTCAAAGCAGCTCTCAGATCACCTCTGACGATCTCCTCCTTCTGAAGGCCCTCCAGGCAGACGGCTGGCTCCGACATAAACACCTTCACGGTGTTGTGAACGTCACCCGGCACAACATCCTCAACCGTGCGCTCAATTTGTGTTTGATTACGGCCAAGAATGAGCTTCGTGCCCTTGATATCGCCGCCGACGATCTCCACTTTATTTGTGCTGTCAGATGAAGCCTCGTCTGGCTCCAAATGCAGCTGTTTGAGATAGTCGAGCGACCCGGATTCAATGCAAGTGGAGTAAAAGTTGACATTTCCTTTTTCGGCGTCATCTACCCTTATCTTTACCGTCTGATCTGCCTTGTCTTGGCCAGACAGTCTTTGAAGAGCACTCTTTATGTCTCCTTTTACAATATCCTCCCTCTCAACATTTACATTTTCTTGCTGATTCATGAGGGAATATATTGTCATCCGCACGTCACCTTTCTCATCTTCCTGGATGAGTATTCCATGTTTCGCGGATTTGTCCTCGTTGAGGAGGTTGTTTATTGCTTCCTGAATGTCACCACGTAATATTTCTTCTCTTTCAACGCTGCTCTCTCTCTCTTGGCTGAATAGCTGCTGCACTGTCGAGCTGATATTACCCTTCTCCTCTGAATCTATAACTATCTGCTGCTCCTTTCTTTCTTGTGTGTTCAGTAAGTTCATCATTATAGTCTGCAGATCTCCCCTGATGACTTCCTCTCGTTGAATCTCTGGAGCGTCCTTATTCATTAGCTGGTATTTTGCCATCCTCACGTCACCGACTTCGTCGGCTTCAATGAGAATTCCCTTTGACTTGACCATTTTCTGACTATAAAGTTCCTCAAGAGTTCCCTTGACGCTCTTGCCTACGATTTCCGTTTTCTCCGTTTTTGTCTCATTAAAGTCGTCGAACGGAGTGGTTTCAAAGAGCCACGTTGTTGTCTTTACGTCCGCTTTGGGGATCTCCTCCTGAGTGACTGCTGCATCCGTCTCTTCATCTGCTTCTTTGATGTGGTCAAGAGGGTTTTTCTCAAAAAGCCACACGGACTGTTTAACATCGCCCTTTGCGACCTCTTCTTTTTTGACCGTTTCAATTAGATTTTCAGAGCTCATGCTTCTTATTTTGTCAATCGACTGCGTTTCAAATCTCCACTTGGCGGTCCTGACATCACCTCTCTGAATTTCGCTCACATTAACAGTTTTTATGCCTTCATGTGACGAAGTATCAGACTCAAAACGATGTTTATTCATTCTGACGTTGCCTCCTTGAATATCCTCCACAGTTTTTATCAAAGGCCTCTTCTCGTCAGCGATCCTATCAAGAGGTTGCGTCTCAAACTTCCATTTAGCAGACATGACGTCTCCCTTTTGCACATCTTGCTGTGTGACAGATTTGATGATATAAATCTCATCCGTGTCTTTGATGGCATCGAGGGGCTTGGTTTCAAACAACCAGCGCGTCCCAACCACGTCTCCACGAGTCACCTCCTCACTGGTGACAGTCGTGACCTCGTGGTAATGACCCTCTTTGTCCTGAATGGCATAAAGGGGCTGAGTTTCAAACATCATGGTGTAGTTGCGCACGTCACCCTTCTCCACCTCGTCGCGCACGATCTTTCCCGTCTTAATCATGTCGATCTCTGAGGAGACGTCGCGGATTTTATCCAAACAGCAGGTCTCGAAGATGAAGCGACCCTTGTTTACGTCCCCTCCTTGTACGTCAATTACCGAGCGGCTGTTCACAGATTCCTCTTGGCTGTCGCGTATGGTGTCGATGGAATTGTTCTCAAAGAGCCATTTGCAGCTCACGACGTTCCCTTTTTGTATGTCCTCCGTCTGGACTCTCTTGAGTTTTTGCATGGCTTCCTCCGAGGTGGAAGTCATGATGTCGGATGTTTGGTTTTCAAATATGTACTTCATCCTCGACACATCTCCCGACGCGATGTCTATCTCTGTGACGCGCTTGAACGAGTCGGACTCCTCCCCCGCCAGGTTCTCCATTTTCTCTGTCTCGAAGAGGAAACAAGCCATCCGAACGTCTTTCCCCCTGATGTCCTCTTGCTGCACCGTGCATGTTTTCAAAACCGTCTCCGTCTCGTCGTGGATGGTATCGAGTGCCTGCGTCTCAAAGAGCCAGGTGCAGGTTTTCACGTCACCCTTACGCACGTCCTCGGATTCGTTTTCACCCTGCGTCTCCCCTCTTTCGTACAGGACGTCCATCGGCTTCGTCTCAAACAGCCACTTGCAGGTTTTCACGTCCCCTTTGACGACGTCAGTGCTTTCCTTCGTCCCCACGACTTCTTCGTCCTCAATATTGCTGAAGTACTTTATAGCATCGAGAGGCTGCGTTTCAAACAACCACTTTGCGGTTTTAACGTCACCAGTTTCTATTTCTTGCTTGGATATGCCCTTAATGATTTGATATTTGTCAATGCTTTCATCAAACTGATCAATTGGCCTGGTTTCAAACATCCATTTGCACGTCGTCACGTCTCCTTTTATCACCTCCTCACGGCGCACCGTCTTCACCTCGTGGAAGTGGCCGGAGCTGTCCTGCATGGCGTACATCGGCGTGGACTCAAACAGGTGTTTATTGGACTGCACGGCGCCGCTTGTTACACCCTCGATGAGAATCTTTTGAGATTCGTTCCTTGCATTTAATTCAGTGCTCTCAAATATTTGCTTGTAGTTTGACACGTCCACTTTATCGATCTCTTCCAGATCGATGGTTCGGAAAACTTCCTTCTTCTCCTCTCGAATGTTTTCCAGAGGGTGACTTTCGAAGCGCCATTTTTGGTGTCGCACGTCACCCATCTCCTCCTCGAGAGCCACTGTTTTCTTCAGCTTGCCCACCTCTGCCAGCTCCTTTAATTCCTCGGATGGAATCGTTTCGAAATAATGTCTCGCTGATCTCACGTTGCCCGCGATGATGTCTTCTTTGGACAAAGGTCGGGTATTGGAGTCGTCCTTCAGAGTGTCCATTGGCTGCGTCTCGAACACCCAGCAGTTTTTGCGCACATCTGCCTTGCAGCTGGAGCCGTCCTCCTGCGTGAGGTCGTCCTCCACATTGACTGTCCGAATGATCTCCTTCTTCTCCTCCCGGATGTGCTCCAGAGGTTGACTCTCAAAGCGCCACTTTTGGTGCCTCACGTCTCCCCTCACTTCCTCATTTACGGCCGCTTTCTTGAGCTTCCCGACGTCGGCGAGATTCTTTCGGGCTACTTGAGGGCTGCTTTCGAAAAAGTGCCTTGCAGATCTGACATTGCCCCCGATAACTTCCTCTATTGACTGAGGTTTGGCGTTGGAGTCATCTTTCAGCGAATCCATTGGCTGTGTTTCAAACACTAAGCAGTGTTTGCGCACATCAGTGCCGACAATCTCTTTCTTCTCTATTTGAGAGCTCTCCCACTCACTGAGAGAATTTATTGTTTTTATCTCAAACAACCACCTGCCCCAGTCTCCCTTATTACTGTCCTCCATGGAAAGGCTGCACACAAGCTTCAGAGCGGCATGCTCGGTGTTTGTCGTGTCTAAAGGCTGAGTATCAAACAGCCAACGAGAAGCAATGGAGCTCTCCAGCTCGGTTTCGATTTTGCGCACGGACTTGATCTCCAGCATCT
Organism: Malacoctenus gilli; assembly: GCA_032164315.1. Taxonomy (NCBI): domain Eukaryota; kingdom Metazoa; phylum Chordata; class Actinopteri; order Blenniiformes; family Labrisomidae; genus Malacoctenus; species Malacoctenus gilli. The sequence continues at coordinate 10,895,775 of JASSRZ010000023.1, read as the reverse complement.
GGCTCGACTGACCCATGATGATGCATTTGAACTGAGTGTCGAAGGTGCTCGTCACAGTTTTCACCTCGCCGTTAATTTCCTCCAACACCGACCGCAGGCTCAGCAGGTGGCTCTCATCGATGGTCTCGGTGTGTCCCAGACTTTCCATGAACCTGTTGTCGATCATGTAAATGGTGGCATTTCCATCTTCCTCTGTGAAGACAATTTCTTTGGTTAAATCTTCTTCTTTGTGCATTTTGTTGAGCGTGTCCATCGTTTGGGTTTCGAACAACCAAGCGGCTGCTCGAACGTCTCCCTTGTCAAACTTGTTGAACTTGTTTTTGTATTCTGTGGAGTTGACGTCTTGTGAGCCAAGCGCATCCATGGGCTTGGTCTCGAACATCCAGGCTGTACGTCTCACGTCTTTTCCCAGAATCATTTCCTGCTGGATGATTTTCTTGTCGTCCTCGCCGTCGTCCACGACCTCGTCTCGGATGGTGTCCAGGGGTTTGTTCTCGAACATCCAACGCATCGTCTGCACGTCACCGGGAAGGATCTCCTCCCACTCCCCCCCGTACTCTTCATCATTGATGTCATCAGGACTGCCACCATCCTCTTCATACATGTACTCTTGGCACTCCACGTGGTTGTTCTCGCTTTCGTTGCGATCGACGAAGCACTCTTTCTCGATATTCTTGCGGACCTCGGGATGGATGTGCTTGTAGAGACGTTTCAGCTCATACATGCTCCTCTGTTTGAAGTAAGCCTCTCTATTCAGAGGGTATTTGGGTGAGTTTGCTGGTTCTGGGGGCTCATGTGTGTAGTGGGGCTCTGGAATAATTTCACCGTCTGGTGGCATTTGTAGTAAGTCTGGGGGTGGAGGGGGGAGATAGTCAGAATCCTCTGCTGGTGGGGGCGGAAAGTCCTCGTAATCCATCACCACAGCCACTGTTCCGTGTGTGTCTTCAGTCGCGGTTGCTTCGCACACCTCGCTAGCCACTGTGTTGCTCTGAGTCACATTTGAGGACCACTTTGATCGATTGATGTCGCGGCCGATCTTTGTGAGGGACAAGAATGATATGTGTGTGTAAATCATCAGGAATCCATCACATGACTTGATGACTGACGTGTAAGGTGCGTGTTTCACCTTGCTGCCAGTACGCAGATAAAGACTGATACCAAAAATAGATTCGGAGGCCCTATTTCAACAGAAAGCCCTTGTGCATCTAAAATCACATTTCCTAAATGTTTTCCGCTGCTGCTTTGCATTAACATAATTCTGCATGAAAAAACACTTGCAGGCTTTTGTTGGGAAGCATTTACAGGATTCAAATGAAGACGTTAATGTGGGAAATGGTCTTTCATTAAATCTGCCATCCCCTCATGTACAAAATAAGAGCCAGTTGACTTCCTCTTGGTTTTGACACCAGTTCAAAACCATCAAAAACTGATAGAAATTATGGAGCAAGGAGCAGCAGCAGAAGGCAACAGAGAGGACTCACAAGGTGACCCACTTCCCTTCTGGAAAACTACTTCTGCAGAGTGCAGCATGAAAAAAGTTACTTTGGAACTCCTTTTTTTATTGCTTGCATTTTTCACAGAGAAGCTCCTCAAGCTGTTTGCTGCCGTAACAAACTGCACGGGCTCCCAGTGAATCAAAGGGTACCGAAATATTTGGGTTTATTACGCTAATACATTCAGTTTTTCAAATTCTCGTTAATACAATCACGGAGGGGAAATGACTCGACATTGTATGCTTACTACTGTCGAATGTGTAATTCCAAGTGAAGGGAAAACGATTACCTTAATTGGCTTTTGTGGAGCAGCCTCCTCTATTGTTCTCTCAAAGTGATCCCTCAGTTCTTTTGTGGTGTATCTGGGAAACTCCTCTTCTGAAAATCAGCACAGCCAAAACAACACAGGCAGAGCTTAAATCAGCACGGCGGTGACAGCTCATACAGAGTGGCCTAGAAACAAATACTTAAAACTACAACTTACCTGTTTCATCTTGATGGTTCTCATAACTGGATGCCAGATTGTTGTCACTGTAAGACACCTGTGCGTGTTTTTAAAATAGGAAGAAATAATTGCTGTGAAAACGGCAGAGAGATCGACCGGAGACAGTTCAGAAGTTCTGCATATTTTCCTTTGGATATATTGTTTTTTCATCTCAGCCCAAACCATCAAACACACTGAACAGACATTAATTAAAAGACTCTGATTGACTGCAGATAATTACAGTTTTTACTCTTCGAAGCAATCAGCATCTTTAGCTCATTAGTGGGCCTTTTTTCCCTCTGCAGCCTGGAAAAAAAATGCAGAGACTGAGATCATTTGTGTACCATCATTTCTTGGTTGAAATCTAGCTGCTGACTGCCTGGGATGACCTGCCTGCTGCTTGACACCGTCACCTCTGAGTTGGACGATTCCTGTGAAGAGGGATAAGGTGGTTGTCAGGCATTGTGGAAGTGCACCCCCTGATGTACACACACATGCACACACACACTCACACCAAGAGGCCCCGCTGTCTCATTGCACCACATCATCCCCTTGTTATGGCCGCAAACGTGAGCCCACTCCATTCAAAGTTCCCCTGTCCCAGCCAAAGCCTCTTTGTACACAACTGAATACCATGCAGTGAAGATGCTCAACCAGACTGCTGACTGCAGATTGAAGTGACTAATCGCAGATGGAGGCAGGATGACAAAGAGTGGAACAATCTGTTCGCTAGCACTAATCCATCACGGAGTAAAAAAATGACATTCTTTTCCAGCACTTTGTTCGGTTTTCATTCTCATACACGAGCTACGATATAAGCAGAATGCCCCGAAGCTTGTGATAGAGGTTGTTAGAAATGTCAAGTAATGTCTGAAACTTTAAGCCCACACACTTTGGTTGTGGTGCACCGAGCCTCAAAGTGAACATTTGGCCGACAGTATCTTTTAGCTTGCTCCTCTGCTCATGCACGGTTGCAGATTGAAGGCTAAATGAAAGGGTGCAAAGGTAAACAAGCGCAGGTCAGGAGCATCCCGATGACCTGTAGACAATCATCTCTCTCATGCTCTTTCTATCCGCCCGATGATGAAGGTGCTCCACATAACGAGTACCTGCACGGCTCTGTGATGAAAATGAAACTGGGTTACACTGTGTGATGTTGCAGTTTCCTGGGTCTCAAATTGTTTCCTCACACTCGCAAGTCCCCCAGGCAGGGAACAGACCTCCGACTCTTCCATGACCTAATGAAGCAGGAAACATCATTAGCCGCCTCCACTTGTACATGACCTGAAATCAAACGGCTGCTTAATAGGGCTATTCTCGTCTGGCATGCGCGCGGCACAAACTGTCAAAACTGGTCCAGGTAAAGCCGTTTGCTGCTTCTGTCTGCAGAGGCACAGCGACAAAAAGCGCATCGTGCGTTGTGTGACACTTTCAGGGTTGTTTTTTTTTGCCAAGGAAAATAAAGCGTATCTAAAGTTTCCTGCAGTCTTTCTCCATAGGCAGCCTGACAGTGCCGTGGGGATTGTATCATGTTTCTCTTCTATTTATACATGTCTGGAACACTGCTGACCCCTCAATAGGATGTAAAACTGTCAACACCGCCCCTCGCACTGCTCGACAATACCAACAATAATTGTGACAAGAGCAGCTCAGTCGAGTGCCGCTCCTGCGCCTCGTGTGTTTTCTGCAGTACTTGAGTTCGGATGGTCTTGATCTAATTGCACGTTGGCGGTCCACCGACAGAATCTGTCAGGTACGAAAGCGGCGCTCGTCCATGCAGAAGGCAAAGTACCCCGCTGAGGATGGTGTTGTCTGCTTGCTTGGAGACAGCTGGAGATGCGGCCTCACAGTTGGCCAGTGGGACGACCTCTGAGTCCACAGAGTGAATCCAGATTCCTCTGGTTTAAATCTTTCAGGAAATCCTGTCCTGGTTAAACCTGCACTGCCTGCAGCTGAGGCACAAGAAGCCAAATGTCAAAGAAGAATGCTTCATTAGGAGTCACCCAATTACCGAGAGGTGTCGCACGAAACTTGATACAGTAAACGCATGCAAATATTACAACTACGTGCATAGCTAAAAGAACAGTCTCGATAACACCTCTGAATCCACATAAATAGAGTACGTGTAGTATATCAGTGTCATATCTTAATTCTTAAACATGATTACAACTTTAAAACACACAAACCACCTGGCATCACTTTGTAAACACATTTGCAGAAAACCTGTGGATGGTGTTACATAAAAAAAGTGTTTTTGGTATTTTATTGTGGAGATAATTCAAACATTCCTCGTTCTTTCTCCTGATATGGTTCATACGGTGTGACTAAACAATTAAACGATCAGTACACAACTGTTCAAGTGGCGTGTCATCGTAATGATGTGCAGGAAATATTGCTTCACACGATTCAAGAGAAACATTCAGGGCAACAATTAAGCAACTGTCATATATAGACAGAAGCACATAACACAGGTGCAGTGGAGGCACTCGGTGAACACTGGAGCTTAACTGGAGGGAATCTGATTGAGATTACAGCATAACACGCAACAGTTTTGCCTCATTAATCATGGAGACGCTCGAAACGTAGCGCGGAATTAAACTATCCACGTGCCATCTCCTGTTAGCTTTCTCCAGCAGGTACAATTGCACCAGAGGTTTAAACAGCCAAAGTCCATTTGGCGCCTCGTAACTAGATGTGCATATGAAGTGAAGTGTACATGTATTGTGCACTCACTCGTGTAAGAACATAACCATCATAATTACTATCTTAATAGCACATCCATTAAACAATAAAATGCTGCAATATCCATTTCAGTGAAGGTTAGTGTTCCTCAGTCACTCAAATGCTGCTTTCTATAGGAGGACACATGATATTCCCAATGGGAAAAAGGTTTGCATACATCCACTGAAAGCGGCGCACTGACATGCGCCAATAAATCTTTACTTCAGGAGTTTTTACCAATATCAGCATCGTCAGCTGTCACGGCTTCGTTCGGGAAGCTCTGGTGTCAGGTGTGTCAAGATTACTGAACGTTAAAGCGTTGCAGCGGGAAGGAGCACGGCAAGTCTGAGTGTAACTAAGCTGACAGGATGGCAGCTCCCTGCCCCCATGGTTATTTGAGGAGAACAATAAAACTACCACTTTTATTAGCTGTCAAATCGCCACAAAGACATTTGCTTTTCAACAGGAACAAGGCAATTAAACACTTCACGCGTGCGCGGCGACGTAAAGGCGACGGGGTCAAGCCCCACTCACGCGGTGGCTTTCGTTGAGAGTATTCTCTCCTTTGTTTTAGTCGTCCGCTTCGATTAACGAATCGGCGCGCGTTTGATAGCTTGTCGCGAGATTTTTAAGAGGGTCAGGACGGAGCTAAAAATGACTGTCCCTTTAAATTGCTGCGTTGTCACTCACCACTGTCACTGATTACAAGCTACACTTCCACCCAGAAGAGAAGAGGACTGAAATTTTTCAAGGGATCGCGCGCAAAGTCTTCCAACAAAGACAACGTATTTAGCAACGCGACGTGCTGAAGATGCCCCCACAGTAAACTTTTACAGCTGCTGAGTGCCAGCTTCACATCTGGCATTAACAGCTGCAAAATTTGGATGATTAACATTTAATTTGATGTTTTTATCGAACGTGCTGTTGGACAGGAGAATAAAATCTGCATTCAGATTGAAGCCTCAAAGTAGAGCAATAACGTCTCGACTTTTACAGGCCGGCATAAAATATAATTCTCACTTCTGCTTTGGGTGAAGGAATACTTGAAACCAGCTCTTTATAACATCAGTTATTTGAGTTACTGGCAAATTAAATCAGCCCAATTCATATGAAGAAGCCGAATCACAGGCACATAAAAAGTCTGCAGCGGATTAATGTTGCTCCTAAAGATCGCAGAAGTGAAGGCTGTTTTTATAATTATTGCAGCGATGAGGTGACAACTTTAGCTTCCTTCTTTTAGAGAAGAAAAAAACCTCCTCTTCACTGGCTGGTGTGCCGCTTACAAGTCCACTATTTTAGCCTCAGAGGAATGGTGGGCATGTTTATGTAAACCAAGCACTGCATTAAGACAGATCAGGGACCAGTCTTACACAACGGGGCTATTTCAGTTAGCCTCCACGTTAACTTTAGCAGCGAAACTCTGCAGGTGAAAGATTTGTCTCAGCATCGTGTTCCAATTGAGGTCATGAAGGCACATATACTGTTGATACCTGTGGTGCCACTGAAATTTTGCGCCCCCCCCCCCACCAAAAAAATGTCAACAGGCCCCGGCTATCTCATGACACGTAAGGCCGGCCTGACAGCTCAAATAACACCAAAGTGAAGCAATCGAGGCGCCATGCACTCGCTAAAATAAATCAAGCCTATTTTAAACGTAACCGCGATGGCTCGTGTTTCCCTGTGAAACGTAGACGAAAACTGGGAGGTCGGGGATGTTCTGTCCGAAAGCTTCCAGAAAAACTTGCGACCCGTAATGTGCCCCTAATTTCCAGTTACCCCTCGGTGCTCTCTGTTTCCCAAGTCGCTCGGCACTAAAGGAAGTGAGCCCATGCAGCAGGAAGAGAAGCCCCTTGATCCGGCACAGTTTCGCGGAGAAGATTCACACATATTTGGAAGTAGTTTTCAAGTTTAGTCTAATCTTTCCTCGAGCTATAATTACAAAGTTAATTAGGGATTGTTGCCTCAGTTTCCTTTTTGTTTCACTCCCTTATCTCGCATCTGACTGGAAGTGAGCTCAGCGGGAAGTCAGTGGCGATTCCGCCAGAATGCCTTTCATGATTTTTTATGCAGGTGTCAAGCGAAGACTTAGGACGTGTTACTCTTTTCCTTGCGTTCA
>JASSRZ010000023.1:10840398-10869984 GCA_032164315.1 Malacoctenus gilli | reverse complement strand
TGTGTGTGTGTGTGTCTGTGTGTGTGTGTGTGTGTGTGTGTGTGTGTGTGTGTGTGTGTGTGTGTGTGTGTGTGTGCTCGGAGAGTGGGGGTCCCTCTCTCTCTTTTTTTTGGTGACTGTATTTTTCCTCCTCGATCCATCTGTTTCCTCCATCTATCAGCGCCGAGTCCTTAGAGGAGCAGGATTTAATTACTACATGTGGCACCGAGTTAAAGGACATTGAAACATTAAGTAGATGTATTTACTTGTGAAAAAGCTGCATCATTAAGCTGGCTTATTTGAATAAGTGATTCAGTCATGCTGCTATTACATACTGTAGCACAGATGGCTAAAGCTTGATAACAGTAAATGTAGTCCATTAAAGATTCACAGCAAAGGTGTTATGGCTTCGCACGATGAGGAGCGTCTCCGCAGGAGGCTGCTGTGGGTGAGTTGTCGGCGCACAAAGGTTCACATGCACGGATAAATCTATTTTGTTTCCTTTCATGTGAGCACAACAAGAGTCTGGCTTTCAACTTGACCCGCAGGCTCGGGGGCGTTCACCGAGTTTAAATAAAGGTCAGATTATCAAGCGTCGTGCAGCCGTTTTGTGCTTTTTATCATGCGGTTTGTCAAACGAAACAAATCAGAGCCAGCGCCGGTTTCACGGCACTCGCCGTGTTCAGTTTGCTTGGCGGCGTGACGTCACGCTGACCTTTTTATCCTTTTTGAAGAGGAGGGGTCGCACTCCGTCCTTTCTTCAGTCACCTTTGTGTGTGTGTGTGTGTGTGTGTGTGTGTGTGTGTGTTTTTCAGGTTATTGACAAAAAATTCCCAGAAAAGAACCGCTTATAGCTCAGGCAGCCACATTCAACCACTGGAAAGGCCACAAAGCGCTCGTCCTCTTCCAGGGGACCGACTGCAGACGGGCATTCAGCTGCAAAATGATGTGACCGATCTGGCGAGGAGGTTCTGTGTTAACATGAGCAGCATTACTCAATAAATTTAAACTTCTTTTACTGAGAAAGCATCAAGCATTACAGTCTCTCCTCCCATCTTCTTTGTCAAAATATTTAGTGGCAATATAATGTCACTGTTAGCATTTCACGTTCAACAATCAAACCCAACAGCAGCTTTTTTTCCTCCCTATTTGTTGCGCTCAATTTTTCTTCACTGGGGCAAATTCTCCTGTTCTGGTTTAGACAAAAAGGTTTCGCATGCTTGTAAAGGCAAGAGTTGGTAAACAAGGCATGCTGCCAGTCGCATGCAAACTTTACCTTCCGTCAACAACAAACAAAACCCCCAGAACGAAACTGTCGGATGTGCCTTCCGCATTCAGCGGTCAGTGCGTTTGTCGCTCTTCACCACTGTACATCTTAACCGACGACGGCGCTCCTCACCAGCCCTGAATGGAAACTGCAGACAAACATACAGCGGCATTGTGTGAGTGTGAACCGGCATCAACCTTTCAGATTACATAGCTGCTTTGTGTGTCTCAGCAGGGTTCATGGTTCCAATTTAGGAGCTTTTGATGTGACTCTTTTTGTGTCTTTGGCTCCTTCCTGGCTGAGCGGCTCGGGGCTTTCACGCTTCAGGATTGTGCTCTCCTCACATGTTGCCATGACACCTATTTGGAATCTTTTGTCTGTCTGCAGCTAATCAGATGTCGGGGGAAAAAGACGTGATTTTTGTTTGGGGCTTAATGACTTTTATTACACGGATGCTTTATGGAGCCAATGCCATATGAAATGAATCAATCGTGTCATTCTTTGCTTGGGTTTTTTTTCTTTTTCTCTTAACACAGGAATAATTTCGGTTTCAGTTTCACTTAGCTGCATCACGTTATGTGGCCACGTGTTGACTGTTTTTCCACGGATGCAACTGATTTGATGGAGCTGGAGACAATTTGGTGACAGGAGAGCAACGAAAACAAAGACGAGGTGAAAACAAATCTAATCAGGTCTGAGTGTGAAATACGGAGGGATGTTTGCCTTGTTAAAAGCTGAAGCAGTTGACTCTCCCAGCGAGCTCCTCCTGATAATAATGACTGGCCCGTGAAAAAACACTGTTTGTTTTGCTTCCAATAACAAAAATATTTAATTAACCATTCGTCATGTGCAGGTTAAGGTCTTTGTGTCCGAGGGCTAAGCTGGTACATTTGTGCACATCGGAGATAAGTTTAAATTAAGTTTCTCGTGTTTGTTTTTGTTTTTTTTTAATTCCAGCATAGTTTAGAGGTTCACTTATGAAATCTCTCTGAATTAAAGGGGGATCATTATGAAGAAAAGGAAAACGGCGTCTAATAAATGTAACAGTCCTGCTGTTAACGAGGAGACCAAACATCATGTCTTTAAAGACAAATTCCAATTAAGATTTAAAAAATGCAAATACCAAAGAGCACTTTTTAGCTTTAATTATTTCTCGCAATGTTTTTGTGTTTGAATTGTTGCTCCAAAGGGTCGCTACACATTTCTAAATGGTGTTTTAGAGGCAGATTGTTTCCTGCCCATCATCCATAGGTGAAAATTAGCATAATATCCACAAACTCAAATAGCCCTAATTAAACACAGCATGTACAGTTTGAATTCATTTTCTCTCGATGGTGCTTTAAATAGTCCGAAACTTCCTCTTGACGAGTGTAGAAAAATTACAACCTGCAACTCCTGGAACGACACTCCTTGAATTTGGTGTTTGTTTTGGTTTCGGTGGTGTTTGGGCTTTATTTTGCTTCCTAAGTGGGCGCGCACTGTAGTCACACGCCGCGCTGGCCTACTTCACCATGTCTCTCAGATAACAGTGTGAATGTTTTGCATATAAAAAATTATTCAAGATCTCAACATGATACTGGCTATATATAAATGATAAGGCTTGTCTGCAGAATATGAACTCCACATCCCACAGCTTTCCCAGCCTGTGTGAAAGATAAAAGCAGCCCCGTCTCTATGAAATGCTTTGGCAGCTCCGTCTCTGCCAGCAAAACCGGCTTTTGCGAACTTTCAGGTGGCATGGGAAAATATAGTCATAAATAAAATATAGAGGCATGAATAATTTAGGGGGAGCGTTGTGATTGACATGAGGGCGAGAGCACCTGATTATGCCTCCACATCGTGAGACTTGAATTACAGCAAATCAAAACATCCGTCTGAACGCGGCGCGTCTGCGTTCGCACTTGTTTGCTGTGTTGGATTTTGATCACGGCTTGTAACAACAACAAGCGTGGTTAAGATGTTGGATGGAATGTCCTCCCGTACATGATTATTCCATTTAAGCGTGTAGCTCCTTTTAAGACCTGGCGAAGGAGGCTGGGCGTAAACGAGTCGTCGCAAATGCACCATCTTGTCGGGAGCCAAACAAGTTCACGGGCTCAAGGCTTCCCGACAACTTCTTGCCAGAATCTCTCTCATTGGTTATTTACCACGATACAGATTGAACGTTCACAGGGCTGGCAGTCGCCTGCGTCTCTTTGTGGTTTGGTAGGAAATCACAACAGCAAAATGACGCCGGTGGGTTTCGAATGCAGCTTTTAGGCTGCGGCCTTCCTTCCTCCCTGCATCCATGTGGTTAATCAGGAGACCTGCTTCCTCCATTGTTCTGCGAGGAGGAAGAACAGATCAATGATTCCTAGTGCCGGGCTGTACTGTAGCTGCAGAAGAGAGGCTGCAGCAGGCAGCACCAGGCTGCAGCTCCTCCGTGTGCTGAGTGCTGAACAGTGGGCTTCACTCCCTCCCCCTTTCCCTTCTCTCCCCCCTCCTCGGCTCCGCTCCCCTCACTCTCTCTCTCTCTCTCTCTCTCTTCGACTCCCCTCCCTTTCATGTGTGTGGAGCAGATCTGTCTGCAGCCTCAGGCAAGTGCAAGTTAACAAATGTACAGAGCGCATGTGAAGTCTCATTTGCATAAATCTGTAGATGTCGCAACATTTCCTTAAATGGATTCCTTTGTGTTTAATTGGGGAATGCTTTTTTCATTCCTCGTGCACAGTCTTGTGTAATTCTTCCGAAGCTGACAGAGAATAGAAAGACTGTACTTGACAATTAGCAATATTTATTTGCATAATTCGTTCATCTGACCTTTATCGCACAGCAGTGGATCCAAAAAAAGTCGGCGCTTTCCCTTTTCCTGCACCTATAGTGACAAGCTCATTTTAGCAAATACACCTTTGTTTAACCACAAGGTTTGCAAACACCTATTTTCTAATTACTGCAATTGAAATAAAGGAAGAATACATATTTTTTGGCTCTTGTTTTTATGGCTATTTTTTCTCTACTCCTCCAATTTAAAAAGCAATGCCACCTTAATCTCAACCATTCGTTGCATTAATTTATGTTTGTGACGTGTTCTCTATGAGTACACGCTCTCCAGAGACAGTTAACAAACGACGAGGCTTATTAAATTATCCCTAAACGTGATGGGAGCGCGTGCGGTTTAAGGCAGCTGCCCCCCTGACCTCTCACGACACACTTTTTGCTGTGGCCGTTTCATGTATAATTTAGGAATGGGCCTCACCCTTTTCTACAAAACATTGTGAATGAATACGGGAGCAGTGTGTTTGGGCGCTCTCAGTGGCAGGGATCCTCCACTGACATCATCTGTAGCTGTATAATCATCCAGGCCACAGCCTCTCCTCAGGGGAGTCCAGCTGAGACCGAGTCTCTCTCCCTGCCTCTATCTATTTATTTCTCTCTTACTGCCAAGCTCGACCTCCCTCTCTCTCTCTCTCTCTCTCTCTCTCTCTCTCTCTCTCTCTCTCTCTCTCTCTCTCTCTCTCTCTCTCTCTCTCTCAAGGTTGCCGTTTATGGCTGAGTGTGACACCAGTGATGGATGAGTTCGAACACAACCTCAGACTGGCTGCACGGCCGAGGATCTTTTGTGGTTTCAGGGTTTTGTTGTGTTTTTTCCTCGTCCTCCTCCTCCTCCTCCTCGCTCTGTGATTCCATCAATTGGTTTTACTGGAATGCACCTTTAAATGGCTTAAGAAAAGTCCGCTGCGATGGGGGGGGGGAAAAATAAACACAAATTTAGAAAATAATTAAGAAAAGAAAAGATCTGCCTGGGTTGGAGAAATGTCGACATCATCACTGTGGAAACACAAGTAGTGTGCGATGTGGTCAGCCATATTGAATGACACGGACATTCGGCATACGCAGACACATTTTCACACAGACCTCACCTGCTTCAATCCACTCCCGTCCTCTGTGTACGCACACATTCAGTGGAGCCAGGAAGACTGCGATGTCCGTCCTTTTGAAGCTGTTTCCCCTTCAAGATACAAACGTTTAGTGTAAATATCCAGAAGATAAAACTGACTGCAACGGTGTACATTTGAAATAAATTCATTCACTTTCATCCGCTGTAAATTAGCTCCCTGAAAAGGTCTTTTCTTTATGTATTAAAGTGATGAATCAAGCTCATCCGAGTTTTTCGTTGCTGTTGTGATGCAAAGCAGACAAACTGACCACGAACTGTTGGACACAGCGAACAAATTGTTTCCAATCCTCAAACGGGGTGCGTTTGTTTGTTTTGATACAGTATTGTCATGCAGAAAATGATGATGCGTCCACTTTTACCATCGCCGCCACAAGTAAACAAGCCGTCATTATCATTCTTCTCTGAGTCTCACAAAAGGCTCTCTGTCAGTCCAATCCAAACGTTTGCGATCACCACGATTTATTCCTAACAAACTGTGTTTAGCCTCATGTAACTGTCTGGTCCGCTCTCCTCTTGTTCCCTGCAAAGAAGGTTGCGAGTTCTCGACCTACCCGAGTCCCCCACCTTCTCCCCGCTTCCTCGCATTAACCTTTGTATAATTTGCATTTCATCCATTAATTCCGATGAAACTCCGACAATCTATGGGAGATCCGTTCATGATCTGCTTCATCCCGCTGATTTGTTCGGGGAGCCTGCAGATTTTTAGCAAGGAAAAAAAACCCCTCTCTGTCGGCCCCGAAGCACAAAAGTCTTCGCAAAGTGTCCATTGAGCAGCTCGCGTTAAGAACTAGTGGGGCAACATTTGTGATTGTAGTTGTCAGATTTTTGAAAATCCTCCTTGTTCCTTTCTGGGAAAAGAAAAAAATATAAACCAGACCAATTCTTTCATTCAGTCACTTCAAAGATTGAGGTGAAAGAAACCTACAGTTACAGATACTGTTGTTGTTGAAGTGTTATGGCAAAAAAACTTGAGTGACATCATGTGGCATGTTGATGACATCCTGAAAGCCCACCGTACTAATCCAGCGCTCTCTGGGAGTTTGGGGTGAATGGGGCGGGGGGCCTCTGTGTAGTGTATCTAGGGTTTACCAACCAGAATGTGCTGGGAAGTGCACAGCGGACCTTTATATTGGCTGATATTCATTTAAAAAAATGGGTGAACAAAGAAACGGGGATTTCGTGGCAGTATGAAGTGAGCAGTGAATAAATCCGTCTTATCTGTTTAGTAAACCTGACTTTTGTCTCCGGCTGTCGAAGACGAGCGCCGTTTAGGTTGCTAATTATTTGGAGTCTCCATGAAAGCGTGTCCTTGTGTTGTTCTCCAAGTGTTGCTGTGTTTTTCAGCCTGATCCCTTCAGTCTCCCTTCTTTTCTTCGAGCATCACTAACGTGTGTGCTGCTTCTGCACATCAGAGACTTCAGCTTCGAATTAGCCTCCAGTACAAGATCCATCGATGCGGCCTACGTGTGCTCTTGTTGAGTGATGCTTGTTATTGGCTGAAACTCATTCAGAAAATTGGAAATTAGCGGCGTTCTCTGAAATGACGTCCTGTGGTTTCCTGGGGGTTGTTTTTATTTTTCGTTTTTTAGAGCCGTCTGAGGTCTTTTTCTGTTTGTGAGCCGCTGAGATGTTTGTGCAGCGAGTGGCTCAGGCCTCTGCGCCACACAGCAGGGGAGGGGATGGAGTTGGACTCGGGCATGCTTGCATAGCTGATGTGATGATGTATTTCTGTGCCAGGAATCGGCTTCGGAGGAGAGACGGACTGCGAACCACTGGTGGGAACACAGCGCAGTCTGAAATGCCTCGAATCTTCCTCACTACATTTCACGACCTGTCCACTTATTATCGCTCACGCCTGTGACACCGCACAAAGGCCGCAGCGCAGATCTTGTCCTTAACGACAGCAGATGGCATTTTGATCCGTATACCTCGGCGTCCAGCTGATGCGTGCCTTGACAGGGATGCTTGGACCATAAACCTGATAAAATGAAAAACTTACCATCTGGTCCGTCTGATTTTGAGCATACTGTGAAAAGGCGGCGCTGGGTGTTGGGAGGAATAGCGACTGTGCTTGAAGGGGATAAACAAGGTGGGTGCAGTGATTAATCCTCCGTTCGGGGCCCGTTCCTTTCATTAAAGGTTGCGATTCATGGCCACTGCGGCTAAAGAGACGCTGATATGTTGTCATGAAGCCAGACGGGCGAACGTTCCCGGGAAAAAGCTGAAAACTCTGTCCGAGCGTGGCTGTAAAAACGTTGCCATTTCAACTCCACGCGACATGCTCGAATCGCCCGTGTTCTCCGAAGAGCAGCGTCAGAATTATTTAATCTGTTTAGGGTTGTCCTATTTCACCATTCACATTGTATTCGCCACTGGAGGGGATCACGCGAGATGACCTCAATTATACCCTGGCTACACAAATGAAATTATATGATTTCTAAAGCTCGCTTTGTTTGTTTTTCTCCCGCTGTCTTCAATTTACTCCACTCTGATAAGAAAGCCTCTTGAAGTCAGAGCAAATATAGGTCATCGTCACTGGCGCAATGGTGTAACAAATGCCATCTTTCCAGCTTATGTTTTGCATTTTTATGTAATAGGGCAGCATGTATGTGTGATGCTCATGGGTAGATCATTAAAAGAATGCAGATCAGGTTGCGCAAGAACACATTTCATCAAGCGGTCTGAAGCGAGTGATTAGAGCAACAACCAGGTTGAACAAAACTAATTAAGATGTTGTTTTAATGTGTGTTTGCATGTACGTCTCAGCTCCTGACGGAAACGGCGAGTTCTTGCCTCTGCCAAGGTTATGTTTCTGGCACGGTTTGTTTTTGTTTTTCTGTCAGCATGAGGGGAGGGAAAAAAAACCCAACCCTCACTGCCTGCTTTTGTTTGTTTTCTGAAACTTGATGAATGGGTCTAACTTGGGCCAAGGAAAAAAAACCATTGAATTGTGAAGTGGCTCCAAACCGCTGGCCTCTCGCCTAATAAATGCCATCTTAAAATTCAGTGCCTGCTCGTAAAGTTCAACAGGCAGTTCTTAAAATACAATGACTTCATATCGCAGTCCTCGTTTACCGCTACGAGCAGACTTGAGTGCGTTTTGACATGTCCAATTTTCCACGTCTCGTAAGTTTTTTCCCGTCCTTTTGTCTCGTCCGGTCTCAGAGTCGCGTGAATTACCTCTGGATATTTGATTTCCTGTCGCTCGATTGTGACATTCTTAGTAAAAGGACAGTTCAAAGGCACGTGACAAGTTCGCCGCAGAAACATGTAAGATTGTATTACATTATAACCCGAAAGACGAACGTGACAAGTCGTCGCGTTATAATGGTGAATGTTACATTCAGAGCTAGAGAAAAGGTCGAGTCCTCGCGAAACGCCAGTAAGACCGTGACTAATCTAATCTCTTCAAATGACTGACAGCCTCCTAATTTTTCTGTCATTGTTAAAAAAAAAAATTGGTCAGTCACGTAAAATATTCGGTTCGCAATGGCCTAGAAAATGACGGAAGGTGGATTTGCATGTCAAAGAACACTGGACATTGTCTCCTCCGCCGGTCTGAGTTCACGTCCTGCTGATTGCGTGTCGCATGACGGGCGAATCTGATTCAAACGAGAAATTTGTCATTTAAGATAAAAAAAAAAATAGATTTATCTTTTGGATTCCTAATGTTCGGTTTTGTAAAGCCCGCATAAGATGTGAACTTTCCCAGAGTGTATTTAAACTTCTTTGCAGTCGTCGGTATTTCTCAGTGTTTATGCTGCTGAAAACGGAGCCCTGCCGTCATGCGGCCTGGCAGTCGACAGGCAGACCTTTCACATCAAGCAGTTTTAGATCACTTCCGTCCTCCCCTCAGATATTAGTATGACCAAGTCATTGCCATTGATTTTTCCCCCCTCCCTTCATCTCTACGTGGGATGAAACACACACATGCACTTTTGCACGAGTCTTCTTACATCATCTTTCGAATGCTGGATACGAACATTTTTACTCATCTGATCAGCGACACCAGAACCATGCGTGTGAATGTAAAGAGTATACAGTTCAGTACTGCAGTATGGTACACGGGAGTGCTACATTACATCTTTTTTAATGAGTCCTTGTGATTCATTGCTGTGCGGATCTGTGTGTCTCTTTGGCTGCAGTTGTGTTGAAACGCTTCCTTGTTTTTTTGCTCCATCTGATTCAGTCATAATGACCAGCTGCAATCTGAAGCTGGGCAGAGACGGCGCGAGTACAGTCAGTAGTCATGCCTTGGCTCCGTGTGTGCAAACCCAGGGAGTATTTAAATTGCCGGGAGTAACTCAGAGAGGAGAACATGAAGGGGGGGGACATAAAACTCGTAACTAATTCTGTACAATATTGCTACTAACTGCGCCGCATATATCAGGATGCTATGTTATGGAGAAATGCTGCCGAAATTGCTTCACAAATGAAAATATGATGACAGAATGACGTGAGGAATGATGCATATTAAAAGGCAATATCAGCGCCATGCACAGATGCTCCCTATTGCGGTGATGTGTGCTGTAAAAGGCTGTGTTTAAGGAAAAGAGGGACTGATCCTAGTCCTGATTTGCAATCTGTCTTACGGGCTCTGCTGTGATGTAAAGTATACAAGAGAGAGGTGGTGTGATGAGAAGGCAACGGAGATAAAGGAGGAAGAGGAGGAGGAGGAGGAGGAGGAGGAGGAGGAGTGCGGCGCTGTGGAGCTGAGGTTCAGTGAGGCCACTGGTGAGGCTGCAGAACACTGCGGTGGCAAATGACATTTTATTGAACACAAAGAAGCTCTATTAATCATCATGTGAATCTATTAATGGATGGCTTCAGCAGCAGTATTTGTGTAATGGCCACTTGAAGCTGTAAGACATGTAAACATGTGGCATTTTGAGTGTTAAATAACAAGTTTCCAACACACTGTGTCGCCGTTTGTTGCCTGGCGCTTTGTGCGCAGGCATTGTCATTTGTTTGTAATGCCTGTAACAGAGCTTTGGAAACAAGCCTGGAGGCTTAAAGCCATCCTGTAAGAGGAAGCGCAGGACCTTTTATGTTGACATACGATCCAATTGAGTGCAAGAATGATATCATGGCCGTTTGACTGCACAAGCTGAGGCCCCACTAACTCTCCAGCAGAACTTCCTGCCATAGGAAGTGTCAGGAGCATATTTACTACAGTGCTGACAAATCCCATTTCCTGTGGATGAGGTCGTTCATGCTGCTCTTTACTGGTCGCCCTCTTCCAGGTAGACGGCACGACTTCGAGGCGGCTTTCTTTTGCAGGAATAAACCGGGATGAAACAACGACAAGAGGGTTCAGTGCACGACAATCACTTTTTTTTTGTTGCTTGCTCGTGTGCAGGGAAGTCGCCAATAATTTCCGCGGGTCGGCCTTGAAACGAGGGGCTTAAGTCCCGCGTTATCCGTCCCCCCGATGCGACAGACTAAACTCTGCACCAGCGTCTGGTCACATTCGATGTTTTTGACACACGAAGCCTTGAGTAACAGACATCATCTCACACAGGTCGTCCTGCACTGGTGACGTTGCTCCATCAGTTCACTGTCATAAAGGGGACAGACGAGATTATTGTCACAATATCAGGATACCTCCAACGTTTCTGGAGGCAGCGTTAGATGTTTTCTCTCTATGCAAGTTGTTTGGGCTGTTATTTTGTGGTCGTATTCTCTGTGCCACTCCCCCCCCCTCCTCTTTCTTTATTGTGTAGTTCTTGGCATCAGATCTGTCCCTTTTTTCTATTTCTTTGCCTCACGCTCTCTCTCTGTTTCACCTCCCTGCTCTCTCTTACTTCTTCCTCACCCTCCCCACAGCAGCTTCACTATTCCCCTCTGAATCCCCTCTTTTTAGCATTTCTCTTAAACCTCCCCACCCTGTTTTCCCACCGCCCTGTATTGTCCGTATACCACCTTCCCTTATCAATTTCTTCAACATTTTGTCTTTTTTCTCCCCCCTACACATACACATCACCCTCTTCTCCTCCCTGCCTGCCCCCTCCCCTCCCCTCCCCTCCCCTCCCCAGCTCATGTTGGTAAAAATATCTGCAGACAGCAGGAGCAGAGGCACGCCTGACTCCCTCTCTCTCTCTCTCTCTCTCTCTCTCTCTCTCTCTCTCTCTCTCTCTCTCTCTCTCCCTCAGACATCCCACCCATGTGATCTCACAGGCTGCCTCTGCTCTGCTCCACTCTGCTCCAGTCAGGCTCCTGCCTTTCAGCCGGCTGCAGCTAATGAGCCTTTGTGTGGCCAGAGAGAGAAAGAGAGAGAGAGAGAGATAGAGAGCGAGAGAGAGCAACACAGTGACAGTGAGAGAGGGAGAGAGAGAGAGAGTTAAAGTGAGAAAGACTGCCGTCTTGCAACAATAAAGCATATGGTACCGACAGTGCAGTCAGAGCTGGAAAATTACTCGTGTCTGTCTCTCACACTCCTGCACCCTTTTTTCTCATGCCCGTGGAGCTCAGGGGTCGCTGCAAGTCAGTGGACTGAACCAAAATGGGAATCTCTTCATTCATCAGCTTTCACCTTTTTTGAATAGCCACATTTGTGACTGTGTGGCTGTATTGCTGTGGGAAGAGGTGAAAGGAGTCACACTCTGCCAGTGGATACAGGTCAGTTGTTCCTGTGAGGGCCAGCGCGGGCTTGCGTGCGTGCGTGCGTGCGTACGTACGCGCACGCACACACACACATACACACACGCACTCACGCACTCACGCACACACACGGAAGTGCACTGTGGTCACTGTAGGACTGATGTGTCATGACTTGCTCCAGATGCCATCGGCTCGGTGGCATCACTTGGGACGAGTGTTTTGAGCCGCGTGTTGTCAGACGGGCTCAGCGAGATTGAGGGAAACCTTGTGAATGACGAGAGAACAATAACTGTGTTCTTGATGCAGAGTGTGCCTTCAGCCCTGTGCGCGCAGTTGATTAAAAAGAAGAGTTGGTGTTCCACAGTTGACGTGTGTGCACGCAGAGGCAAACACAGGGAGGGGCTTTCCAGGCGAGCTTTTGCTGCATTATTTTCTCTGGGATTTTCTCCCCCCTGTACCAGAGTGTCTGCCGGCCAGCCACGATTAGTGGTGAGGCAACAATGAAGACAAAGCAAAAAAAAAAAGAGCTGCTGGAGACGAGCATCAATCTCTGTTTCTTATTCAGCCCCCATGAAAGAGGTTCACCCGAAATCACCCAGAGCCCTGTGGTTTATGATGTCATACCCATGTACGGGTGAGATTTGAACTTTTCATGCTGTCATAACAGAAACCAGATGAGCGGGTGACGCTCGAGTCTGTGAAAATCAGCTTCGGTTCGGGTATTAGCCTAAGTTGCTCTGACATTATTGTGTTATGCTGAAGATCCCCCGTGCACAGTATGTTGCATGGGACTCGCTGCCATATGGGGAAGCACGAGTTGTGAGGAGTACATTAGAATCTCCATGGAAACCACTTTTGGTATCAAAGCCGAGTGCAGCATCAGCTCGGGGCTAAGCATACGAATGTTTGCAACAATGGTTTCTAATTAGGACCCTCACTAGGAAATGGGCTCCAATTACGCAGGTGATTTCTGGTGGAAATTTCCACTTTTGTTCGCCCGGCGAAAAAGTGTCAAATAATCCTGCTCTGTGCTGTTTTCCAGTGAGATCAGCAGCTTGACAGTTTTTAATCTCTCAAGACAGGATTATGTAATGTCTTCCATCCTCATTTAATGTTAGCTTTGTCACATTAATTCAGAAGAGAGAGTAAACTGATCTTCTTCTTGTCAGCCAGCCCAAGCTATTGATTTTACATACAGTCTAGAGGAAAAATGTCTCCAGCTTAAAATACAGCCGCCTATTTCTCTCCCAACTTCATACGCATTCAGGGTTTTTTTTTGGTGAGGTTACCCTGACTGACTCCCCTCTCCTCCTCTCTCTTTCTCTCTCTCTCCCAGATGGAGGATGCCTCGCATTCCTCAGTTGTAGGTAGAGTTGTTGACTCTGGAGGTTCTCCAAATGCTGGCGGTGCCGTGTCACTGCGCTGAACAAGCACAGCCTCCTGGGAACAATGACCCTCTCGCTGGCAGCGCCAGTCCTCTCTGGGTTGCGCCTCTCTCTCTCTCTCTCTCTCTCTCTCTCTCTCTCTCTCTCTCTCTCTCTCTCTCTCTCTCGCTCTCTCTCTCCCTCGCTCTCTCAGGCAGCCCGTCTCTCAGGCAGCATTTGCATCTGTAATGACTTGATAGCGGAGCCCAGATGAAACGCGCCATGGCCGTCTCTGAATGGAACTCCCCCACAAGCTGCTCTGGCAGATAGACAGAGTGGGACTGGGTGAAGACGCATGCTGCCTTCACTGATTCCAGCTTCTGAGAGAGAGAGAGAGAGAGAGAAAGCAGTGAGGGAAAAGCTGCCAGTCATTGCAATCCCCGCTCTGCTACTGCAGCACTGTTGTGTTACTGTTCTAATTTTTGCAATGTGGCGTCGCATGTTTCCAGCGACTGCTTTTAAATCAGGAAACAAAAGACTGTGCAATTAGTACATGCCATCCTTAATATAAATGTGATTTTATGCGCAATGAATAACAGTAAAAAAAACCAACAAGTCCTCCTTTACAAACTGGAAAAATGACGACAAGATACCATTCAAAACCAGAAAAAGGGAGTACTTAAAGTGATATACTGTCAGATAATTGAGCTGCGGTTTGTATTAGAGCCAGTCTCAGTGTAACGGCAATTAGCTTAGTTGAGAGTATTTGACTGATGAGCGTGTTCTTGTTTATTTCTCTAATTGCATCATCAGTCAGACAGAGTTAATGGAGCCTCTCAATTGACATTGAAGTGGTCGACAACACTTCTGTTACAACAACCTCCGTGGAGAGTGCAAACTGCAAACATTTAACTCGAGCAATATGCGGGATTCTGTTTTTAGAGCGGCATGTGAATCACTCTGCTGCACCTTCAAATGCCGCCATGTAATTTCTTATCTCCATGGCAGCTGTCACTCAAGGCTTCGCGGCTCCGATCCGCTCACATCCACGCTGCCATTTTTGATATTATTCTTACGCACAATGAGATATTTTTGATTGTTTATAGAACGGTTTCCATTCGTCACTCTCCCCTGCAGGTAGCTGCATTATCTGCTTTCTATTTATTCGCTGCAAGCGTCAGACTGAACAGAGGCTCATTACAGACACAGAGGATATTACTCATGGTGCTGTAAAGAGCCGCTTCACCTGCTTGGCCCCTGGTTCGCTCTATCTACATATCACTGCATGCAAATCCTGCTGTCACACTTCTATAGCGACACGGAAGTGGGCCTCACCTCATTCAGGCACCAGCATGAAAACACATTTCAACACCACGGATCAATAATATGATAATTTATTACAATTTAATTTTCTTTTTCTCTTTATTGTTGCTTCTTCTGTCCACTACCTTTTGAGCCAGCGGATACCTGCACTTATATTTCATCCCTTATAGGTGCGTTGGCTGATTAATTTAAATCCCCTCACAGTGCGGATTATACCTATTTGTTGTATGCGATCCCGCCATGACAGCGAACAGAGCAGGACAAGCGGGTCCAGTCCGTCTTTCCCTCCAGCCTCTCCATCAAAGACCACGGGATGAACTTTCTGTAAGGCAGATGTAGCATGTAATTAGCAGCCTTCTCCTTCCGTCTCCACTTCTTTGTGCCAAGGTGATCAATGGCCCGGGGAGCGCCTGGGAGCTGGGACAGCAGCAGGAGAGATTGGGCGTGTGTCTGTGTGTGTGAGAGAGAGAGAGTGACAGTGACGGTGATGTTCGTGGTGGTTGCTAAGGGGGGGACGGGGGACGGGGGGGTTGCTAATTGAGTGTGCAGAGGTACTACGGAGGTCCTAAACTGGATATTAAATAATGTGTGGCCCCTGTGCCGTCTTTGGGTTTCAGGTGCAGATGCGGCGGGCCATGAGTGGAATACTGAAGAGGAAATTTGAGGAGGTGGAAGCCTCCTCCTCCCCGTGCTCTTCCGTGCGGGAGTCTGATGATGAGGTCTCCTGCAGTGAGAGTGGGGATAGCAGCGACAGCGTCAACCCCTCTGCCTCGGGCCCCTTCATCCGTGAGTGCCTGTGTCTTTTAAATTCATGCATTGTGCTCGGCGTGGCAAGTGTGTGCTATTGGGAGTAAGATTAATGCCATCATTTCATCGCAAGGAAAACAAAGCTGGAGCATCGGGAGAGGCTTTTTCTTTTCTTTTCTTTTTAATCAAGATGGGAAGAACGCTCAGAGTCAGACTGTTATTGTACCTCACAATCACTGCGGCATGCAGGTCAAAGAAAAACAAATCTGCATGTCTGCTGATAAGGAAGTGTAATATGAATCTACAGTCACGGTCGTGCGTTAGAGAGGAGAGCGGCCTGAGTGATGCTGAGAGTCTGGTGCTGTAATAAAGGGACGCGTGCGCAGGCAGCCTCCCTCATTAGGACCAGCATCAGCATACGGGCACGGCCAGATGAACGAGCGGATGTATAGTCTCAAGCTGCGCGTGAAACACTGCTGGCACTGTGCATGAAGACGTGGTGCTCTCCAACAGCAAAGAAACACGAGCCCATTGTCTCTGCCGAATATTCTACTGATGTGATCTATTGCAACGAAGTCGCCTTGTTTTTTACCAAAGAGATGCGTTCATGGTAGGTGGAAAAGACAACAAGACAATAGACTAGTGCAGCAAATGAATTGAGGTATTTTTCCTCATTTTAGCAACTATGAACAATCCGAATCCCTTTGAAAACACCTCATAAAAAAGAAAGCATTGTAAAAACGATTCCAAAAAATTAAATCCAATGTTAGTTTAAACATTTTGACAGCATTGGTTAAAAATGTCTGTTTTTCCCCTGTAATCCACCCACACACCCACTTTACTGTATGTATAACCTGTTCAACTGCCAAGTTCTTTTGACACTGAATATAAAGCAGGGATAATGAGATGGTAAAAACGTAATGTGTCATCATGCATGTGAGGTCGACTTAAGTCTCCTCAGAACGCAATTTAATGTTCCTGTCAGTGTGACGGATCGAAAACTCACTGATGATCCCTGGAAATAAAGGAAAAAAAGGGGGGGGTGATATCAGCAGGCTCAAATGAAGCAAAAGCAAAATATCAGCAAAGACTGTTTTGACTGATCCAGAAACTTGTCGAGGCAGAAACGACACGTGTCACACTGTGGCTCATTAGAGGACGAGGGAGAAGATAAAACAAAGTGGGTTGTGGGCGGATTTGACAATTTCTTGAATGAACAAACCGCCACAGAAGCAAGAGGGAGCATCACTGAGTGTGTCCCGTCCAAGCAGTCGCACGTTTCTGTGAAAAGGATTCGGGTGAATTGAGAACATATTCAAAGAACTCAGCTGTAACTCCACAATAAAGAGTAAATAATGACTTGTACCATCACATGCTCTGAAAATATGAGTTGCAGACTTTTTTAAAATGAAAACACTGAACACATTCAAACCACTGATGCCCACTTGTGTAAACCTGCAGTTTGGCTCTTTTATTTGACTGTTTTTGGGTCAGCTTTACTTGAGAGCAGCATTGAGGGATTTTTTGGTGGGAAGCACACGGGTGGGGGGGTGGGGGGGTCGTGTGAATGACATGCCGACTGGTGACAGGGCCTCCTTCATGCAGAGCAGGGGCTCAGAGACATAAGTGTTTCTGCGTCCCTCGAGGCCGCACTTGGCCTCTGTGTCAGCTGCAGCTGCTGGTAGCCGGGGCCCGGCGGAGGTCAACAAATAGACGCTGTGTGCTCCCGTGAAGCACCGCGCGTGTCGTGATTGACAGATAAAACAATTAAGGCTCCGGCGGCTTCACTTTACATCCGAGCTGCGGCGTCGAAACAGACGAGGAGAAACATCTGTAACGCGTTTTGTTAGTTGTTGTTTCGCTTTTTTTTTCTCTTTTTTTCCCACAGACTCTGAGAAACGGGTCATCGACTCGCAGCCTTTAAAGGGTAAAAGCATGCGCGCGGGAGGGGGGAAAAAATACCTGTTAAACCGTTGCTTTTCCCTCTCATAAGCTTTCATATAGGAAGCTGATTAGCTCGCCCTTTGCAGCTGTTAATTGTTTTGACACCTGAAGCAAGCAGTTTTTTTTTCACTTCTTTCTGTAGATAATGAAAGGCGGCTCTGCTCGGTGGCTCCAGCCTGACAGCTCTACATCTGTAATGAAATGCATTGTCCCTCTCGCATGGGGAGGAGAGCTGCTGGAACCAGATGGTTTCTATTTGTCCTGTCTGTCTGATAGGGGGGTGGGGGGTGGGGGGTGGGGGGGCGAACGCTGGGAACACTGCTTCCCTGAACCGGCGCTCTTCATCTCTGGGCCAGGCAGGGGATTATTTATGCTCCAGCGTTGCCCTCCTCCCTGCACCTCCCCCATATAGAGCTCTCCTTAAAAAGACACACTGAGGACTCGCATGCCAAGTGGAGGCAACACGGAGATGATGAAAACCTCACCAGAGAAGATATGCGAAAGGGCTTATTGTAAAGCTGACAAGAAGAGATTTTCTCGCGCTTTCCGGCGTTTAAGGACAATAAAAAAAAAAAAACCTGTGCTCTTCATTCACTGCAGAATGTCACTTATCATAACAGGGTTTACATTGCTGTAAAAAGTGTTGTACTCCAATATTAAAGAACATATAAATGTGAAAGAGAAAAAAAATCAGCGGCGCCTAAGTGTTCCTGACGCTGTGATCTGTCTGTTGAAGTTGAATTCCTCCCACGCGGGATTAATAAATTGTCAAAAAAAAAACCCCACCTTTTTTCAATGAACAAAAAATTTGACAAGCACTTTGGTACCTTTTCTATCTTTCTTTGCAGCCGACTCGATACTGAAGAGGGAGAAGCGCCTGCGGACGAGGAGGGTGCATTTCGAGAACGTGACGGTGTACTACTTCAGCCGGCGGCAGGGCTTCACCAGCGTGCCCAGCCAGGGCGGCAGCACGCTGGGCATGTCCAGCAGGCACAGCTGGATCAGGCAGTACTCCCTGGGCGAGTTCGCCCTGGAGCAGGAGCGCATCCACAGAGATATGCTGCGAGATCACTTGAAGGAGGAGAAGCTCAACTCCATCAAACTGAAGGTGAACTTGTAACGAGCCGGTCGGGTCAGAAACGATGCGGGGAGGTCAGTCTTTACGGAAGGCTTGCTAATCCTAGACAGAAAGGAGCCATTGTCGGGACGTCATAATTACAACTGTAAAAACCTTGAGGGAGATTCCAAAAAAATACTAGTCTCGAATAGCTTTTAAAGTGATTCCAAAAGTACTCACTCTCTTCTCACCAGGTGGCACCGGTTGCTTGATGGCCATCCTGAAACAACTCTCGCGTGCTTCCGTTTCGTTCCAGCTGACCAAGAACGGCACGGTGGAGTCCGAGGAGGCCAACACGCTGACGGCGGACGACATCTCCGACGACGACATCGACCTGGACAACACCGAGGTGGACGAGTACTTCTTCCTGCAGCCCCTCACCACCAAGAAGCGCCGCGCCCTGCTGCGCTCCTCCGGGGTGAAGAAGATCGACGTGGAGGAGAAGCACGAGCTCCGGTCCATCCGCGTGTCCAGAGAGGACTGCGGCTGCGACTGCCGCGTCTTCTGCGACCCGGAGACTTGTGCCTGCAGCATCGCCGGGATCAAGTGCCAGGTAGAGTGCGCGGCACGCTCCCCCCCTCATATTGCAGCCTCTCACTTGCGCACACAAAGGCTCACAATGCGCTCAAATGTGTCACTGACACAGCATTTCACAGGAAGTGTCTGACTGTTGCGTGAAAGCAGGCCGTCGTGTGTAAAATGTGTTCATGTCTTCAGGTGGACCGCATGTCATTCCCATGCGGCTGCACAAAGGAGGGCTGCAGCAATTCGACTGGAAGAGTGGAATTTAATCCCATCCGTGTTCGAACCCATTTCCTGCACACTATAATGAAGCTGGAGCTGGAGAAGAGTCGCGAGCAGCAGCAGCCATCCCCGACCAACGGTTACCATAGTGAAACTAATGACCTGGGAGGCGCAAACCCGTTCGCTCAGTCACAGCACCGCTTGGAGTACTCGCTGTCAGACGCCGTTCCGCAGCCGGCCGGCCTGCACCTGCAGGCCCCAGAGGGGATGGAGGAGCCGCTGGACGAGGAGGAAGAGGACGAAGACGAGGAGGACGAGGACGAGGAGGAGGAGGACGAGGAGGAGGAGGAGGACAACGAGGAGGACGATGAGGATGAGGAGGACAGCAGCAGCGTTTGCAGCGGACTGTCTGACTCCAGCACGCAGAGCTTAGCCAACAGCGACTCTGAGGACGAGGAGGGGGACGAGGAGGACGAGGAGAAGTCGGAGAGCTTCGAGGACGGCATGCCGGCCCCGTCCGTCTCGCATGCCGAGGTCGCCCCCTTGTCTTCCGTGCTGTGTTTCAATAACGAGTCTGGGACGCATGACAACCACCTAAACGGAAACGCTTACTTAATGAACTCCTCCTCAGCTGAGTACTATCAGCTGGGGAGCTCCAGTGCCGTCTCTAATGGCCAAATCACCCAACCCAGTGAACCCTACGGGGAAGCCTTAGCATTCCAAGATGCCGTGAGCACGGGCAACGGCGGCGCGGCCCAGGGACCGTTCGGCGTGACTGCTGAGCAGTACACGGACTACTCGAACCAGGCTGAGGACCAGTACACAGCCGGCCGCCACTTCGCCCTGGCCAGTGGCGCCCCCGCCGCCCCGCTGACCTGCTATGCACCCGATCAGAAGAAGGTGCCGGAGAGCCGCAACCAGACGCAGTTTCAGAACTACCTGAACGGCAACAGCCAGGATTCGTACAGCAGCCGCGGCTCGTGCCTGGCGGCCGACGAGCCGGCGCAGGAGTCCAGCCTGGACGGACACTCTGACCTGACCTTACTAGCAAACAATACCAAGAACCTCCCTTTACCAGACCATTGTCCCGAGGTCACGGCCATTTAGTGCGCCTCGCTTTTCTAAGTGTTCTTTCATTATACTTGAGCCCAACTTAGCGGTACCCGAAGAGAGCGCGATTATGGCCTTCTTTTTTTTCTCGCATTACCTGACCTTAAATTTCCAAGCAATTTGCAGCACCGTGATGAGTTTCCATCTGTAACTATGAAGCCATAAGGTTCATGATGAGGACGGTTCCACTGAAATATTTGCTGGTGTGGGCCCCCCCGCCCCCCCATTTCCCCCCACTGGACACCGGAGGAGATAAATCATGAAAAACATAGTTTATGTCATGCTGTGCAATGTACCCTGTAATTTCAGATGTAAAGTTCTAGTTTTAAGCAGATATTGTACTGTAGATGGAACTTTTCTATGTCCAACGTATGTGTCAAATGTGCAAAAAAAAAAAAAAGGTTTATCGTCTGTTTATTTATTGTTTCTGAATTCCGTGTATACTTATATATTGTAAATGTTTTGATAACGATACGCATGCTGTTTTTTGGGAATCTCAGTGACGTTTGGGAAAAAGGTTGCCATTTGTTTTATATTTGAAATACCGTGTTGTATACATCCCATGCCCCCCATGCCCCCCCACCCCACCTTCTTTTGGACACGATTTCATGCTTTTCCAGCATGAAAAAAAGCCTGACTTCTTATTTGTACGTTTTGGATTTACAATAGCAGTGAACATGTTGAAATCAATTCGCCGCCTTTTGCACCGACTTGTCGGGGTCCAGTGGCATGCAGTCGGTTTTAGATAACAAATAACCGTGTTATTTCCCCTCCCATCCCCGCTTGGAAAAACAACATAATTAGCATGTGTCGCCAGAAAGATTTATTCTCTGAAGCACTTCTCCAACAAAAGGCTGATCGTCGCACTCGCACATGTGAGTTACTGAGAGAAATCGGGACTCTGTGATTATCATACAATTGGCATACGTTGTCTAATGAGAATTGAGCCAAAATAATATCTCAAGACTTTGTGATCTGCAGTGTGGGAGCACGTCGCTCCTCGACATCCAGGATGTTTAAGTGGATCCCAGAAAGACTTTGAGCTGCTCCATTGAAATGCGCCTCGTCGTCGTGGTAATCAGCCTTTCCCTGCTGAGAAAGTCCTGAATAAAGTGGACCGAGATTGCCTCTAATGGACTGCCGTAGCACTTAATGTTTGTTTTTGAAGCGCCATTAGTTTCACAGAATGCGCCACAGTTTGGGCTGCTGTATAGGAGGGAAATAAATCTTCGGAGGGTTGACAATCAAAGCATTTTTAAAAAAAAATAAAATAAAATCCAAACATGAGTTTACTTATCGGTAGTCGAAAAATATGAGCCATCAAAAGTGACTGAACAGCCAGATATGAGAAAATGTTTACCAAAAATTTGTAAATAACATTTTAATGCATATTTATGGAAACAGCTCAACAGCGAATGAGGGTCTGCAATAACCGAGTCAATCTGTTTTGCTGAAGTTCTTCACATCGAGCTCTTTGCTTCTGCATGAACGTGTGGCGACAGCCCCTCTCCCAAGCTGGAAACTTCCAACTGGGAAATCTTGGACAACACCAGTTTCAGTTGTTCCTCGTGACCATCAAGTGGCTGGGAGCTCTTGCGACACTTTGGTGGTTCAAAAGTGGTGTACAGGCTGCTTTTAGGCAATCAGACGGCATCTGTAAAGCCTTTAGTTACAGAGTAATTGTGCCAAAGCGTTCAGTGTGGGAAGGCTAGAAACAATAACACTGCATCCAGTTTAGGAATCCTGTATTGCTTTGGTTTTTTTCAGTATTTATTATGAATGATATATTGAAATGTGTATTTATTGTGGTTTACTAAAAGTCTGTATTGAGTAAATTGCTTCACTATCTTAAAATTGTCTTTGGTTTCATGCTGGTTGTGAGTTGTAAAGCTTTCATGTGCCTGATTTATTTAATTCTGTTTCATATTCTGTGAAACGCATACGTTTTGCACAAATGAGTACGATTTTTTATTTCAGTGTGTTCGGTTTTTGGACTGTAGATAGAACTTTTTTTTTTTTAGTTGTTCTATTCCAACTTTTATTTTGAAATAAATTTTATTCAGATTTCTGTTGTGATGCTTGTGGCTCATGTCATGTCGTCTGCAGGCACACAGCTCCCAGCATTGAACCCGCGATTTCATCGGCACGGTCGGGGTGCAATAGCTAAGCGTAAAGCGCCCCCTGCAGGTCGTGGAGAGACAGAGGAGTCAGAGATGCTCTCAGAACTACCCAACTAAATTTATTGAGCTCCAAAAGAAAAAAAACAAAAAACAAAGAACAAAGAGTAATGAAAAGCATCTTAACACCGAGGCACTCTGACAACATAAAGCCGTTTCCACTTAAGGAAGACAAACACATTCAATCTGCTCTTCAGCCAGCCACAAACACAAAGTTTTGACGATTTCCCACAGCCGTTTCTATACCAGTGCCTGCACCAGAAATTCATTTAAGGACTTAGACGTGGGGAAAGAGTCTCAGGCTACTCTGCATCAAGTAGGACTTTTTTGTTTGAAAGGGAGGTTCCCGAAACCTTTGGAGCTCCTTTTGAAACACACCAAAACTTAAGTTCTTCAATAATACTCAAAAAACATTGTTCATGTTCAGAGAGGATAAGAATTCTTCTTCTTAAATGTCTCTCACGATGCTCTACTGGAATAATGTTAATGAAGCAAAATCATGAGCGCCGAATGTACTTTGTTCGGGACTTAAAAACCCAGTCGCTTCCCTCACTGTAACAAACGGACTCGCCTTGGTCGTCAGTCATTCCTCCTTCTTGATGTCTCTTTGCAAGCATTCGAAGACTACATAAAAATACTTTGGGAACTGAAGTACCAACTTCAGGCCTGATTCGAAGACACTTTGAAAACAGCAGGCAGAAGCCAAAACCTCGGCACACCATCACCCTCCCCCCACCCACCCAATTTCCCCTCCTGGGGAAACATAAAAAATTACATCCAAGGCACTGGACGGTGCCGAAAGGAAGTTTTGCATTCGAGAAAATAGATTATTTTTTAAATGTGTTCCTGTCAAGTCTTCACCGTGTTTCTTTGGCGCGCAACACTATTTGTGATTCCCACGTTTGCGAATAAGCTTTTTTTTCCCCATTTGATTATTTTAGATTTGAAAACATGTTCAATGTAAAATATTTGGTTGGCTGCTCATCTCCAGTCCTCTATAGTTTGGGTGGTGAAGACTTGGCTCAGCGAAACTAGCTCTAACACAAAAGAGGCACTTGTCAACGCGCAGTGTGTCTTCAGTCATCCAAGGATGTCGCGTTTTTCCTTCCAAGAATAAGGCATCTTCCAAACTTTCCAGCAGCAACAGAAGTTCAATTCTTCTATGTATAAAAAATAAATTAAAACTCAGTGTAATCATTGATCTCTTAAAAGAAGGCCGCAGGTTAACTGCATTCAGTATGGTGTACTGCTGTCCTAGTGTCCCCGTGCACACAGGGGAGCTATTGTAGGCCACGTTCTGCAGCCTCAGACAAAAGACCAGAGCTGGTATCTGTCCGAGGGGTTGCAGAGAGCCAGAGACGGATGCTCGTGGCGAGCGCTCAGACACATGTTCCATCCTGAGATGAAGAATAACTGGTTCTGGAGGACGAGAGGGGACAAAAACCAGTGAAGTTTACTGGGGAAAACCAAAACAAAGAAAAGAAGAAGCCTGAAATGAAGGCGTAAAAAGAACCGAGATCAAACTCACATCCTTCAGCTCCCACTTCTGCTCTGCTCCCACAAAGGTATTCCGGCCTTTATACTGGCACTCCTCCAGCTTCACAGCCCCCTCTGTCCCGTGCAAACACAGCTCCTTCTGAATGTTGTGCCTAATCTCGTGATGTGTGGAGTACTCAAAATACTAGAGCACAGGAAACAAACAGTGCCATTCAGCAACAGCAAAGTAAACCGTGCTTCTTTTTTTTAATCAAAAAGAGATAAGACACTTGTTTTTTTGGCAAACCTGGTTTCCTCCCAGCCCATGACAAGGGTACATGATCAGCTGTTTCCCACCCTCATTGTTCTCGCCTGCATCCAGACATGAGTCTTTGCCCACATTTTTCACCTACGGAGAAAGAGAGAGAGGGAGAGAACGGGAAAGCGGTGAAAGGAAACAAAATGAAAAACTAACATCCAGTGCAAGCTGTTCAAACAACTTCAGCCTCTGGAGGGCTTTCAGTGGTGTTAAATTGGAACTGCTCAGTTCCCTCTGGAGATCTTAAGTGGAAACCCACAGTGGCGAGACAGAGCTGGGAGGTTTGGAAAAGAGAGGAGCTGGAGCTCGTGGTGGTGATGGTGGGGGTGGGAGATCTTACTGAGCCAAAGTGGAGCGGGTTGAGATCGGGCAGAAAGACTTCGGGATACACGTTGTTCAAATACCAGGAGAAGCTCTTGCACTGGAGCCTGGAGCGGAGGTCCATGCGTTTGGAGATGTCTCCAAAAGTCCTCTGACACAAGAGTAGAAGACAGGACCCAAAGGTTAGAACGGTTCATCAGATTCAGCTAAATTTGCACAGGAGGCGAATCTTCACTGATTTTTTTATCCCCCGTTTTCACTCTTAATTGATGCTGTGAAACATCTGCGCTGAACAGTTCGGTGCAGAACAAAACCTCAGTAAACCCCTCTGGGACCATATTTGACATATTTGCATGTAAATGTGAGGGTGTCACTTTCATGTGAACCCCCCCCCCCCACCCAAAAAACAAAGCTTCATTTTCCCTTTTCGTTCTTAAATGTAATATTTATGGACGCAATAATGAGCTTCAAGTACACGATAAAGCAGGCAAATGAATACTTAAACACCTAAATTACAGACATTCCGCACGGTGCTGTGTTCCAAGTTACATTTTTACAACAACAATTTTATGGTTATTTGACCATAAAAACAAAATATTTCGCCAAGATTTAACGTGACGTCTGTGCTGGAGGGAAAAGTGAGTGAATAAATGCGAACGAATTTTAGAGCATGTGGCCCAACAGTTGTTGTAAGCTGAATTTTTCAGCTCAGGATGAAGTAACTCACTGAACGCATGACTGGCATAAAAATAACTTACAACCCCGAGTGCAAAAAAACCGGAAAATATAAGGGAAGAAAAAGACAAAGATTCCAGTTCAAGCTTTAATAATACTCTGATTATCAGGTTGACTATATTTCAGTAACCTGTGCTCATGTCCCACTGCACTAATGACTTCTGTTGACTCAAGCGTTGGCTGCAAGGTTTCACAGGCACCTTATGCCCTTCAATAACGACAACTTTCCCCATCGCGATGCTCGCGCATTCGCTCGCTCAAAGATGGTTCTCACAAACAATTCGGCGAGGCTGTTGGAAGCCAGCCGGAGTGGGCTGGGCCGCTCTGCCAGTCAAAGCCCCTCAGAGGGGCGTTTACGACACCTTTGGGACCACACGTTGGGCAAAGCCAAGAGACTGTGTCATTTACCAGAGCCCACTTCCTCCTGCAGGTTCTCCGCTTTCTGCCACTGAACATGGATCTATTCCTCCTCAGTCTGCAGAGCGCGAGTCATTTCTGCAAAGTTCAATTACGACTGAAATGTTTCGCTTCTCCCGGTGACCGACTCCTTTCTTTCGCCTGCAGACTTTGTGAGGCAAGTCGTAATAACACTTAATGGCTGTATGCAACCCACAGACGGCAGAGAGATGCGCTGAAACTTGTCTCTCGGAGGCAGAGCCTTAAACGCTTACATAAAGCCGTGAGCCGACTGAATGGAAGAAGAAAAAAATGCAGCGGCGGCCTGCTGGTACTTTTCTATAGAATCGATGTCACTTTACAGCTTCCGAGGCCGTACATACATCTTTTGCAATCTGCGCGGCTTGCTGATTGCGACGGTAGAAGATCTCCTTGTAGTCGTCCATCCAGACCTCGGCCAGGCGCACCTGGTTGCGCGCAATCACCTGCGTGCCCTTGGGAAAGGTGTGGGGGCTCTTGGTGCGGAACACGTGACCGACAATGGAGCAAGGGATGATCTCCAGCTGCCCTCCGCACTGCCACACCTGCGGGCCGACGGGAGCCGCAGAAGTTAGGACGCCGCCGTTTGGGCCCCGCCCTCGAAGCCGTCCGACCGCTGAGAGAAGCCGACGCCTTACCCGAAAGGACATTTCGATATTCTCTCCACCCCAGATTTCCATTTCTTCATCGTAGCTGCCGATGTGGTAGAAATACTCTTTTGAAATGGAGAAGAGCCCACCAGCAAACGTGGGAGTCCTGCGAGTAAAATCCCATCGATGACTTCAAAACACGAAACATGAAAGCGAACAGAAACGTCATCAGCTCTGCTCTACATTTGGGCTTACTTGATGGGATAGGTTTCATCTTTTCTCCTGCGTTTCTCATAGTCCGGCAGACTCTCCCAGCCAAAAGAGAGGCCCCAGTCGAAGTTTCCCCGGTTGTGATTCTGACCGTATGGCGACGGCTTCATGAACTCGAATGTGTTCAGGTCAATGGTGGTTATGTCGGGACTCACGACGATGGTGCGATTCTCCGCTATCCTGGCCAGCAGAGGCTCCAGCCAGCCGTGAAAGCATTCACCTGTGGACGCACAAACAGAACGGCGCGAATCGGCGCCTCGAAACGCAAGGATGCGGCGAAAGAAAAAAAAAAAAACACGGGAAGGTAGAAGTGTGACTAACAGTGGGCGTCGAGGAAGGTGAGCGTGTCACCGGTGGCCACGGAGGCCCCCAGCAGCCGCGCCGTGATGAGTCCTTTCCTCTCGCGCTGGCGGACGACTCGCACAATGTTCAGCTGCTTCAAATACTGGTCCAGCTCGTCCTTCAGCACATCTGGGAGTGTCGCGAAGAAAAAACATTTCAGAATCTTTTCAACGGACAAAAGAATGATCTTTCTTTTTCTTTTTTTTTCTCTCAACGGAGGATATTTACAGAAGGCCACCTGGGAAACAGGTTTCCCAACATATTAGAAACACAACGCCTTCAGCTGGGTGGACGGTCAGAAAGTGTGCTGGACATTTGTGGTCTGCTTCCAACCAATAACTGTTGAAAGTGTCAGATGGACTGCATTTCCTCGCCCCCTCCAGCATTTTTGTTCCCTTTCTCCATGCAACTTATTTACAAGAGTTAACTGGGACTCACTTCTGAGCCCGACCAGTGCTGGCGTTTCTCAGGGAAGTATTAACTAGCAGCCCCTTGCTTCCTGCTATAACCCACTTGATGGGCCACAGAAGGAGCGGCGAGCTCCTCTCTGCGCGTCTCGTGGCACACAAAGCGCTGCCCACCCAACGCGCGGCGCGAAACCCAACCCAGCAGCGAGAGGAGCGCTCCTGAAGGGCCCCATTGAGTTTTTACCGTCCACGCTGGCGTCGTCCACCAAGATGATCTCCTTGAGCAGAATGGCGGGGGACGTGTGGAGGACACTGTAGACTGTCCTCAGCAGAGTGCTCCAAGCCTCATTGTGGAACACAATTATCACGCTGGTGGTCGGCAGGGGGGGGCATCGCTTGTAGGTTTGCTCAATACATCTGCATGAAGCGGGGAAAGAAAGCGCACAAAGATGTGACTGTCCCGTATCGTTCCTGAGTGGCACAACAGTGGAGTTATTACATTTGCCCGCTCTCCCCTGTGGGGAGTCCATTTCAGCGGTGACACTGCATGTGTGGCAGCCTTTGAGATTCGCAGAGGAGACTTTGCTTTCACCTAAATATGAGACCGCGACTACATGGACGGCCATTGTGTCTGTCTTGTGTACCGGCTCGTTACTGACATGTACTTGGGCGCTCCCGCACTCGGATGAACTGTAATTAGCCAAACAAAACTCTGCTCTGCTTCTTCCTACAATCACTTGGCAGGCATGCTGAAACAATCATCTCTGCGGTTTCGGACATTTTCCCCCCGCTGCAAAAAAAAAGCAAATATGAGGAATTTGTTTGAGTTAGACGGTAAGTGTTGCATAACTCATCTACATAACACAGATCCATGCGGACAAAGGTTGACTTTAGGGGGAGTTTTCAATGCCTCTCTTCAGAAAGCCCCAGAAGGGGATGCAGGAAGTTGGATTCGCCACCACTAGATGGTGCAACGACTTGTTTCTCTTGAGAATTAAAACAGCAATGTCAGTTCTGGTTGGTTTCTGTCTTCATCATCATTATCTCATTGCGAGCTTGCATCTGGGTAAACAGGAAATGTTTGGGATGAGCACATGAAAAGCAGCCCTTGCAGCGTGACATACTCTGGCGGCCTGGTGTCTGCGCCCAGGTCTCTGCTCAGAGAGATGCGGTCGCTGGCGTACAGGTTGAAGCAGTGCTTCTCTTCGCCCCTCTCTTTCTCTTTCTGTTCTTCGGGGCTCAGTGAGTCCGTGTGGAAAGGTTTGCCAGCCGCTCCCGGAGCGAGATGGTTCTGGGGCGGCCGCTCCAGGGCCGGCCGCAGCTCGGCGGCGGTGTAGTGACCGGGCGGGCAGGACACGCCGTCCGCTTTATCCCGCTGCCTCACGGGAGCTCTGATTTGCAACTTTGGCATGGCCTCCCTGAAGTTGTTGACAGCTCCGATCACCATCCCCAGCATGGCATCCCGCTTCACCGCCATCTCTTTCAGCCACGGCTCCTCCTGCTGGCTCGGACTCCCCACTTCCCATTGTATGAAGAACAAGAACGTGACAAAGACCAGGACCACGATCGCCAGCTTCAGTGGGTGCAGCCGTCTCCGGAGCAGCCGGCGAAGAGCCGTCATTCTTCCTCAGACGAGCGCAGACCGACGTCAGACTGAGATTCAGCTGCAAGAAATAAATAAATATGTTCAAATGTTTGACTGGAATTAAAACAACAACATCTGCATGGCAAACAGAAAACATCAGGACGGCAGAGAAATATATACAGAAAACAATGTGGTCTCTTCTGAGGGAGGCAAACGTGGTTATGCAAATACATTACTGTAATCAACTACACTTGAACTGTACGAGGTATTTTACTCATACTGGCATTCACGCACATGGTGATTTCATTAAAACCTGACTTTCAGTCACAGAACGTTCATTCATACAGCAGGGAACATGACACTGATCCACCCTGGCATCATTTCAGTCATTTATTGTTTGTCAAGTCTTTTTGGAACATGGATATTTCATAGCCTACAGGTAAAATTTAAATTACTCGCCTCTAACCATGCTAATAAAAAGGAACTAAATGCAGTTGAAAAGTAACGGTTGCAGAGAAAGTGATTAGATTAGTTTTTTAACTTTTTGACTTTTTTGTTTTAAATTAGTAATACATTGTATAACTCTACATACTTAAGCGTCCTGCTGCTCTCATATGACACAAGCAGGCTCATGAGGTCTTCAAGCAACTTCCAGCTCCGGATTCCTCCAGTCAAAAAAAAAAAATGACCACGTACCATGAGTCGCTGAGCTACAGGTAGAGGCTGGCAAAGTCCCTTAAAGCGCTCTCAGAAAACTCCTCGGCGGACATCCTGCTTCATCCGTGGATCACGCCGTT
>JASSRZ010000023.1:10793972-10840298 GCA_032164315.1 Malacoctenus gilli | reverse complement strand
CTCGCCTCTAACCATGCTAATAAAAAGGAACTAAATGCAGTTGAAAAGTAACGGTTGCAGAGAAAGTGATTAGATTACTTTTTTAAACTTTTTTGTTTTAAATTACATACATACTTAAGTGTCCTGCTGCTCTCATATGACACAAGCAGGCTCATGAGGTCTTCAAGCAACTTTCAGCTCCGGATTCCTCCAGTCAAAAAAAAAATGACCACGTACCATGAGTCGCTGAGCTACAGGTAAAGGCTGGCAAAGTCCCTTAAAGCGCTCTCAGAAAACTCCTCGGCGGACATCCTGCTTCATCCGTGGATCACGCCGTTTGCGCCTTCACAGTCCTGCTGAACTTTTCGTGGGGGGGAAGACGACGTGGAAGTCTCAGGGAGAAAAAAAAAAACAAAAAAGATTTGCTGAGGGCTGCGACCTCACAGGACTTCCGTCTCGTTGGATCCAGGTGTGCTCTTCTCAGGTAGAGCAAGGGGACGCACCGGTGCGCTTGCGCGGGGAGGGGCTTGTGCGCGTCAAAATAATACACGCGCACGCAAAATCCATATCTGGAATACAAACGAGAAAGTGGACATTTCCATGGGCGCCACCAAAAAAAGCAAGACCACTTTTTCCTCTTGATAAAGATTTTCTTTTTGATCCAAACCGCAGTTAAATCAAATCATCTATGGTGGCAAATCTGTTGCAGGCGCTCAAACGCGCGTCGTCCAGCTGGTGTGTTGGAGCCTTGTGTGCGCGGAGTTGCTCGGCTTCAGTAATGGTGTCATTAATAGGATTTGTTCAACTGGTCATTCATTGGGGCAGTTGCCGGGTTACAAATAAAGGAGGAACGCGATCCACTCCACCGCATCCAATCAGGTCCCCGAGGAGCTCATCGTGCACATCACAGATTAAATGTATAAACGCCGACCCTCCGAGAAGCGAGCTGAAAACCGCACATGGTCCCCAGCAAGAATTTGGGAAAGTTACGCGCCCTCTCAGCATGGAAGTGAATAATTACCAGAAGCCGTCGTCTCCGCTGATAAAAGTCGGAGAAGCGGACACTCACCACGGCGCTCTGCGCTTTATGTGATCCTTGAAACGTCCCGGGTTCCCCACAGCGGACGGTGCTCATAAAGACTTGGATGCTTCTGGGAGCGAAGACGTGGAATCCAGCCGCGGGGAGCCTGCTCTGGTGCCCAGTTTGAAGTCTTTCTGCCTTTGCCTCGCACAGTGACTCCATCTGTAGCGACTGTGTTCCCCGCCGCTTCCCATCCACGGCGGGCGTCCACTTTATTGTGTCCATTAAAATGCCGAGTGTGTGTCCCACATTTGACTTCCAGTCCCGCTTCCAACTGTTGGTCCGCGTGGATACCGATGCTGTGAAGTGTGCGCGCGACCTGTGATCGTCCTTAACCACCGGTGCATGTGCGTGCTCCGCGAAACAATAAGGAAAGGCTTAGAATATGAGGTCATGTAGAAACAACTTTATTGAAATGTGTTTCAGTTCAAATACACATGGACAGATAACGTTTCAAAACAATAAAGTAATAATAAAAAGAAATATTAACCCATGAAGTCAGAACAGGAATAAAAGTGTAGAGGAGGGATGTCGTTTACAAAACATAAATACAGCAATTTGAAATATATTTTACTTGAAGTGGGTTCCATTTTTTGCTGATCTAAAATAAAGATTTCTCGGCAACTGTGGGTTCAGTGATGGAAGAAGTCCACCAATTCTTCCAGCTGTGCATGTGTGTGAAAGTCTTTACACTCTCTAGGTTTCCAGTAACAAACTGTTGCACTTTTTACAAATTTCACAGCGAACACAGTAAGTGTGAATAGAAGCTGCCAGACAAACAAGAGCAGAATTTT
The DNA here is from genome assembly GCA_032164315.1 of Malacoctenus gilli. Classification (NCBI taxonomy): domain Eukaryota; kingdom Metazoa; phylum Chordata; class Actinopteri; order Blenniiformes; family Labrisomidae; genus Malacoctenus; species Malacoctenus gilli. The sequence continues at coordinate 10,838,444 of JASSRZ010000023.1, read as the reverse complement.
TTTTCTCGCTTTGACAGAAAAATATCCACCAGAAAAATGACAGTCACAACTGTAGCGTGCTCGCTGTAGGACTAATGTGTCCTGACTTGCTCCAGATGCCATCGGCTCATTAGCATCGCTTGGGACGAGCGTTATGAGCCGCGTGCTGTCAGTCGGACTCAGTGAGATGGAGGGAAACCTTGTGAATGACGAGAGAGCAGTAACTGTTCTTCATGCAGAGTGCGTCTAAGACCTCAGAGCAGCACGAGCTTTGTCCAGGATGTCCTTCCTCATTCGTGGATAATCTGGATAAGCAGCAAGAACCTGTGGACCGAAAAAAAAGAGATTATTGAAAGGGTTAAACCAAAAAAAGGCCCAAGAAAAAGCGAAGCGTGAATATTCTGTCCCACCTTATGACACACATCGATGGCATCGACATGCCGCTTCGCTTTTAGGTAGTTAAAGGCAAGCTTGTAACCTGAAAAGAAAACAGATAGTAAATATGAGACCATGTCCATAAAGGTCCTTTGTACCTATAAACAGAGCAGACAGTGATTCATACCAATGGTTGGGTTCGTGCGATTTCCATATTTCCACGCCATCTCATAGCTCTGTGCTGCGTCACGGAACGCCTGCTCCTTTTCCATTATGTAGCCTCGATACTCATAGGCTTTACAGCATGACTGGGGAAAAGGGTGTTCACACAATCATGCAAATGCCAGCTTCTGCTTTTCAAAGAGAACCCCGTGGCAAAATAGAGATACATATTTGGGATTTTCAGTTCCTTTTCGATCCCATCGGTGTCTTGTTGTTACTGGCTGACCTTGTTGTGGTTGAGGCAGCGCTGCAACAGGTCCCCGGCCATGTCGTACTTCCCCGAATGGATGTAGATGTCTGCCAGGAGCAGCCAGCTCTTCTCGAACTCGTCGGCGTCGATGATGCTCCAGTTCATCTTAGCTATGCGCTTCAGCTGGTTCCTGGCTCGGGGAGTTTGTTTCAGCATCATGTAAGCCGTGGCCATGGCCAACAGAGCGGGCACGTGGTCTTTCTGAAACCGATCAAACACTTCTGGTGAGATGAAATGAATCTGAGGAAGCCACATGTCCATCACGCTCTCATTTCTCCGCGGCACAATCGCACATTAACCTCTGTGTGCAGTAACTCTATAACCGTGATGATATACATCACAATTAGACCAGTGAAGTTCAGCCAGTGAGCAGAGTGTCTGTTCACATGGCACGGATGACATTGAGAGAGAGCCTAAAATAATGCACAGCTCCTAGTTTGGGTATGTTTACACACGGGAGAGTGATGTCAGTTATGAGCACCATCTGGAGTTTACTTACCTCATTGTTTGCAATCTCTGTGAAAACACAGAGGGCTTTCTCCACATTGGCCTTCTGTTTGGTCGCCAGTAGGCAGTAGTTCTCCAGGATGCGGAGGTGTACGTGTCCGCCTGGAGTCTGAGGCTTTAACTCTGTCAGCAGCTTCTCGGCTGTTCGCACGGCAATCTGCGCCGACTCCTGCTTCTCTGTTGAGTTCCTGAAGGGGAAAAAAAAAAAGTTGGAGCATGTGAGCAATAAAAGCAAACGTGCAAAACTGTGAGGATCAGAGGAACTTTCAGAGTGAAATTTCGAAGGAATATATTGACTGGGCTGTCTGCTCTGTGGTAAAACCTGGAGAGGGAAACTCACCCGATTTCACTGTCTAAACTCTCAAACACTTCTCCTCCCATTATTTCATTGTCAGGGTTCAGGATGATCTCAATCATGTTATAGACGGCGTTTTGACCCCAGTCGTTGTCTTTCCGCGCCCGATTGAACTGTTGCAGAGCTCCACTCGGCTCCCCCGTGTACCTGGGCACAAAACTGGAGTTTGGGCCTGAATCGTCAAACACGCACCTTGGCTTGTAAAGCCGAACTTGGGACTCACCAGAGGTAAAGCCCTTTGCAGTAGTGAAACCCAGGGTCCAACTTCATCCTGGAAGAATATTTCTCGGCCATCTCGAGAAATCGGGGGATCTCTTCCAACTTGCCAGCCCTCCTCAACAAGTCAATGAGATGATAGAGAGTTGTGTAGTTGTCTGGAAAACAAAGGGTGTAAATGGTGAGTTTAAAGAGAGGGACGAATCGTAAATCACAACTTCCACTGGGCAGAAAGAGGAACAAGGCTGCGTTGCACCTGGTTTGCGCTCGAGGAGTTGTTCATAATGGAAAACTGCCTTTTCATAATCCTGCTTCTTGAACATAATGTCTGCCATCATCTAATGACGAATGGACAAACATGTGTGAGACATTAGGAAATGAGTTATTCACATGAGTTTGAGGAAAGAAAAGGACAAAGCCGGGCAAAATTACAAGGAACGAACCAGCGTGGCCTCTTCATTGAACTGGTCGTTCTTTAGGATGACGCTGCATTGCTCCTGACAGGCCTCCACCTCATCTAGCGTGAGATACAGGCGAGCCAACTCCAGCATCACCTACAAACAGAGTGGATCTCATGTGACTCGATGCAGACAAATAAAACCTCATGTTTGAAACCAGGTTTTCGATAACGAAAGTCACAAAATTTGGTGAAAAACCGGAGGGAGAGTCACAGGGCAGCGGGTGCCTGTTAGCCACAGCTGCAGTAAATACACACGACGGTTCTGATGCAGCTGCACTGACCTTGCGATCTGTCTCACAATACACAAGAGCTTCTTTGTAGAATTTGACTGCTCTCTCGTAGCCCCTCTGACTTGTGTAGTGTTTGGCGATCTCCGCGCAGATCTCAGCAGCAAGCTGCTTCTGCGCGGGGACGGCGTCGGGCTGCTCCAACTGCACCCGCTTCAGCACCTTGGCCTGCACATCTCGAGCCTACGAAAAGCAAATGCAGTATAATCCCATTAGAGAAGGAGTGCTGGAATCGCTTCTTTATTGTGGTTTTTCCCTTTTTTTCTCTCATCATATTTATATGTCACTCCCGCAGAGGAGCAATTTTACAAGCCTCTCTTGAAGTCTGTGCTGTCTCCTCTCTGTACCTTCCTGCAGGTGTCATTTGATGCAATGGAAGTCTATAAATCTTTACCAAAAACCCCAAAACTTAATATATGTAAGATCGCTTTGATATATTTCAAATGAACAAACATATGAAACATCTTACTCTTTGTAGAGAAAGCGATGCTTCCTCATTTTTGCCAACCTTCTCTTGAATTTTCGCCAAAAGAACTAGGTAGCGGCAATCATCGGAGAGAGCAGGGAGCTCATTCACTGGGAAGAAAATAGAAAATCAGAACGACAGCAGCGTGAGACGCAACGCTCTGTAAACACAAACACGTGCTTTGATTTCGCTTACATTGTCAAGAAGCGTGACTTCACAGGACACATGAAACAGCTTACTTTCCATCTTTGAAACCATATCAACACTTGCAAGTTGATGCCTTTTCATCCTGTCTAACAATCGAGCAAGTGATTTTCATAGCACCTGGTTCATGGTCCAGCGCATCCAGCACGACTCTCTCACATCGCTCATACTGCTTCATTTTCATCAGCAGCTCTGCCAGGTCGTAGCGCAGGAACTTCTGCTGCTCCGTCTTCAGGGCCGCTTCGTAGTAATTTATGGCCTGTGCGGCAGCAGCCGAGGGTCAACGCGACGGCATATAACTGCCTGTGTGTAAAATTGTGCTTCATTTTCAAATGGGCAGACAACACCAACCTTGATGTAGTTGTGAGTCTTGACCAGGGCTTTTCCGATCTTGCTGGCCAACGCGCCGTCTCTGGGGTTTTTCTTCAGAGCCTGCTCATAAACCTCGATGGCTTTCTCAGGCTGGAAGACACAAACAAGTGGCGATGAATGCTGTCACCATTTGTTGCTGCTTTCAAAATTGTGTAAGTATTATGAAGAAGCACACAAATTCAGGTAGAGGGCGTCAAGCGGGCCTGAGTTAAACAAAAAAAACATTGCTGATGGTCGAGTTGGGAGGATCTATTTTGGTCTTTGACGACATTCTACAACCCATCACAACTGAAGTATGTGTCAACACACATGACTCATCCTCAGGAGGCTGCGGCTGACGTACCTGATTGAATGATTCATCCCATTCCGTTTCCACTGTTGAATAAACAACCTTCTAAGTGACCAAGAATTTTCGGCGTCACCTGAACGCATCGGTAAAGGTTTTATTATAAGTTAGACCTCCCGGTTAAAAATGAGAGCATCAGTCTGCTCAGGTTCCAGCTGCTTAGCTTAAGCAAGCAAAGGCCCGAGACGACCAAATCATCCCTTCCTGTGTTGCCATTGATGGCTGGAATACGACTACAGAACGGGTGATCTAAAAATTAGAGCTCAGAGGTGGGGGAGATAAACGCATCTCTGTGGTAGATACATTTGCTGCCACATTTGCTGTCGAGTTTTAGCACCCGCTCACTCTCGCTGATGTGCAATATCTGATTATCAGGGCTTGGGTCACCCAGGTCGCTAACACAAATAGAGCAGTGCTGTGTAATTCAGAGCTCATGTTTCAAAGAGAATCTTCCCAGGTTGGTAACTCACTGCACCACACATGTGGCCTTTTTTGACCCACCTTAAACCACTAAGGAAGAATTTGCGCGAGAATGCTGCAAAATGACTTTTTAGACTTTTTTTTTTTTTTTTTAGATCGGGCACCCCTCAACTAAAATACACAGAAAAAAATCAATTGTTACACTCTTTTACTGCAAATGTTTGAATTATCTTTCACCTACATCTTGGATGTTCATGTAGGCATCACCGAGGAGCAGATAAGTGTGAGGGCTGGGAAGCTTCTCCACTATTTCCCTGGAAAAAAAAGAAAGCAGTGTTATAGCACATTTAGTGCACTTTATTATGGACACATACTGAAGGTCTCTCAGTAGGAAGACTTGAAGCAGCTACATCAATGGCTTCAGTTCACCTTTTATTTAATGTGCCTTCAGTATGGTCTAATTTTTCTGGACACATTTTAGGACAAAAGACTGCCTTCAGAATTCTTGTCATAAACACAAAACACTGCACACCAGACAGTGTTCAGGTTCAAAGTGTGGTCCAGCCAATCTGACGTCACAACACACCTGTAACAGCTCGCATACAGCCGCTTCTCCTTCCTGTGATTCAGGTAAATGTCGGCCATTTTTTCTTTGGCTTGGATGTAGTAGGGCTGCTCGGGGGTGATGTTCCTGAGCATGCTCAGCGCCAGCTCGGTATCACCGCGCAGCAGGGCCAGGTCCGCGTTGGCGATGGTGACACGCAGCTCCTCGGGTGTTCCGGAGAACTCGTTTATGGCGTCCTGCATCACTTTTGCAGCCTCATGCTAAAACACGGATAGAACACGTTCATAAATTTGACTGTACTCCTTTAGAACCAAACACAGGTGAAACCTCAAAAGCCTTATCGTTTTAAGTCAAGGTCTTTATGTCTCACCTGTTCCCCATTGAGCCACAGGGCCTCCGCTAACTCAAGGAAGACAGACACGCAGTCGGCAGAGCTCAGGTCCGACCTCTTGTTCCTGGACTTGGATGAGGATCCAGCTCTGCGAACACCTGGAAGGCTCATGGCCATCTGCAAAGTCTGAATTGCCTCTGTGAGCTCGCCAGTTTTCTTCTTCGCCTGAGCTTTGATCAGGTGGTACAATGGGTGGTCTCGGATCTGGATTGTAGAACAGATCGGGCCCTTTTTAGAACTGCTTCAAACATCTGTGCCAACAATCTGCACTGTCGACTGGTCGTCACTTTTATCTTTTTGTGGAGTGTGAATATACCAACACGTCAACATGCTATACAATGCAAATACAGAGGTTGAAGATGAGTAAATGTTTCGCTGTGAGATTTCTTTTTTACCTCAAAGTTGTGGCTGAGGCAGAGTTCAAGAGACTGGGAGCACAGCGTCACATTACCCTGCAGCAAATGGATCTGTGCCATTAGCAGGTGAGCATCAGCGTGAGAGGGACACTGGTCCAAGCAGTGGCTTAGACTGCTCTGAGCAGCTTCAATGTCACCTGAATGAAAGGAAAGAAGCAATGAGACCCAGCCCAGTGTTTAAAAAACAAGCCAAACACGCTCCAACCGCAGAACCCACCCGACTGATATCTGACTTTGGCCAGTAGGAAAACTCCTTGCAGGAGACCAGGTACGATCCTGACCACCGTGTCCAACAATGTGGCGCAGTGCTGGAGCTGAGGGGCAGGCGGCTGGCCCTGAGCAGGGGGCTGAAGCAACAAGCAGGAGAGGCTGAGCATCCCAAGAAGCAATGAATAGACAATGAACGCTTTTGAAGGCTTTAGCACAGTCTGGTAGAGTTACGTTCAATGTGTTTAAGGACCGACATGATCCATCCACATTCAGCAACGTTTTGCAGTAGTACCTTCGCAGGACACAGTGCGAGATATTCCTTGACAATCTCCAGGAGAAAGTCGGGGTTCAGCTTCTCCAGGTACTCCACTCCCAGAGGCAAACCCTGCAGCGATGAGAAGTGTGTGTCCACGGCATCGTTCAGCAGGTTGGTCACTTCTTCTTGGGGCCGACGCTTTTTCAGCGCCAACACGGCACGTAAGTAAAGTAACTCCTGTTACAGTGGGAAAAAAAGACATTAAGAGTATAGCCAAAGGTCACATCACGCTCCAAATGATGACAAGAGTCTCTCTCTCTCTAATGTACTCCAATGAAAGGACGTTACCCCTGACTTTCCAATGGATTGCTGAATCTCTGTGAGGAATTCCAACTGTTGTTCTGCATCTTCAAGATGTCCATCTATGAGCTGGCAACGAGTTATCCCTGTGGAATGAAAAAAAATCTATCTCTAAACATCTGGCCGCCCAGTCTGTAAACTCAAAGCGTCGTCATCAAAACTACATTACCGGTCAAAGCTGAAACGCTTGTTTTTTCGCCATTGGTCATGGCGATCTTGTACCACTTCATAGCTTCCTTGATCCTGCCCTGCAGCACCATCTGGTAGCCCAACTCTGAGGCTAAATCAGAGTCGCTCGATGCCAAAGAAAACGCTCTGTCCACCATTCTGAACGTCTGCTCTATCACTTTCTCACTCCGTCCACACTGTAAAGATGACAAGAAACGCTGCGATTCCATGCAAGTCGAAAAGTACCTCTTGAAAGCTAAACAGCATCAGTCCTCATCAGTTTCGAAGGGAAACCAAAAAAAAATCGTCATACAACACGAGTGAAGGCCAGAGACATCCTGTAGAGGAGCTCCGGATTGTGTGGTTCCTGAATCTCCAAGCTGCTGAGGAGGTTGGAAAGCTGCTTCACAGTCTAGAAAGAGGGGAAAAAAGACAATGACAATGACACTGAAGAAGTAGCCGCAACTTCCAAAATCAATTTCATTTGAGTGAACGAAACTTCTACTTGAATAGATTCAAAACCAACTTTACCTCGGCGATATCACCTTCTCTGCACAAAGAATGCAGCGCGAGCATCTGTAGCGCCTCCAGGTTATTTTTATCCTTCTGTAAAAGCCTGAAACATGACACACAAGGTGCAGTGAATAAAGTCACTCTCCTACAGGTAATAAGCTTAGATTTCGTTTATTGATAGTAATTTAAAATCTGATACAGCTACAGCCCTGTGTTGAGCTCTCAGACAAATGGCATTAAAACGAAAAGGAATAGTGAAGGCAGCCAAAGGATGTAAGGATATACTATTTGCACCCCCCCCCCCCCCCCACCCTCTCCGATCCGCAACATCCCAGCGAGGGCACCACAGCGGATCTGAACTTGATGCAATCTGAGTAATCTGGCCTTCCTCCTGTTCCGCAAACCTACAACTGCAACTCCTTGGAATTGTATGTGATTCCAGCACTTTGGCTCAAAGGCCTTTTATGCTGTCTGGCACTGGCGAAGGTCCAGAGGGGAGAGCACAAACAATGGCTCAGTCAGTATGCACTGGTTCGAGGCATCACGTTGGTGTTTCATTTGCACTTGAATGCTGGGCTGTTTGTAAAGGCAGACTCTGTTTTTTCCCCCCTTATATGCCTGGTGGTGATTATAAATGTTTCTGCACTTTCTGACCTCCCCGACTACATTGTTGTCATTCCTGAAAACTCAGAGTCTGGGAAGGCAAGGCCACAATCTGCTTCTCTGGAAGAATCTGTGTGTGATCTGGAAGCAAAGGCTGAAGCAGCTGATGAGTTACCTGTGTGCTGCATCTATGGTTTGCTCCCAGTCTTGCAGGCTCAGCAGCAGCTTCATTTTCTTGACGAAAGCAGGTATAAAATTTGGGAAGCTCACGATGGCCTGATTAGCTATTTCCAAAGCTCCAGAGTAGTTCTGACGGTACTCGTAGTATTGTGCCTAGAAAAGAAAAGCCTTGCTGAATGTGCAACGAATGCAAAGAACAAGTTGAACATCCAAATGTTCTGAGGCAACAAAGCATGTATGGAATGGAAGCAGTACATTAAAAGATGATAGATGGGTAAAGGGAATTTACAGTTTAGCTGTAATTTATTGCCCAAAATAAAGTAAAGAACTGAAAATGAAGGAAAAGTACTGAGGTGAATAGACGCAAACATGCTATAAATGAATATCAGATTTAGAAATTGATGCATCATATCATTTGCAGCTGTAGCCGAAGGATTTTTTTTCTCCTCTCACCTTTCCCATCAGTGCGAAAACATCCGAGCGGTCCTTTCCACCCTCATCAAAGTGTCTCCCAGCCTTTCTGGCGTACGCATCCTTCCCAGATGTCACATCGATCCAGGCTTTCAGGACAATCCCCTGAACACGCAACAAAATACGTTTTCAATCGCCGACAATAACTCGGCAGTCATGTGACCAAAATGGGCCTCACCTCTCTGGAGCCATTGGAGAGTTTGATCATTCGCTCGATGTACTCCCTCGCTTTGTCATTCCGTCCTATGAGCCACAGAAAGGTCCCGGCGTAGTACAGACTCTTAGGTGGTGCGCTTTTACGATCCTCTTTGACCTTGGCCTCAAGGGCCTGACTCACTTCTTTGTCTGTAATCACACATATCCAGCCACAGTGTCCAAAGTCAACAAAAAGCATTTGGGTAAACAGTTGGAGGCTGAATCAAAAGGTAGTGTGCTGGTGAACCTGGGTTGGTCTTTTTCTTCTCTGCATAGTTGAGGGCCATAAGAGTGCAGAGGGACACGTCGCGATGATCTCTGATGGTGTCCAGCTCCATCAAGGCGTCTTGAATTTGATCTAAAATGAAATACCGACAAGAGCGAAACAAGAACGGGGGTCAAACCTGAGCAATTTGTTCAAGTCCTGAAAGTTTGACTCTGGTTGCAGCAGGTATCCGTCATCATCGACCACACCGCCCCCTGTGATGAGCTTACCTTGCATGAGGGTACCATAAGCGTGGAGGAAAGTGAAGAAAGGATCGTTGCTGAATGCTTTCTGAGCAGCTTCTGCAGCATTCACAGCGTGACTGTAATACTTTTCGTAGCAATAGTACTTGATCAAAGCCTGCGGAAAACATAGGACACCAGGCTTTTGAATCAGGCTTTAAAACACGCACTGTAAATCCCCCTCAAACGGAGGAGACGATGAGAATTAAACGTGTATAGTCACAGTGCATGTTAGCTTTAGTCGATGTGAGGCGGCGCCACTGCCAGCGGTAATTACCGCTACTCAACAACAGTTTGAAACCGCGTTCAGTGCCTTCACGACTAAGACCAAATACTTCACTGGTTTTAGTTCTCATGTTGTTTATTTTGTCAGCCACTGTCAGCAGTAAGCATTGCTAGCGTGTTCGCTCACCAGAGCTGTCTCCTCGTCCTCCATTTTGGCTCGAATGCTTCTGCTCTGCACCAGTTCGCAGTAACTTAAGATAGCTGTTGGCTAAATAGTCCGTTTGTACCAGTGAAGCTTCATAAAAGACGATATTATTGAATTTTTCGTTGTCATTTCGCCATCTTGCGCTAACTCGTTTAGCGTCACTTGGTAACTTTGGCAACAGTGTGTTGTGGGTCCCTGTGGTTTGACTCTCAGGCTTCATTTCTTACTCGAGCGTTTGCATACACGCCGCCCTTTATGGGGAATATTTTAGAATCGTACTCTTCCAACTTCTTTAAATTTGAGATGGGAAGTTTCTTAAGTTTTTTTCAACTATTTTTCGGTTCTTCTAAAAGTTAAAACGGTGTTCCAGGAGTGATTAGTAGCCTGGAAGTCAAAACAAAGGGGGAAAAAACCCCCCCATTTCATAAGCTTTCTATGCAAGTTGAAGTAGTTTCTATTTTTTGCCTGTAGGTGTCAGAATCATCCTTCACATGAAATATAACGAAATTCTGAGGACTATCACTCACGCTACATACAAAAGTTGTAGCCAATAAAACAAACAAACAAAAACAAATACGAATATAATTTGGATTTTTGTGTATACATAAAAGTATGTGGAGCAGTGTTGAACAGAAAACAAGAACAGACAAGAAAGTGTCCTTTAGAGTTGTGTCTACATCGTAGAATATTATCATTGTAAACAAACATAAAATAAAACATAACAATTCACAACTTGCTCAATTGTTCACATTCTCATGTAACAAGGAGGTAAAAATGCATGTCAAAGGTCAGAGTAAGTTTACCCTACTTTGAATAAATGGAAATGTCGTGCGCCGGCTCAGTGGTTTCGTTTGCTCTCACGGAGATTGGATAAATGTGGTTGGCTTTTTGCTGGCTGAGCCCGACTGTGTCTCAGACCTGTTCAGTTTACGAGCAACTGAAAAAAAAAATGTCTTCATTACTCTTTTCCTTACTTGTGGTAAAGCATGAATTTTATACGCTTTGAGATCACGCTTCCCGAGAAATATTTACTTTTCCCTGTACAGTGGAGACATATTTCTGTTCAGTCTGGTGTGATTGGTGGCCCCTGTTATGCAACCGCCATTGACTATTAGTATGATGTCTACAGTGTGCAGGAGCAGCCATGGGTGCAACTGTTCCAAGAGAGACCTTTCCATGCCTTGTCAGATACTATTTAGCACCAACTCTGGCACATAATCATTACTCTCTACTGCACACATCAATGGAAGAGTAAATCAGGTTGGTATCGAGCTCTGTGTATGTGCAGAGATGGGAAGTGTCTATGTGTTGCATCACACAAGTTTTGAACACAGTTTTGGAAGCATGTTATTAGAGAGGGCTTGACAGGAACGGCCATTCATGACATAATAAAAAGATCACTCTGCAAGACAAGAAATTGTGTAGAGTTGTATTTAGCCTCAGAGAGCAGAAACTGCCTCTTTTATAGAAAGTCACACAGAGTAGTTACTTTGTAGACATCTGAGGTGTTGTACTTAGCAGAGAGCAATAAATACTTCATGTGTTGTTGCACTTCCAAAGAATGCATCTGAAAACCTATTAGAGGAGGACGATGGAATATGGTCTCTCTGGGACCGACTGCTATAGCATTCTAATGGCTATATCCATTGTGGTTTGTACAGACCATTATTGATCAAAGCTCCATGCCCAATAATACAAGCAGCTCACTTGCTAATGAACTCGTTTATTTCTTTTTCCATGCCGATGTTCTAATAAATATAAAGTTGCTTAAGATTTGATTAGTTTGTATTTATCATGCCGACACACGTGTTTCGGTTTACATTGCAATGTAAATATATACACGTTCAAATGTAATAAATCTTATTTCTTTACATCCAAAGTGACACAACGACATGGTTGCGATAACTGATAAGATAAAGAAAATCAGGTGGAAAATTCATTTTGTTGTATTTGTAAGTCATAAACTGTTATCAGTGAATGGCAGCATCTGCCGATGTTGTTTAAAGTCACACAGGGAGTGGTTCACTTAAAACAGTAAGAGTGTGAACGTGTGCCTGTCTGTCTGTCTGTCTGTCTATTAGCACACCGGGAAGGTGAGGGGGAACTCACCACTGCCTAATCTAATGGGATTTTCTTCCCATTTATCCCCAGCAAATTGAATTACAGGTGTTATGGGGAGCATTCTCAGATTTCCCTCTGAAATCTCTCTCTGTGTGCATACCAGGAGCGAGATCCCCCAGCAAAATACACATCCTTCCCCATCTCACGTCTCCATATTAGCCTCCTCCTCCTCCTCCTCCTCGGGTGGGGACAGCAGACCAACTTCCGACCTTCCACCCTGATGCAGTCTAACAAAGGAGTTTGATGTCTGGTTTCTAGGCAACTGGTGAGGAGGATCTGCAGAATCACTCTTGAGTTACCGGCCATTAAAAGAGACGATTTGTAACCCCACTTGTTGCCGTCCCCGAAGCTCTGCGCCGATTTCACTCACAGGCTAAAATTCACAACAAACTCTCTCGCATCAGGAAATGGATGAAGACTGAGAGTTCTTTTTTCTCTACCAGGAAGTAATCGAGATATTTGTCACCTACATAACAGCCAGTTTATTTTTTTTTTTTGGTCATAATGACTTGAGAGTACAGAGAGCACACGGCAAATATTTACGTAGAGACAACTCAATTGTTGTTCAGATTGCCAGGTCAGGAAACAATGCGAGCCATAAAGTACTGCGAGTGGGTGTGGCACGCGGTGGTAATCACATCACCATTGTTGGACAGAACGGCAGGAATAATCAGCACTTTGCCTCCGGTTTACTGCCCTGAGGGTCCAGCAGCCACAATAAGCAAAAGCAGTGCTGGACTACAATGAATATTTGGGTTGTTGTGAATAATTAATAAAATGTTCCACCCACTTAAGATGCTAATAGGTTCCGGAAGCCTCAAAGCGCACTCAGAAACCAGATTTTAGCATCTTACACAGATGTTGGCAACAAAAAAGGCAGCAACTTGAAAAAGAAAAGAAAAGAGGACACTCCAACGTATCGCGTGCATGCTTTCGATTCCAACACTGCTTTCCAAGCCAGACACAACCCAATAGGTCTTGAAGAAATGTTTCCATACAGGGTCATGTCCCTCAGCCATTGAAAGGCGTCCACAAGTGCTCTCGACAACCCGAGGGACGAAATACATTAACAAAGCTGAAGCATTTACAGTCAGAGTGTTCCTTATATGTTTTGAAAAGACACTGGTAACTTCAACAGTTTATAGATTGTGAAATGACCCTAATGCAGAATGTGCGGTTTGTTTGCTCTCAGCATTGGAACCATCCAGCAGCGTATTCCTGTAATAAAGGATGCTTCTTCCATCGGAGTCATTAATTAACACTTAAGATCCATTTACAAAATCGTATACCATTAGATGAGCAGCTGGTCATTACCTTCACTCATTAATCAACGTGAATCATAGCATTCCTGAAAGCGCATCGCTTGTCACTGCTCACGTATTTCTGAGAAAATGTGCACATTGGGTAAACTAGAGCTTTTTGTTCGCACGTCGACACAAAAGTATGTTTGAAAAGTGAGACAAATTATACAAGAAATTACAATGAAATGCAAATGGACAAAAACAACCAATTCACTGAGATCAGCCAACGATGCTTCTGATCAGTTGTGACTTTTATACCAGAGATGGCAAAGATTTGAAGGTCTCTGATGTGTTCTTATTGATGTCTTGTAATTTATTGGCAGTGCCATGAAACGATACTGCTGGTGTGCTTGGACTTCTCAACAGCATATCACATGAAAATCATTTCAAACAGAAGAGAAATTCAAAAACTTTGAATGAGAAAAACAGCACGTCGAGCAGGAAGAACACAAACCAAAAGCAAAAGACAAAAAAAACCCCCAAAAACAAGGAGAGTGAGCTTCACTTTAAGCGAACGGGTTGAACCCACAAGGATATTTTCTTTACTCAGCATCTATGACTGAAATGAAATTTGATCTTCAATATTTGTTTTTCTTATGCTGAAATAAACAAGTGTAGTAGTCAAACTTGATGCACATGTAATCTTTATTCTTTCAGCTTTTCAGTGAAATGGAATATAGCAGTGTCTTGCATGCAGTTTGTTTATACACTACAAGCATTACGCATATAAATGATGGAAGATGTTGAAGTCTGTGTAATCAAAACATTCTTTCAATGTGTATAAAGAACAGCATAAGTACTGAACGTTTTAATTACATGCAAAATGGAGTTACATGAATGGAAGTATGCTCACATAACACAGACGAACAGATGCAGCCGTGACACAGTTTCGGGCAGGTCTGGTGAGAGGGCGACAAAGTAACAATATAAAATGTAAACAGCAGCAGGAAACAGCAGAGGGCACATGAGATGTGTGACGCCATATCCATGAGATGGTTCCAGTGTTGCGGGATGCCGTTCTTCCTTCAGAGATATTCCTCATGATAAAGATTCAAAGGTAAACTTGAGGAGAACAGTTTACGTAGCACAAAACTAATCTCTTTGGTTCTCTTTCCAAAATATATTCAAGGTCAAACGGGCACTTCACACCACCATTAATCTTACACCGGGCGTTTTTAGCTTGAAATGCCGTCACCAATGTTGCTTTGTTATTTACAGTTAGAATTTTCAACTCACGACTCCTGCAGGATTCATCATTGAACCTCCTGCTTGAACACAACAGAGCGCTGTAGCTTTATTTTCTTTTAATGACACGGAACCAAACGGTTTTGTAGAACCCATGATTTGGAAGGACAAAAGACAAACAATAACGGGGCTATTGAACATGAATCTTTGCTGCTGTCCCGCAGACAAACAATCCTCCTTCTTCAGGTTTGTTGTGAACACAGATTTGGGGTTGAGTCACGTTGTGCAAAAGCCAGATTTCGTTCCTGCCTTCAGTGAGGACTTTCAGCGCTGCAACACGAGTTCGTCCGGATCAGCGACGTTTCGGGTGGCACACAGGAAGAGAGCAGGAGGATGAACAAAGATGCGTGAGATGGATTTCTTCTTTTAACAATGTGCAAAGTGTTTCTGCCGCGGGTTGCTGCTCTCACACTGATAAACATAATCAGCACTCTTGGCTGGATTTGTTCAGAACATAGGCTGAGGTGATGTTTGTGTAAAGTATGAAAAGCAGCCATGTCACGATGATACTCTTTTTCAATGAACATGTTGGACAGGGGGGGGGGGGTGGGGCAAGAGAGAGAGAGAGAGAGAGAGAGAGAGAGAGAGAAAGAGAGAGAGAGAGAGAGAGAGAGCATGGTGAAAATAGTACACTCTTACATGCATAATCATGGAGAAACATTCATGCAGATCTCCGTTTTGTAGTGGACCACGACTCTGCCATGGTGTTCTGGATTTGTTAGATCATTTGTTAGCAAGACTAGTCTCAAAGCAGCGCTGCTCTTTATACCTGAAGGAACAACCCCGTTTTTGAAGAGTAAAAAAATGTATAAAAAGTCAATCAATGAAACTATAAAGTAATAACATTAAACTTCTTTTTTCTTTCTGAAAAATAAGTAGGCTAAGTAATACAACAGTCAGTGATATAACAATAATTCAAGACACTGGATAGCAGAACTAGCTGCGATGGAAGTTTAAGCAATAACTAATGTGTCTTTCAGAACACTATGAATAACGTTGTCCGTCCACCCGCACACAAACAGCCCGCAGGGATCCTCGCTCTCGTTTACATCCAAGCTGAACAACGGCCCGAGAGACGCGCTTTTTCCATTTTAGGCACCAACCTTTAGACTCAAGTAAGCATTGTCAGTTTGGCATCGTAGCTATCCATGTCAGCGTCAGCAGAGTCCGATGGATGTCTCAGTCGCTTTCAGAGGTTGTAAACATTTAGCCATTGATTCGAATGTCCGCGCTCCATCCCCGACATCCGTCTCATATATCTTGCTCTGTGACGTCTTTGCTCACAACCTCCTTTTCACTTTTGTCCTTTTCGTATTTGTTGTTGCCGTTCGTCGTCGCGCTGTTGCCTGAAGGTTGAGAGGCCGACGCAGTGGTCAGTTCACTTTCCTCAGCACAAGGGACGTCTTTGAGTTTGTCCGTGACGAGCTCTTCTTTGTCACTCAGGTTTCCCTCCCTTTGAATGTCAACACTGGAGGCGTCGGGGGGCATGATGGGCTTTTCTCCGTTTTGCTTTACGTACTCCCTGAAAGCTCGCTGGATGACGATAGCCGACAAGTCCTCCTGTTTCCGGCGGAGGGTGGTGGTGATGGGTTCATAGGACACTTTGGAGGGATTCGAAGCCATGAAGCGCTCCTCCATCTGCCCTCTCAGGATGTCCATCTCCCCACCTTCGCCCAGAACGCGTTTTGTGAACGCAAACAGGATGTCCAGGCAGTGAATGCGCTCACCACTAACCATGGGAAGATCCATTGAAATCAGCTCAATCTTGTTGGGTTTGGCTATGCGTAGCGGCGGGTCCAGAGCATCCGCAAAATCCGCCAGCTTACTGTACTCCATGAACTGGGTTGCGCGAGGGTCAAACTTCTCCCAAACCACATAAAACATCTCAAAATCGTCCTCGCTCAGCGGGTCGGCGCTCTCCTCGGTGGCCACGCCAAAGTTTTCCAGGATGACTGCAATGTACATGTTTATCACGATGAGGAAACAGATGATAATGTAGCTCACGAAGAAGGCGATCCCCACCGGAGGATTCCCACAGTCGCCTTTGACGGAACTACCAGGGTGCTCAATCGTGCTGTTGCAGTCATCCTCGTGTTTGTTGAGGATGGGATATAGCAGGGTGTCCCACCCACCTGAGGTGGTGATCTGGAACAAACAGATCATGCTGTTGCCGAACGTCTCGAAATTGAAAAGGTCGTCGATGCCTCGCTCCCTCTTGACGTAGGCGAAGTTCGACATGCCAAAGATGGCGTAGATAAACATCACCAGGAAGAGCAAGAGACCGATGTTGAACAAGGCAGGCAGTGACATCATCAAGGCAAACAATAACGTGCGAATTCCTTTGGCACTTTTGATAAGGCGAAGAATGCGGCCGATCCTCGCCAGTCGGATGACTCTGAACAAGGTTGGCGAAACAAAATACTTCTTAATCAGTTCTGACAGAGACATACCTGAGGAAGGAACAGAAGAACACATTGAAAGACGAGCAGAGGGGAAAAGGGAGCAATCAGGGAAGTAATCGACAGAAGCCAGTCGTACCAATGATTGACAGGATGACCACGATGAAATCAAACACGTTCCAGCCGTTCGTGAAGTAGTACTGGCGAAGTGAGATCATCTTCAGCAGGCATTCTCCAGTGAAGATGACAATGAACACCACATTTATATGGGCAAGAACGTTGGTCTTTGCAGTTGACTGGTCAGCAGTTTCCACCATCATGGCGACCATGTTCAGTGATATAAGAACCATAATGATAATTTCAAAACCTTGCGTAGCAGTGAAGTCAAAGATGTAGCCTTGAATCTTGTTCTGAAAAAGACACAAGAAAAATGGTCATATATGTTTCAAAAGCAATAAAATAGGAGGCCAATTGATGAGATTGGGCTACACACCGATGGCCTGGGGATTGGTTTTTGTGGCTTTTTGGAGCCCAGCTTTTTCATGGCATTGTAGTATTTCTTTTGTTCTTCTGTCATAAAGATGTCTTGACCTCCTAAGTAAAGAGGGCAAGTGGGACTTGTTAAATCACAGCAGGAAAACGAATCAAAACATCAAGACATATTCTGAAAGAGCGATGTGGTACTCATCTTTTTCTTTTGCTGATTGAAATTGTCAATGATCACGCCGATGAAGAGATTGAGTGTGAAGAACGCTCCAAAAATAATGAAAACCACAAAGTATGCATACATCTTCAGGTTGATCTCGTAATCTGGCTGCTCATATTGCTGTAATAACAACAGAAAGGGAAAAAAATAAGCCATTTAATTGCAATTGGAAGACTTTAGTTGTGGTTGACTTGGCTACTTTTGTCATTTAACACCAGATCTGTCTGTGGAAAAAAAAAGAAAAGAAAAAGGCATAAAAGAAGATATCGATGATCATGCGGCTGATGGAGTCACTTAAAGCTTTTGCTGTACTAACACATGTTGTCGGTCACTCATTGATCGGTCAGTCCCAGGAAAACAACTAGAAAGAGCGCTCGGCTGCGCGGCACAGCTGGATTCCCGGACTGATAAACGTCAGCAGATCCAACACCACTTGACATGACCTGACCTGACTTAGCTCAACCAGAACTCAAGCAAAATTGATAGGCGCCATCCTCTTATCACTACGAATGTGCATGAGTAATCTCAGAAGGATCAGATAAGAGTTGCAGAATTGCAACAACTGGGAATCCATAGTACTGACAAATTTATATTTAATAGAATTTGCATATAATCTGCAGTTTGAGTTGGATGCAGTGATGAAAAGCGGATTTTGAAGTAGCTCTGGCTGATCTATGATGGCAGACAAAAAGTTTTGGCATCTCACAAAAATGTCCTTGTTATGTCAGACAATGATCGTTCATCCCCAAATCATTACCTTGTTGGGAGAATCCACAGCAGCATACATGATGTCCATCCAACCTTTGAATGTGGCCTATGGAGACATTAAAAAAAAGTAAATGTATCCAGAAGCTTAAATAATGATGACTGAAAAACATGAAAGGTTTGTTGTAAGTTACTTACAACTTGGAGAAGCGCAAGGTAGCCCATGCCAACATTGTCGAAATTGACTTTGACGTTCTTCCAGCGAGCGTTCTTTTGGCTCTTACAGTCGGTGAAGTTTTTCACCTCAGATAAAGGGAAAGGCTTGTCTGTGGTCCGGTTGACACAACTGTAGAACTTCCCAGCGAACAAGTTGACTCCCATGATGCTGAAGATGAGCCAGAAGATGAGGCAAACCAGCAGCACGTTGAAGATGGAAGGAATGGCTCCCAGCAGGGCATTGACAACCACCTGCACATCAACACACAGAGTCCATTGGTACAGGCCAGTGTGCAGGTGCAGCACAACACACTAGAGCCTGCTAATGGTAAGAACAGGAAAACACGAGAGTGAATGTTGTCGTGCCAACATGCGCACCAGCAAAAGCATCGACACCAAAGTTCAAAAACAGAAAGGTGAGCAAAGTCGGGAAAGGAAACGGGAGAAGAAGCAAGACATTGATGAAGAAAAAAAAGATTCAAAGGCTCTAAAAGAACATTTAAAACGAACACCTTGTCGAGGAAGAAGAACGCCATGAAATATGCTTACTGTAAGCAGAAAAATAGATAAAACATAAAAAAAATCACAAGTAAAGAAAACAAAGATTATTGGAGGCAGTGAAATTGTAATAAAAGCGGACGTCGCTCTGTGATGCAGATGAGAAACTGTGCATGCAAATGAGGAACTTCGCTGGCTATCACGTGAGAGAAAACGGCGCCGCAAATCTAGACCACCACAATATGAGAGCAGCTGATCAATAAATGTTACATCGATTGCAGCCACCGACTACACTGCCCCTTTGGTTATATAAGTCTGGTCAAACAATGCGCAATTAGCACAGCGAAAAACCAAATATGAGATGTCACAAAAGTATCCTGGTGAAATTATGCAAGTTCAAAGAAAAACTTTCATGCAAGAAAAAAAAACCAAACCCCAACTAGGGTCATAAGCTTGGCTGAAAGTCTGGCATGTAAAAAAGGGAAACACTGAGCTAATGCTGCTAACAATGCTAAGGAAATCTCTCCACAATGAACCCAACAATTTGTAATAAAAGCAGCTCAATCATTGATAATCTTTAATTGCATCATTAGTGAAATTTGCAATGTTTAGTGTGACTAAATGCAGAACGCTTTTGTGTTGTCTTGAAAATTTGATGATCCCCATGTAACTATGTATGACTATGACTATGAGTTTGTGTTTTTGATTCTTTTTGGTGCATTTTTGTATCTGTTGTCTGGACCTAACGAACTGAACAAGCCCGTGACTCCAGCATTGCTTGTGAAGGAGAAATACTTGTTGGATAAAGAAGGTTCGGTAGGGAGAGGATTGTGTCATTTACATGCAACAAACCTTGGGAAGGCAGCTCTGGGTTACAGAGAGCTTGTGCTCTGGAGCAGTGCAAACAGCTGGTAGTGGGAAAAGCAGAATATGACTCTTACCCTCATGCCCTCGAACCGTGACAGGGCTCTCAGGGGCCTCAGCGCTCGCAGGGTTCTCAGAGATTTGATCGCACCAAGTTCCGAAACCCCCATCGCATTGGCAACCAGGCTGACCAGCGACACCTGGAAACACACACATTCAGATGTCACGTCAAGGCAGGAGTGCAGCACACTGACTTTGATCCACGTCACCCAAAACAAACCAAACTTGTCAAAACTCCAAACAAAAGTCGTGTACTTCAACCTACGTCAACAATGAGGAAGTCCAACCAGCACCAGGCATTCGTGAAGTATTTGGCGAATCCGTACGCCACCCACTTCAGCAGCATCTCCAGGATAAAGATGTAGGTGAACATTTTGTCTGCAAACTCCAGGACGACTTTGATAGTCTTTCTCTTCTCAATGTAGACATCTTCGAAGGCCTGGGTGAGAGTAGAAGGACAGGATGGGTAACTTCAAAACGTGATAGAGTTGGAGCACCCGCGGGATACCCACAGACGCCTGGGTTTGAACACAGGCCCCGCTGACTCGGCAGAAACTTACGAGCGCTCCGCTGCTCAGCAGGATCATGAAGATGATGAAGCTTTCAAACCAGTTGTGCTCCACGATCCGAAAACAGGTCTTCCTCAGGGTCCACCACACTTTCCACCAGCCCACCTCCACGTTGACCTGACAGCACTTTAACTTTCTCACGCACACTGAGAAGAAAACGTAAAGCAAGAGGATGTTTCGGCCTCGTGAGGTTCAAATCAGATTAAAGTTGAGGTCCTAATCGTTTTAAAATACTGAAGGATTTACCAGCAGGGAAGCAGGCGTCGGGATCCATCGCTTCTTCCAACTCAAAGTCAACAGAATCAGCTCCTTCTCCAGGAGGTAAACCATCCACAGTGCTGCCCTCAGAAGAGCTGAGCTCCTCCTCCTCCTCCTCTTCATCAACCACCTGCAAGCACACGTGAAAACGTAAATAAAAAAAAGTAGCATCCTACAAGCAAGTCTTATAGCAAACAACTAATTTTGCTCTGAAACAAATTGTTTTTGCGGTAGAAACCAACAAACATAAATGTTATGTTGAAAACTTTCCTGACAAAATGATTTAAAGCCTAAAAACAACCGTCCAGTGTTTCTAGAAATGTGGTTGGAAAAAAATGTACGCGAATGCTGGCACAAAAGCCCATCCGCAGGCCTCCTTTACACAAACAGAATCTACCTCTGAGGTCGACAGCAGAGCAGCAGTCATCAGGAGAGAATCGGTAAAGAGTCTGCAGCACGGTTGCCATCGTTGTCTGACTTCCTCATTATCTCCATTTTATTGCACAGGGATAGAAGCGAGGCTGCATCTGTTTATCCTGCAGGACTACAGTCCCTCTCCGTTGTTTGCTGAACCGATTCGCCACATTTCAAGCTTTTTCAAAGCAAGAAAATGATTTGAGCGAATATAGAATAAAAGAACAAGTGTGCTTTGAAGCCTGACAGTATTTTATAGCTCTCATATTATCTCTCCTTCAAACTGCTGTATTGGTTACTGCAGGGTGTGTCTCCTAATAGCGGGTAGGAGACCAGCTTGAATGTCTTCCTGGAGAATGCAGAAGCACTTGGCGGCCCTGGGACCAGCTAATGCAGCGCAGGGAATGATGTAAGCATGTTACCGAGATACACTTTATGCACTAAAGTCAGCGTGATTGTGTTTGTGCATCAATTCTGCCCTTCTGCTTCTTTGAGACGCAACCGTTTGGGCAAAATCAAGAGCAAACTGTGGAACATTAAATATTTAACACAGGAAATCACTACAGAGTACCACACTGTCATCATCATCATCTTAGTGCAGCTCAGCAGCTAATCACTTGATGAGAGAAGCCTGTGCAATCTGAAGCAGTCCGATACAATGATCGGAGATAAAAACCCGCCCTTATAATATTGTACGTTGTTTATGTTACCTGAGAATTTTCTAAGAAAATGACACCACCGTTCTACAACACAGCAAAGCAGACAAGCGATGCCAATGATTTTGCATCAATAGCTGAAGCTTTCAAACAATTTCCAAAAGGAAAAGTCCAAGAAAGGACAAAGAGAACATCAGAAAAAAAAAACACGTTGCACCATTTTAACATTTTTGATCCTTTTCGTGCTACATTGTTTTTTTCTGTGCTGCTGAGCTCAGCCCCCTTTGCAGGAAGATTCCACTTTGCTGCACTCAGACATAACTGGTACATAATGCAATCTGTGCACTGGCATTTTCCTGTTTACATGGCCTCTCCTTGTTTTAAAGGGCCGTGGTTATATGGTATCTTCAGGGAAACATCATGACACGTAATCGTATCTCATTGCCATGACGACAGACTGTGGTCAAAGCGCTTCACCTTCCATACCAGGGGCCTCATTTCCCCACTTCACAACAATTCATCCTGCGACAAAAGCCGACAAGTTTTAAAGCGGGTGCCTTCTCACCAGGTGGCACGCCGCCACCTCGGACGAAGCGCTGCTGAAGTCCTCGGTGTTGAGGTTTTCGAAGTCCGACTCGCCCGCAGCGATGGGGACAGTGACAGTCAGACTGGGGTTGTAGATGAAAGACATGGAGTCATCACTCTTGCTGCTCACGATGTACTTGTCCCCAGCCTTGTCCACTCCGGTCACATCCCCGTTGCCGTTCCTCATCAGGTGATTGGGGACGCCGTTGGGTCCCAGAGGTTTGTGAAGCTCCTCCAGAGATTTGTCCTCCCCCTTCCCTTTCCTTTTTTTACTCAGACAGACACTGTTGCAGCCACTTCGAAGCAGTGTCTTGGTGAAGGCAATGCCTTTGTGGATGCGTTTGATGGCAATCTGCAAATTGTTGGTATCACTGTCATCTTCGGTTGCTGCCAGGTTGTCTGCACTGAATGAACTGAGCAGCAGGGCCAGGAACAAGTTCAGAACCTATCGGATAAAGAGACCACTCAATGTAAGAAGCACCCTTGAGCCATTTCACCTCATGTAAACAAACCAAGCTGCAATATGAATTGTTAGGTTGTTTTTTTTTACATTACTCAGCAAAACTGAAATGTGTTTAACTCATGAAATCACTGTAAAAAACGTGATGTACCACAAGGTTTCCAATAACCATGACCATCATGTAGACAACGATGCACATGGGAGTCCCAGACACCTCCATACAGTCCCACATGGTCTCTATCCACTCTCCACAAAGCACTCGGAACACAATGAGGAATGAATGGAAGAAGTCACTCATGTGCCATCGAGGCAGAGTGCAGTCGTCAGAGATTTTACACACACATTCCTTGTAGTTTTTTCCAAACAGCTGCATGCCCACCACAGCAAAGATGAAGACAATGATGGCCAGCACCAGGGTCAGGTTGCCCAAGGCCCCCACTGAATTACCAATAATTTTGATCAGCGTGTTTAGAGTGGGCCAAGATTTTGCCAGCTTGAAAACTCTCAGCTGTAAGAGAAAAAAAAAAGCAGAGATTAGTCGTTTTATGTCGGATATCCCTAAACACTGCAGATAACAGCTCTCTGTTCCTAATCCTCAAACCTGACAGGACTCTACATGATTGCAATGACAGTAAAATGTCAGAGTCCAGTGACTCACCAGTCTGAATGATCGCAGAACAGACATGCCACCCATGTTCTGCAAACCCAGTTCTATCAAGCTCAAGGTGACAATTATCGCATCAAAAATGTTCCATCCCTCCTGGAAGTAATAGTAAGGATCCAGGGCAATAATCTTGAGGACCATTTCAGCAGTAAAGATCGTAGTGAACACCTGCAGCGAGGACATGACACCACATTAATATGCTTTTAAAAACACATGGAGGCAAAGTCCTTCCCATCGTAAAAACTGTACTAAAGAGCCAACTTACCACATTGCCCACCGCCAACATGTTGGCAAAGTCAAGGGTCATGGGTTGATGCTCCATGGCCATGAACAATGTGTTCAGTACGATGCAGATGGTGATGGCTAAGTCCACAAATGGGTCCATAACAAAAAGTTTGACCGCTTGCTTGATCTTCACCCAAACTGGACAACACTCCCAGATGAGAATCTTTTTCATAACATTGAGCCAGCAAGGGGGGCACTTCTGTCTCGACTCTTCAAGCTCTGGAGAAGAAAAAATAAACACGTTTCCAACACTATGTCATTAACATTGTAAATCTGTGATTGGATATTCATGCCATGGTGGTGAGTACCTACCCTCCACTGTGCTGGTCATAGCGCTCGCTACACTGTGAGTTCTCTGTCTGACCTCTGGGCCTTCAAGAAAGTCCATAAACTCATGGCTACCGGCCTGTTTTTCATCTGTTTCCGTGGTGTCAGCCTGGGGACAGAAACAACTGTTATAGATCCAGCGGTGTTTGTTACGTATTCACTGCTATAAAAGTGAAACAAAATGTAAGCTCTCTGCATCGCCGTAACGTCATGGAAACAGTGTGATGCGTAAAAAGTGTAAGAATATAGAGCTAAGAATATGTTCTTCTGTCACTGCCGCCCACAAATAGCATCATTATCTGGTGTGTTGCAGGAAGTTGTTCAAAACACTTCATCTATATATCTGACTGTGGAAAAAACATTTTTAAAGAAGTGAGAATGCACAGTGCAAAAAAACAGGACAAAAATAAAAAATCAGTACAAAACACTGAAACACAAACATGACGAGAAAACAAAAGAGAGAGATTTTGGCGAGACAACCCTTTCTTACATTGTCTCCAGTGGAGGCCATATCTACCGTCACTTTAGGTGGTAGAAGCCCCACAGGCGATGCTGGGAGTGAATTCCCACCCACCAGAGACACGACCCCATTGCAGTCTACAGAGCTGTGCTTGAGTGCTTTGGGTTGAAGGAGATGTGACAAGAAGCTGCACTGGCTCATACTGCTGTTGTGTCGATCAGGCCTTTGGGGGAGGAAGAAAGAGCCCCTTCGACTCAGGTTGTCTTCAAAAATGCTGTTCTCGTCATCCGCAAACTCGTTTTCAGAGCGGGCATCGGGGGCTTGGCTCCGGAAACTGAAAAGGCTGGTTTTACTGTTCCGTCTGGACGAGAAGAGGGGTCCGCGAAAACTTAGAAAGGACTGGGAGAGAAAGATATTCTCAGGTGGAATCATGACAAATGCCAACTGCAAAGAACAATGATGGACAACGATCCTCACTCGTACGGGAATGCTGAGAAAATACAGCATGAAGAAGAAATGGCAAGAAAATGAAAAATTGAACAAAGCATACTGCCAGCAAATGACAATATAAAAACAAGAAGGCAAAAAAAGATCCTGGAGATGATCAAGATGATGAAGTATAAAGTGGTGAAGATGATGTGGTGAGGATGACAAAGATGGTGGCCACAAGATGAGAAACACTGCCAGCAGAACATGTGATGCGAGTAAAACAAATGGCCTCTTGAGGACATCTACGAATGCAGGAACACAAGAAGCAGATGTAGAAAACCGAGAAGAGCTCTAATGAAGATAACAAGAATGATGATGATGATGGTAGTGATGGTGATACTGATGATGATGGTGGTGATGAGGATGATGATGATGATGATGGTGATGATGACCACAATGGCACAAACAAAAACACATGTGAATCTTATAGCAGCAGAAAAATTTGTGTTGGCATTAACCACATGACCACAAGTAACCAACAACAAAATCTCTTCAATATGGAGACACGTATTGTGGTCAGACTGAGATCGACCAATCACAACAGCTCTCATTTGTCAAATGCATGTGATGCAAGCCAAAGCCTGATAATAACATCATCAGCCCACTCGTCTCTCCTGCCTGTCATTCACACTAAACTCTGCAGGCGGTCAATCTGCCGTTTGCTCACTGACTTGTGTCTGCCTCTCGAATACAAATCAAAAAAGACAAGTCGTCACGCAGTACAGGTCTGACTTATCCACCTCCAACTGCTTGTATCAGAATCTGTTTTACATTTTGCAGCCACTGGAACGGTAAAGTGTAAGACTGAATAAGCAAAGCTGCATAAAAAGGCTTTAAAACATAAAACAGGGCAATGCAAGCATGATTGATGTTGCCATACCTGGTGCATGGACGAGCATCTCATGTCATAGTTCAGCAGATTTGCATCCACTGAGAAGCGGCATTGAGCCTTTTTAATATTGTCCTGTGATTCGGATTTGGGGAATTTCTCATCGGCTTCCCTCTCCTCCTTCCTTTTCCTTCGCCTGTTGCGTCTCTCTTTGGCGCTTTTCGAGCTCAGCTTGGACGCGCCCGAAGAACTCTCAGTGCCGCCACCTTTGTCACTGGCCTCCCCACCCTCTGCTGAGGCTGCAAGTGCTGCTGCCTGTGATAAGGCCAATGAACACAGATGGGAAAGGTTTGGCAGAGAGAAAAGCTGTGACGAAACCATTGGGACTCAGTTCTCAGGTGCATCTTCACGGGAACAGGGACGATAATATCCACGTTATCATGGCTCCCTCCTTGTTTGTATGAGTATGAACGACCGCAGCATCAGAGCACGAACTCCACCATATTCGAATCAGGGTCAGATCCTGCAAACAACTGATGTACCTGAGCTTCCTCTTGCTGCCGCCTCAGCTGCTCCAGCATGGCCTTGAACTCCTCCTCCTTCTCCTTGGCTTCCTGGATGGTCGCTTGGCTCTGCTCCTCATAGGCCATGGCGACCACAGCCAGGATCAGGTTGACCAGGTAAAAGGAGCCGAGGAAGATCACCAGCACAAAGAAGATCATGTAGGGCTTCCCCGCTGCTCGCAACGTCTGAAAGGAAGCACCAAACTTGGACTGAGTTTGGTGACCCTGACAGCATGCGGATCGTTTCATATCCTGCTACCTAATTGCACACGGTGTAGGAAAGATTTGCACATGGGAGCGGGGCTGGATTGCTGTTTGCTTTACCTGCTGATATAACAATGTTAAGCGAAGGCCTATTCATAGGACACCTATTTGCCTTTTTAAAGCCATTCATGCTGTGTTTGCCTGAGTACGATGGGACACATCTTTTTTTTTTTTCAGCTGACCAAGATGCACCTGCACAGCATTTACAGGTCTGTTTGAACAGGATGCGCTGCACATTCTCTTTAATGCTATTATTGCGGAGGCAGAATGCTTGTCTCCAACACAAAAGGCAACGCCTTGTTGTGAGCTGAGCACAACAGCCATCCTCAACACAGCATTCTGGACCATATACACCATATATAATGGTCAATGTTTCATCTGTGTGGGTGTCACTGAGCAACTCAAATAAACCCTTAGGAGTAAAAATAATGAGGTCACTCTCAAATGCTTTTCATTCATCCATCCTTCATCATGCTGATCCCGGTTTACAATTGCGCGAAGGCAGAGAATGCCCTGGGCAGGGCACTAGCTCATCATTGGGTAAACACTGGAAGATCCACACTTACATAGACACGCATTCACACCTAAGGACTTTAAAGTTATCAGTTGACTTCATATACATTTGTTGGGACAGGAAGGCTTCATCAGGGCACAAACACACAACCTTCTCTCGATGCCTATCCAGATGATAGCAATGCTCTCACTTAGCTGTTGAGCACAGCTACTTTTTTCCCGTTACGCACCTGCTGGTAAAGGTTTTCCCAGTAGTCCTGTGTCATCAGTCGAAATAAAGCGAGGAAAGCCCAGCCAAAGGAGTCAAAACTGGTGTAGCCGTAGTCTGGGTTCCTTCCAACCCTGATGCAGATGTACCCCTCTGGACACTGCCTGCAAGGATCAGAGTGTTTCCTAGGCTCAGACAAACACGCGCCATCCACCCGGAGTTGATACACGGGTGTGTGTGATTGAACCAACTGACTTACCCCGCTGCACTGCCGTTCCCACAAAGCAGCGGATCTTTACGTTTGTCTGGGAGGTAATAATAGTTTTCTGATGAGGAGAAAAAAAAATGACAGTATTTCTATGTGTTTGGAGGGACTCACACACACACACACACACACACACGGGTGAACAGTGAGAATAACATGTGAAGATAACATGTGAACATCATACAACGCAGTACATCAGTGGCTTATCTCGAATTAGCCTGTGAACATGGACCGTTTTCACTGTTGCTAAATGAGGCACTGAATGACAGTTTTTTGGTGGGAAATGACCAAACTAATTGAAAATTCCAAAGACGCCGAAGCCACCTCAGCTGACTCCTTTTGACATGAAGGAAGAGCAGCTCTACTCGGAGCTCCACAGCCTATCCCAACAGGGAGTGCCTCGCATGAAGCTCGCTTGGGTCTTATATTCAAGTTCTTGTTGGCTTTATAGCAGCAATAATTTGGATTAGGAACAGAGATTGGCCACTACAGACTCGTACATTAACTGCAATTACTGCTGCCGCTGCAGCATTCCATCTGGACAACCAGCAAGATCACAACAGAAAATAATCAAATACTCACGCTCGTCTTTTATATGAACTTCCCAGTTGAAAGAATTATTCTGGGTTCCCGTTTCATTCGTGGAATTGGAACTAATATTCATGGTGGAGTTGCTTGGCAGCAGTACACACTTTTGCTGCAAGTGGCCCATGAAGAGTTGCAACCCCACGAGGGCAAACACGCTCAGGCAGAAGACAGTGAGGATCATAACGTCAGCCAGCTTTTTCACCGACTGGAACAATGCACCAACGATGGTCTTCAGGCCTGCCCGGCACAGAATCAATTATCATTTCGATTAACTCACAAGGACGACATTCAAATTAACAACAGATATATGGAAACAAAGGTAAATAATGCCAGCGAACATTGTCTGTAGGAGGGCTCTACTGGGCTCATCACTGCTCTTCTCTAACTGTGGATAATGCCGCTGGACAGCTCAATTGAAACATGATCAAAAACAACAGAGTCTCAATGCAAATAAACGTCTTTGATTGGTATCTCTCCTTCTGCCTTGTCAAACCCAGAAAAATATGCCTGCACATGCACGCACACGCGTGCACGGAGTTCTACTGCTTACCTGGAATTACTGAAATGGCTTTCAGGGCTCTCAGCACTCTGAAGGTCCGAAGAACTGAAAGATTGCCAAGGCTTATAAACTCTGTTACATACCTGCAAGAGAGGTGTGGACTTATTTCAGCAAACCAACAACGATGGCATGTAATATATTCATGACTAGCATTATTGTCATACTGTGTAATAAGTCCGTCTCTGTCTCAGAAGCGTTAACAACGCAACTACATAACCTTAAATCAAAAGGCGAAGCTTCATGGCAACCCTGAGGCGTTAAAAAACTACTAAAATCCATACATTTGTTGTCAAACTGACATTGGAAGTAGGGAATAACAAAGCACATATAACAGAGGAAAAATGGAGTCAAAATAACAAAAAGTAAACTCAGGAGCCAACATTTGTTTGAATGTGAATGCAGTTTGCAGCAACTTGTGTACTTACGCCATGACAATGACACAGAAATCCAGCCAGTTCCAGGGATCTCTTAAAAATGTGAACTTTCCTATACAAAAACCCCGAGCTAAGATTTTAACAAGGGATTCAAAGGTGTAGATTGCGGTAAATGTGTATCTAGGACAGAGAAGAAAAGAAAAAGAAAGCAGTCACACCTTGGGGTGGGTTCAATTGCCATTGAGGGGTTTGGACTGTGTTTGTCGATCCAAACTTACTCTACATTCTTTGCCCACTCAGGAGGTTGACTCAGTGTCATAAATGCACAGTTGGCGAGGATAGTGCACATGATCACCAAGCTGAACAGCGTGCAGGCAGTTAGGGTCAAGGGAGACAATGAATATCTCAACGACAGAAACGACATCAACAGGTAAGAGCATCGGGACAGTACAGGCAAGAAAAACAAAGGCACACTTATCAGGCTTATATTCTGATGAAAGGATATGAGTGTACCAGAATCCTAATTGATATTCTCCTAAGAAGGTTGAAGGGGCTCAAGAGGTACAAGGCAGGAGCGGCATTGAAGCGAAAAATGAACTTTCCTTTGTTTAATACTATGAAAGTCTGGGAGAAAAACACAAAACGTGAGCAGGGTATTTGGTCAACAAACAATACATCGCGATAGGAGCTGTGAGGTGTGGTGAAAACTGACTGGAGGTAAGGTAAGCCTACTTTCTGATTGCAGTAGTATGGGTCCAGGTCCTCCAGCGGTGTCGACACCATGTCTTTAGGAACGTCCCCATACAGAAGAGGGAGTGATTTGCCCGCCTCCAGGTCACTGCTGGGCTTGAGCTCATTCTCATCCTGTCGTTTTTTCTTCTCTCCCTTGGGCTTCTTGGCATTCTCCTCCGCGATGCGCTTCTCGATGTTTTTGAGCGACTCGCGACTGAAGCGGCGGAAGCTGTCTGGACCTGGTGGTACAAGCAGCTGTTCCATCTTTTCATCCTGCACCTTCAGAGTGAGCAGCTAGCCTCCGACGCGAGATAGGCCTGAGGAAGACACACAGGACCTGCGGGGGTTAACAGCGGCTCCTGATTGTTGATCCAGGCACCCATCTTCATCCGGCTTCATCCATCCGTTCGGAGGATGTTTGGCGCTGATCCCAGCTGACCCTGGACAAGTCATCAGTCCAACCACAGGGAGACACACAAGCTTATGGACAAACAGGCTCATATCAGTGGACAGATTGAGTAACTGATTGACACTACTCAGAAGAGGGCTCCTCAGGCTGCACTCAGACCAGGAACCCTTTTGCTGTGAGGCAGAAGCACAAATCACTCCACCACATAGCAGCCCTTCGCCTCCTTTAACAAATATATCAGGCTTAAAAATGTACATAAATCAGTGGCATGTAAAAATATATTGAATCTGTTTGGCCACTCATAAGTTTAATTACACATTTTAGCTGATAAACTATCTCAATTGAAAACCTGTCTTTCGCCTTTACTTGGAGGAGGGAGTGTGTATCTGCTTTTTGGTCGAAGATCATCATCTCAGGAAACGACAGGCTATAAAAAGACAAAGGAATGGCTCCCATACACATGAATTCCTTCCAGCTACGATAAAATTAGACCTAATTATCTCCTCGTCTGCAGATGAGATTAAGATTTGACTTGACAATGATCAATTCCAGGTGAAATTCTCGCACCCCTTCACCATCCCTCAAAATGGAAATAGTCTGCTATCCCCTCAGAGGCTGAGCCGGGGCAGTGGGAGGAAAAAGATCCATCCAACTAATAGGCCTGACTGCTCTGATGTGTTAGGAAGACCTATGCGGTATTAAATATGAATGCACAACAGACTGCAGTGCGTCGCTCTCTCCGGGTTCCCTGCCACAGAGCCTTTCAGTCTGAGCTGGACGCAACAGTGTAACAGGACACTTCCACACGTTGTGCAGTGATGAATCACATGCAGGAAATCAATCTCAAACTCAGCGGTCAATCAACTGTCCTCAGGACTGAACTGTGCATGTGTGACGTAATTGCAACAAAGGGAGCGCCAGAGCCTGAAAAAAAGTTGGGATGTTTCTCTCAGCACGTGTACAGAAATATTGCAGGGAGACTTGATTGAGTTTTCAAGCTTTCTCGGATGTTTCAGACCTTTACACAAACAGTGACGCAAGTTAAGCATAAACACTTTGGATTAAATAGCACTGATGCCTGAAAATTTACAATGGAACAAATTTTAGTCTGTAAAATTAACAGATGAGGAACATCTTCAACAAATCATTACTGATGCCATTTGTATTTTGGCAGATGAGAAGAGCCACAAATATCACTGAATTTAAATCTTCGTAATCATTTCATTTCAAGATGAACACTTTTATTTATTTTTCTAGTATTTAAAGGAGTTTCATGCCAGCCTTTTATCATGATGGTACGTAATGCCAAATATGTTTCGATAACATGACAAACGACTGTCTGTCACTGCTATTCTTTACTGATCTCGTGGTTGATGCGGCTCTAAAATCTGAACATCTTGAGAGATGTTTAATGTCAAAATCACAGGTTCAACTCGGACATTGAACTTTACATTTAATAAGACCAACATGTTCACTTCATGAACATTCGTTCTGGACAATGACGTGAAAACTCCTGGCGGATCTTCGCCAAGGTCAACCTGCAGCGTCACCTGTCACCTGTCAGTCTGTCCCCAACTCATGACACACAACTTGAGATACGAGTTGCCACTTTGAAGCTTCAAATAGGCCCACTTCAATTTATCTGCAACCTGTCTGCATCGTGACCTTGTGCTCACTCACCTAACATTGACACATTTGTTCCCACCGACTTTCTCAGGAACACCACGTCAACTTTTTACTCTGGTATTAGTGAGGAATCGTCCATCGAATGTGTCCTGATAGTGAGTGTCAGCTGATGACTGCTCCTGGCCTCTGGCCACACGATTCCACTACAGGTGTATTGAACACACGTTTAAAAGCTCAATGTCAATATTTAATGATGTTTTTCCAATTTTGAAACAGGATTTCATTAACCTAGAAAGGCGTCTTTGTTGTTAGATCAAGCAAGAAATCATTTGTGGCAGTCGGTATCGTGATGGTAGAAGAGCAGCGAAAGCACTGTGAGGTGAAGTTAATGGAGCAACAAGCAATGATATATTTACAATCCCCTCGCAGCATTTCCTACGTATCACTCTGATAAGAGCACAGTGTGGCCTCGTTTCTCACCCGGATCCTGCTTCTGGATTTCCACCTTCAAATTCAAATTCATACCACGAAATGAGCTGTATTCATATTGCTGTCTTTTTTACAGACGGAAGGGAGCAAAGGCCAGCTGGACAGGCCTCGTCTCACACAGTTTGTGTCTTCTTCTCGTCTTCTTGTTTTCTTTTGAAGCTCAGCTGTCTCTCGTTTTGGGTCCCTGGACTTCCCTTCCTCCATGAGCACGCTCCCCGCCCTCATGTGTCTCACCTCTGGCCTGATCGGTTACAGTTTGTGCCCGTCCGTCTGTTGTATGTCTGCCTTCGGTTCAGTCTCAAAGCGAGTTGCCAGTTTCACTTAGAAAATGGCCACCTGATTGTCCGACCTCACCCCTGCCACCTCCTGCCTTGGTAGGGATGTCTACGCGATGCCTCAGTCTTCCCACTGCGGCTCCACGCGGCACCTGTCGACCACTCGCCTCCTTTTTCCTCTTATCGTCCAATAAAGACCATTTTCAAAATAGGGCAACACAGGTCTCACACTGACCACCAATTTAAAGGACTAACACTTTCTTTCTCGGACACTTTCTGTGTTGAAGAAACAAAAACCTGATGAAATCTATGAACTGACAGGAAGAACATGCCTCAGAGAAGATGCCCCAAGCTCGAACCGGTGATCCACCAACTGTAATGTGAGACTTCCAACCACTAAACCACAAGCAGCATCATTATGATCCTGTCTATTTATTGAGTGAATTTCATAAAGCCCAAATCCACGTTTGAAGGCAAAGTCAGGACAACCGATCTTAAAACATTTTAAAACAACACACACACAAAAACATGCAAGACAAGATATAAAAAGCCGTTTAAAAAGTATCAGAAAAAAAATACTCGTATGACAAAACAAATTTTGGTTCTGACCTTCAGATATGCATTTTAAACCACTAATCAAATTCAGCCTGCTGTTTTTGAAGGAGCAGAAACTGAGTGACGGAGCAGTTTGGAAAGGTTTCAGATGCAAACAATTTTAGTAACAATCATCATGTCCAAAAACCTGAATGAAAGTTGTTGGATTAAAAAGAATCAAAAAGCACCAAAAAAAAATCCCCGCAAATTTTGTTTTCCAGTCACTCGCAGAGGATCCGCAAAAACAAAAGGCCAGACTCAGCAACACAAACCACTGCAGAGGCTGATTGTTGTCAGGTTGATGACGTCTTTCATGTACCGCTTGTCAAAACTGAGTATTATACAAGACCTGATGAAGCTCACATCTCAGTTTGGGTCAAATCTCACCTTCCATGCTGCTCTTCGAACAGCTTTGACTATGAGACGACTCCTGTGACGAAGCCGGAGTTTGCGATTCCCATGACCAAATCATTCAGAAAGAAACAAGAAAAAAACTTTCTCAGTCAGAGTTGAGCTCAGTATGTGTAGGATCCTTTGGGAGCAGCGCTCTCACAGCTCTTAAGTGCTCACGTCTAATGGTTGCTGCTGCCTCACAGGCTTCAGGCTCGGGACTCAGTCCTGCAGGTTCAGGGCGTTGGCAAATATGGGCTGGTGTTGAGGGGCTGTTAACATAGTTCTCTGGCATAAATTCATGTTGTTGTGTTTTCAGCCTTCCAGGCCTTGCTTGCAAGCATGGCTTGTGTGGAGCACAAACAGGACGGTCTAATCTCTAATTGACAGCAATCTAATAATGATGTTGACAGTCAGGCAAAGCAGGAAGTCATCGAAGATGGAGTGTAGGCTAATAATTGCTGCCATGCCCATTAACTTCTGTGATATATTGTGGAGCACAATTTGCACTCCAGTCCTTGCACCAAACAACTACAACAGATCAATCATGACTCTTTTTTTCCATTCAGGCTTTCCAACGCTGTCATTAGGACCATATGTGTCAATTAACATTATTTAATCGGTATACAAAGTCTACAGCAGAGATGCATCTGATGATAAAACACTTTCACATCAGTTAATCATATTAACAAGCAATAACCATTTGGATAAAAGCAAAAACTACTGCAGC
This sequence comes from Malacoctenus gilli, assembly GCA_032164315.1. NCBI lineage: Eukaryota > Metazoa > Chordata > Actinopteri > Blenniiformes > Labrisomidae > Malacoctenus > Malacoctenus gilli. Next base: position 10,804,030 of record JASSRZ010000023.1, on the reverse strand, counting down.
GATAGATAGATAGATAGATAGATAGATAGATAGATAGATAGATAGATAGATAGATAGATAGAGGACTTTCAAAATGTGAAATAACAGGTCTTCTCCATTCACAAGTCTTCCTCTGAAAAAATCAAACTTTTGAGCCAATTTTCAGTTTACTTTTCAACTCACCATCAGTTTTCCATCCTCGACAGGTGAACACCCGTGGAACTGACGTAGAAGCGCTCCAGACACAGCAGAGAGAGTTTAAAATAGACCCGTCAGCAGCACAGTGATGTTTGACGCCTCTCTCAGCTCCGTGAGGATCATTTCCACTGTTTCCAAAGGGGGGGAAAAAAGAGAGAGACCGAGTGTGTCCGCCCCTCCGTGCTGTGGATCAGAGTACTGTACTGCTGCTCTGCTTCCGGATGCTCTCTGGTACCAAGTGCGGACAGAGCGGCCAGAATGGCTGCACAGATAATAATGTGGTGGACATCACGGTGCGTAATTTTCGGGAAAGAAGATGTTGGCTTCTGATGTATATCAGAACTAAAAGCGAAAGCCACAACTTTGAATCAGATCATTATGTACTCACTCTCTCTCTCTCTCTCTCTCTCTCTCTCTCTCTCTCTCTCTCTCTCTCTCTCTATCCGTTTTGCGCCCACACCTATCAGAGGAGGTGGGTCACCGTGGCACAGGCCGTCTGTGCGTCTGGACAAATGTTCAGTCGTCGCACGACACATGCAGCGCACAAGACATGCAGTCACGACACGGAAACAGGAGTGTCCCCCGCAGCGCAGGCGTGTGAGCAGCTGCGACTTTACTTTACATATGATTTATTTTGTAAAGTTTGGCGGACAACTCAGACGAGAACCTTACGATTGTGGCGTCACCTGCTGGACAAACGGAGCACCTCGTTATCTAAAAGTTCGGATTGACAAATAAATAAAATCTCCAAAGATGAATATACAAGAAGTGTGACACAAACGTGCTTTTATTAAAATTAAACATTTCTTTCTTGGGAAGCGATAAGGCTCATGAACATTTTTCAGGAGGCTACAACAATATTGATAAAAATGTTTAGTGTTTATGCTTTATGTTCATCACTTTTGCATGATAAGTAGCATCAAAAGCGTGTGAGTGCTCAGCAAATCAAATATGACTCAATTTCCCCGTCAAGTCTCTTTCACAAACATGCAGAGTCAGTGGCGGTAAAAGACCACCGAGGGCGCTGCAGAGCCAGTTTTAAAGGCTTTTGCTGAGTAAAACTGAGAGGATTTTGCTATAAAGTTCACTAATGCTGGCTCGTCGCAGGCTCGCTGACATGTGGAGGTGAAACCATCAAGCCACTGCAGGGACACCGGGGATCCCTTCGGAGCAGCACGTGCTCAGAGATGGCTCAACAGGTGAGTTTCAGAGTGATGCTGCTGTTGGAAGGGTGAAAAAAACAAAACAACAACGTGCGACAACCTGCAACAGGAATTTGGTTTTTGACTTTCTCTCGTTTCTGTTCGACAGCTCCACAGCGAGGAGAGTACTCGGTTAATCCCGCTTGATAAAGGAGCTGCGGAGCCGAGAAGTTCCATATTATGTGCATCTTTTAATTTCATCAATTCCATCATTGGATCTGGAATAATAGGTGAAGACATTGCACACACCGAACAACATCATCATGTTGAATGCTTCGTTGCATTTCATCGATTGCAAAGTCTTGTTTTGTTGGTTGTTTATTTCACGCAACAAGGAGAAGCTTTCATACCATCCAAGCCTTGCAGCGGTATCATATGACCAGCGCCTGTTACCCCCCCTTTCTTTTAACTATTTAATCCTCCCAACCTGAGTCATTACACACTCACCACTGAACATTTTTCTGACAGCAACTTATTGCTTGAGGCTAATACTACTAATTCACCAGGAACACCCTTTTTTCCCCCCAGAGGAACACATAGAGGCTTTGACTTTTCTGCCTTCCTTTTTTTTATAATGCAGGTTAATCCACAGCTGAAATGTGTTTGAAAACAATCCCTCTATTCACTGACCTGCCAGCCCTTCTTTCCATTCATGTGTAATGCACCTTACTGGCGCTCGGTCAATAGACTTTATTCTGTAGTGAAAGTGTTTCTTTGTTGCGCTACCTTCATGCCCCTGTTTGTTTCCTGAAGGGCCTGCCTGATGAGTATATTTTGTGTGACCCAGGTTTACCGTATGCTCTGAACCAGGCAGGACTCCCCCTGGGTCTGCTCCTGTTGGTAGTTGTCGCATTCATCACAGGTGGGTACGGTGGGGCCAATGGTTATGAAACATAAACAGGAGGTAATAAAAGAAGTACAAACAAGCAAAGTATCCAAACAAATTGAAACTGTGGCTGTGATTCGTTGCAGATTACTCCATCATTTTACTCATTAAAGGAGGAAACCTGTCGGGGACAAACAGCTACCAGTCTCTGGTGCAGAGCACGTTCGGTTTGCCTGGATTTTTGCTTCTGTCCTTACTGCAGTTCCTTTATCCTTTCATTGGTAAGTTGCTCCAGAAGCTTGTGAAGTATCAAATGTGTGGCATCTGTGTGGCCTGAAAACTGCGTTTCCCTGCTATTTTGCTGGAGTGTTTGTGGTCAGTAAAAGTAGCTTCACTGTTGTTGTTTTTTTTCTGAATGGTGAAATCATGCCTCACCTCCCTTTTTTTCCCGCCAGCCATGATCAGCTACAACATCACAACTGCTGACACACTGACCAAAGTCTTTCAGAGGATCCCAGGAGGTATGAAACTGTGACTCCACAACAGAGAGCCATTTAGAGAGCTTCCTAACGGTTCCTGTGTCGGCTTTGTGCCGCCATGTTTCACGTTCGCAGTCGGCCCAGACCACATCCTTGCAGAGCGTCACTTTGTGATCTTGCTCACAACATGCGTGTTCACGTTGCCGCTCTCTCTGTATCGAAATGTGGGCAAACTCGGGAAGGTGGGTTTGATCCTCGCACGTTCGTCAGTGTTGCTCGGTTTTGATTTTTTAAGCCGCGAAAACGTCCTCATGTGTCACCAGGTGTCCTTCCTGTCGATGGTGCTGACACTCACCATCATCGTCATTGTCATCGTCAGAGCAGCGACCTTCGGACCCCAAATGTATGAATGAAACAAACTCTCAAGGTTGCCGAATTCACCTTAAGTGAACCTGTGTGTAAATCATGGCGCTTCTTTTGTCTTCAAACAGAACAACTACACATACAAACCCCATGACGTGTTTCTGTGTTGCTTGATCACTTGATATCTGTGTCCAGCCCCCCCACAGAAAACGCCTGGGCGTTTGCAAAGTGGAATGCTATTCAGGCAGTTGGCGTCATGTCTTTCGGTGAGTTTTGCCGACATATTTGAGAGAAACCAAATTCTGCTGTGCTCCAGGATGGAGTAACTAAAGTTACTTTCAGACCATGATTCCTTCATGTCAGCAATGTGCTTCTCTGACTCCAATTTCGTCATTATGTTGCCCAGTGATTAGAGTAATAGTGAAATGTTTCAGCCTTGCTGCTCTCAATGCCCCAACTCACGACGAAATACGCAACTCAGCTTAACTGTAAGTAGCTCAAGACTTCCGAGGCTTTCGGTAGGTTTCCCAAACCTTGCGGCCCCTCTTGTAAAGTGCAGAAAATGATGTGTCTTCAACTAGTCACGCTGCAGTTGAGCTGTGTCTATCAAGCGGCAGGTTCCGGACTCCATTTGTCTCCGCAGCTTTCATTTGCCACCACAACAGCTTCCTTATCTACGGCTCCCTGGAGCAGCAGACGCTCGCTAACTGGTCTCGAGTCACCCATGTGTCTGTCGGCTCTGCGCTCATAATCAGCGCTGCGTTTGCAGTTGCCGGCTACACCACCTTCACTGGCTACACCCAAGGTATCAGTGCAGAGCTCATGCTGAGTCAGATACAGTGATGCTGAGCTTCGAGCCCATTTTCAAATGTTCCCGGTGTTTCTCCCCTCACGCTGCCAGGTGACGTCTTCGAGAACTATTGCAGAAATGACAACCTCGCAACGTTTGCTCGCTTCTGTTTTGGCTTCAGCATAATAACCACCTTTCCATTGGAGTGCTTTGTCACACGAGAGGTGAGTAATGCTCCTCAAAAGACAGGCCTAAAAAATTTACCAGTTAAATGTTACCACATGTGGCTGAAAATGAGCACAGCACTTTGCTCTCGTAAGTGCCGCTTCAGGACACTTTGTCTGTTTGTCCTCATTTGGTTTGACTTGTTGTTTCCTGAACGAAAGCACAACAAACCTTTTGTTTCTACGGCTGTTTACGATGACGATTGTTGCCATTCGTCTTTCCAGGTGGTCTCTAATGTGATTTGTAGTCGGGATCTCTCAAAAGTTGAACATGTGGCCATTACCTCAATCATAATTGCGATCTGCACCTCGGTGTCCTTGGCGTACGACTGCCTTGGGGTTGTTTTGGAGCTGAACGTGAGTCACACTTTGCCTACCGAGACAAAGTAATAACAGGTCCCTTGTTGCCTCATCCCTGAAAGTTCCTTCTCCTTTCCACGCAGGGCGTCCTGAGCGCCACACCGCTCATCTTCATCATCCCAGCCGCTTGCTTTCTCAAACTGTCCCCCGGCCGCTGGTTCCGGGGGGAGAACCTGATACCCGCCGCACTGATATTTCTGGGCCTGTTTGTCATGATCACCGGTCTTACCATGACTGGCCTCTACCCTCAGGACTGCTCACATGGGGTGGAGATGTTCTACTGTTCCGACACCAATGTTTCCACCACGACTCCACCCACATGATGAACATAAATCAACTCATGGACTGTGCTTTTTTAAAAATATTAAATAACCTGCATTTTATCCTCCTTCTTTTCTTGTACTTGTGGGATCTGGGGATTTTCAGTAGAAGGGTTTTTTGTTTGGGTATTAGAAATATATTATTTTATAGCTTCAGTTGTTGTGTTTAACTGTCACTGGGATGGTTTGGGAAAGTCTCTTTCCTAAATGTAATGTGACCTTTTGAATTGTCTACATACTTTTGGCGAAAAAAAACATTTAAATGGTTTCTACATGTATTTGTATTACCTGAGCTCAGACATATGCAAACTGGCAACCCATGGGCCACATTTTAAACCTGAAAACCACATTTTAGCCCCAAAATAACGACAAAATAGTATCAGAGGTGACATTGGATTCAAATCAAAACGAATTCAATGGCTCTATATGACTCTGTATGTTGACAATGCATGTGTTGCACTCACATTTTGACTCTGTCGTGAGTTATAAAATTCGGCGTGTCGTTGAAGTTTCCCCAACACGGTTTATGGTCAAAAAGACTGTAATTCCGTATCCAACCACATGGTGTCACTGTGGATAATTTTAAATAAAAGGAAGCTCAAAACAATAATAGTGGCGTTTTTTTTAAACGCACTTCGGCTTCTTTTGAATGGACGCTTTGTGTCGGGTTTTTTTCCAAGGTCGTGGCTGAATTGTGTTCTCTTGCAACTTTGTGTATTTTGTCAGCACTGGACACCGCTGAGCTCAGAGGCCCCCGCGGACGCTTCGAGGGGAAGGTAGAGCGCCTCCGAGGAACGCCCCACTTTTTCCAGCGCCGCGCCGCTTCTGCGGCGTCCGTGATGTGAACAAAAGTTGGCGGAGTTGTTGTGCACCGTGTCAGCAGGGAAACAATGCGCGTGTGTGAGTGCATGTAGCGCCGCGAAGGAAGGGCGAGAGGACGGACAAACTGCGCTGGAATGCTTCGCGCGAGAAGGCGCAAAAACACACGCACGCACACACACGTCAGAGCGGATATTATGGATCATTTATCCAAACATTATGTGTCTGGAGCGGTCCGCCACTGAGGTTGTCTTCCTGAAGACTGATGGAAGTTGACAGCCGCTTCAAGAACCAGCCGTATTTATGGTAAGACTCGGTTAGAAGTCTTCTAAAAGTCGTGTTATTTTTTCCCCTTTTAAAAGACGAGAGAGAGGGGGAAAAAACTGCTCAGGCGACTGAGAAGCTGATGACCTCATATATGGGATTCGCCCTTGTTTGACTATTTTCCCGTTTGCATCACTTGCAAAAAGCCTGTGGATTGGTTTGGATTTTCAGCTCTCACCTAAAATGAATTGTGCTTTTTGCGTGTGTTTGTCCAGTTCGAGGGATTTTGTTAAACCGATGAGTTTAGTCATGGACGACCGTGGATCCCAGTCCCATTCACGGAGCTCAGATCTGAGGTATGTACCAGTTATTTCAATTATCAGCTCGAATGAATGTGACCGACAAACGTCAAAATCATCTGATGGGACCTTGTGACCCAGCAGCCTCTCCTGCTGTGTCTTAAAGCTGGAAATCAAAAGGGAAAACCAGAAATAAGGGCTTTGAAATCTGCAGAATCACAATCCAGTTCTTCCACTATTGACTGTGTGGCTGTGGGGAGCTGTCATCAGCTGGCAGCAACACACCCAGCTGTTTTCTCAGCTGTTTTAGGCACAATCATTATGCCGCCCTTGGTAAAACAATGTTTCTGCACCAGCAACTTTCCAGCAGCATTCCTCCTTCTACTCGGTGCATCGCAGCAAAGGCGCAGTTGTTGCGGACGCCTCAACCTTTGAACTCCACTCATTTCCTGCTCTCAGGCTTTTTTACTGAGAAACAGCCTTGACCATATGTGGAGGTCATGGGAACTATTTTTCAGGCAAAACATTCTGCTCCTCTCTCTCTCTCTCTCTCTCTCTCTCTCTCTCTCTCTCTCTCTCTCTCTCTCTCTCTCTCTCTCTCTCCGTGATGGGGCTGACGGTCCCTTCTCTTCGAGGGAGGCCTGCCTTCCTTTGGCTCCAAACGGATCCACGAAGAAAAAGGGTACTGATTCATCAGGTCCAGCAGTCAAATGCAATAGCAGCAAAGAAATGCTGGGAGTATATGAGATGATGGAATTTCCCATCAGTTTTGGATCACAGGCTTGGAGATGATGTCAGCTGCTTGTATTCCAGTGGTTGGAATCATTAAAAAGGCGAGAGTGAGTTTCCAGAGCCGTTTTACACTCGCCGCTCACTCACTTGGCACTCCGGGGCGATATACTGAGATATTGAGATTTAAATTAGAGGCGAGGTGGAGCATTTGAGCGTATGATAGTTTCCAGCTAAGCACTACATGATAGCCATGTGCTAAATTTTCAGCCTTAGTTTCCCATTTGTACAAAAGACACTAACCTGGCACATTATATTCGGTTTACTTAAGTGAAAAAAGAATAATAACACAGCCCTCATGGTGTGACTTGTGTTCGTATTTCACGAGTTGTGTAATCTGAGCGTGCAGCCACACTCCTTGGCGGTGGAGAGCAGCAGGCTCTCCTTGTGGTTTGACTATCATCTGGCAAAGTGAGCCGCACTCCTCCATAAGCTGCCGGCGAGGGGAAGGGGGGGGGGGCATGTGTTGTCTGTCTTATATCTGGCTTATAATATTTGGGGTGAGTAAATCTCCTGCTTCTCAGCTTTTGAAAGGCAGTCACACGTGAAGATTTTCGGTGACCCCCCCAAAGCTAAGCTACATTTGTTATCCCAACATGGACTTTCCCTGAAGCCCTCCGATGGCTGGTTTCACACATGCACGCATGCACACACACACACACACTGGACCAGATCGAAGATAGTTTGTACTTTTTGAAAAGTTCACCAAATAAAAGGTGTTTGTGAGCGTACTGTAAAAGGTATATCGATCCATTCCTACCTAGCCTCACGGTGCTCTGCTTGGAGCCGGCCCAGCTAATTGGATACACCTTAAACTATGATCTCATACGGCTGGCGTTCCTCAGGACAGAATGTGGAATTAGTTAAGGTATTGTGAATCCCCACAGCTGTTTTTTTCCCCCCAACGTGCCGTGCAGTCCAAGGGCACAGCTGCTCACACGAGTGTGCAGATGAAAACTGTGGCAAGATTGACGGATCCAAAGTGAGATAGTCGAGGAATGCGGGCACGTGGAGTTCAGGCACGGTGACTAAAGCCAAGGTAGAAGAGTCACCAGGCCTTGAATAAACTGAGGCACGTCTCGCTGTTTCTCTCTGTGAAACTCCTGGTCGAGGCGGCAAATCTGACTACGTTGAGGGGAAAAGTATGAAAGCTTTTCAGATTCAGTCTTAACAATAAAGCGCCACCAATCATGAAAGCATCGCGTGGTACTTTAACTTCAAGCCGAATATACAGGGAAACCCAAAAGCTCTACATGAGCATGAATTATTGATGGCAAAGAGGAAAGTCTCCCTTTCACAGGAAGAAGCATCCAGCAGGTTCAGGTCAGAGGTCAGGGAGAGCAGTGGTCTCCAACCTGGGGGTGTGGGCACCACAGATTTCAGAGGCTGCACAGAGGTTGTCAAGGAAAATGTTATAAGACAGCTATAGAACGTAAAAATGACACGAGAGACTGCTCAGGGCTTTTATTCTGAAGGCCTCTGCTTATGTGTGCTGGTGGGAGTGGGTGTGTCCATAAAAGTTTGGCTGGACTGTGATGTTTCTCACAAATATGAGCTCAGAAAGGGGGTCCACAGCACATCCTCCAGTCAGTTCCAGCCTGCTTTACAGGCCAGCAAGTAAGAGAATGAGAGGGCAGAAACTGAGAACCACAACAAGATGACAGCAGACCACAAACTAAGATCCATTTCTCCCAAAGTCCTATTGCTGTAATAGTATCAGAACCAGACAGGCTCGTCTCAGCTACTGTCTGTTTGCACGCTGATGTTTTTATGTTATGGATGCTTTCTGCCTCGCAGCGCTAAAACAGACAAAGTGGCTAACATCCCAGAGACGCGGAATAATGGGCTTTCTTTGTGAGCGCACCGAGGCCAACGCATTGACCGTAAATACCAGTGAATATTTCTTAATGGACGTTCATGAATATCATGAAACAAAACCAGAGTGTTTGCTGCAGCGCCACTTTTTTTCCCCCTCGATATTGCTGAAGTGGACTCATAGTCGTGTTTTCGTATAATGCTGATGTTGTTTCGACGGACTGGCAGCACAGATCCAGACTGTACACTGGCCTAAACAGGCTGGAAGACTTGGCCCCTCTTTGTTTCTGCCCTGCACTTTTCCAGGGCATAACAGTTGGATGCCTCCTACTCTCGGACTGCGCAACATTCTGGGTGACCTTGCATGAATTAGCCCTTTGTGCTCTCTCAATGGGAACTTTTACATATCTCCAATAACAGTCGGACGTTTTAACGCGACAAAGGGACAAATTGCCTTGATTCGCTTGACCTTCATTATCAGTGTTTGTCTTGTTGAGATGAGATATTTACGCAGAAATTCCACCCAGTCGCAACTGCTGCTGCCGCCGAGTTCAAAGTTTGAGAGAGAACTCCGGCCAGCTGTTCAGCAAGTATCCTGCCAACGACAAAACAGAAGCAGTCCGAAAAACAAAACCAGGAATTTATTCATTTTTTTTTATTAAAAGGGGAAATAGAAACTTGCACCCAGTCACTGGCTTCTCTAGATGGCACTATCACCGTGCATACGTGTGACGTTGCACCAAGCCCAGATGTGCGTTTGTGTGTGTGTGTGTGTGTGCGTCAGAGTGTTGCAACACGGTTTCTCGGTTGGATTTTTGCGTGACACCAAACTGCTGACAAAACTGATACAACCAAACTTATCATCTCCTGACATACAGTGTAGGAGGCCAATGAACCGCGACATGACACAAACAAACAGCAGCTGGGAGAGAGGACATTCACACTGACAGCCAAGCGTTTGTAAGTAAAGAAAGTGAAGCTGCATTTCTCTCGAAAGATTAATGCCGTTTGCGTTTTTTCTGACCTTTTTTTTTTGCTGCCGTCCTGTTCAGCTTCTGTTCAAACCGCAGCTGTAAATAATTAATTCCTTTTTATCGATTCTGGTTCTAAGCACGACATTTGTGGCATTGAACATGCGGAATAGTTTTGTTGAGTTTGATTGTGCATGTGGGAAACGGACGTAACCTGTCGAGACATGAAACTGTTAGGCTTCTTGAATTTTTGTCTTCTGTGTGATACTGAAGATGCCGTCGTCTCGACGTGTGTGTGTGTGTGTGTGTGTGTGTGTGTGTGTGTGTGTGTGTGTGTGTGTGTGTGTGTGTGTGTGTGTG
>JASSRZ010000023.1:10753241-10793872 GCA_032164315.1 Malacoctenus gilli | reverse complement strand
TGTGTGTGTGTGTGTGTGTGTGTGTGTGTGTGTGTGTGTGTGTGTGTGTGTGTGTGTGTGTGTGTGTGAGAGAGAGAACCACGGTGCAAATCCACTGTAGAAACCTCAGTTCATGTGATCAGCGAAACATTGACCGCTTGCCAGTGTGTCTTTGAAAGATGCCCCGCTGCAGACAATGCGGCATTGTTTCACATGAATGGACACTGTGTTGCACTTATAATTATGACTCAAGGGGAAGCTTTTTCTCTCAGTGAGTTATTTTATCTGAACGTTAGTCTCTCTTCAGAAAGCACACTTTTGGTCACGTCAGCACAGAAGCCGGAGCAATAATTACTGGACCTTATCTTTTTTTTGTGCAGTTTCGGTGCGGTGGACTATGTCCAGCTTTGATGTGACTTTCTGACGACCGACACAACTTTGTAGAAGTTCACTTTTTTGGGCCACATTTGTTAAAAAACTCTTTTTTCCCAGTGTACCGAACATACGTTGCCTTTTTTTCTCCTCCACATTCAGCAGCCACTCTTTTCATTCCGGACACATGGGCTTGTTATGGTGCAATGTTTAGAGAGAAAATATTTGAGCTGCTTGGAGATAAGGTGGAGGTAATGTACCATGGCAGACCTCAGATCAGGGACTGGAAAAATGTGGAGGAAATCACAGAAAATGATCTCGGGCCTCATTATCCGACTGGTTGCCAGGCAGACGGTTTTTGCCAACATGTAACAACATGTATACAAATTTTGAATTTGTGTTAATTTTGTGTCTTACTGGTTAAAGTGCTTCTTTTAATTGCATTTGATCTAATTTCATCTGCATTCTACTCGGAGAAAGTGTATTTTGTTTCCTGTACATGTTCCTGTAAATGACAACAAAAACATGTTGATGTTGATCAGCTGAGCCAGATGTCGGCGCGATTACAAGTCGAAAAGAGGCCCATCATACCAACTGGGTATTACATAGTGACAAACGCAGCTGCTCATTCAATAGCTGCCAGATTTTTCTCAAGATTACGTCAAAAAAACTCTTTAAAGTTTGAGTTTGACCAGAGACGTGCGACAGGCAGCTTTGGGAAAAAGTTTTTTGTTTTGCCCACAATCATAAACTACACACCATAGGAAGTGGGAAGTTCCTCAAGGGTCCCCATGCTCCGCTTTTTTTCTTCCTCCTAATCTCTTTCCATCCCACACCGCTTATGAAGTAATGGCCTTTCCAGACCCTCTTTAAAAAGCTTGTGTTTACTGTGAGTGACCTCTCACCAAATTACCAGCTGTGGCTCTGGCCCTGTGTTTTGTCTTTGCTCTGCAGCGCCCATCCCCCCACCTCTGTGCCTGTGAAGCTCCTTTTTTATAGTTGAAAAATGCCACAAGGGAAGTGTTACATAGATAGTAATTCAACTTAAAAACAGAGCAGAGTACGCAGCTACCTGATACGCACGATAACATGTGAGGGATTGAGGAGGAGGATAAGCGTCGGCGGTGATGTGACGGGAGACAGAGGATGATGTCGGAGTTTTGAGACAGTTGAGAAGAAGCGACTGGAGTTAGGGAGGGCTAGGAGTCGGAATGAGGTTGCGCATGAGACTGCTCTGATCCAGCAGGCTGCGAGTAGAGGATAACAGATGGTGGTGTACCAGGACTCCTGAGGGAAGGAATGAATTACTCAGCTCCTTTATCGAATTGGCTGGAGGTCCAGTATGGGGCAACTCACAGACTCCGAGGAGGAGGAGGAGGAGGTCCCCCCACCCCGGGGTCCAGGGAAGAAGCCGAGTTTGGCAGCAGGTTCACGGCCGAATGCCTTCACACGGATCCTTCTTTGCTGGCATCTTCAAAGGTGGCATGCATGCTGTTTGTCCTCATCTTACTCCGTTCCTTGAATGGACCGACTTTGTTAGCCTGGCTCTTTTGATGGGGAGTCTGTTTGATGTTTGACAGAAGTATTTTCATGCTGAAGCAACTATATTAAGAGTACAGTATGAAAGCATAAGTACTGAAAAAATGGAGAAGAGTCAGAAATTGTTAAAGAAAATGATTCGCAGAGTCAGTGACAAATAAAAAAAAAAGCTTTGCAGTCAGAACTTGTGACGCGAGTTTGGCCTCGGTCTCACATCTCCGTTAGCACTTAACCTGCTTATCATCTGATGCTCCGGTGGTGGTGTTTGTAAAGTGGGTCGCACATTCTTGAGTGAGAGTGGAGGGCTGTTGATAAAGCACCGGCAAAGAGCACTTATTTCACAATGGAAAGTCAAATTTATTGCCTCCGTACCAGACACAGAGCGGTTTCCTGAACACGGCGATAGCTTGAGCATTGCAGCAGTCGCGCACGTGACACTTCACTGATTGAATCGCAGTTTATCTGAAGCGCGTTGATTGAATCAACAAAGGGCAAGTTGAAAATGTTCATTGATTGTGACAAAGTAGTATAAATATTCAATTCATTTCATGCTGCTCGGTTGCATATTGTGTAGTTTTCTGAACCCGTTATTCCTTTTTTGTACTGTTTTAAGTGTCTTTTATCCTTCCATCACTGTGTGCTCAGAATAAAGGGTTTGAAAAAAGTGCCTGTTGATAAAGAAGAATCAATCAAACACAATAAATGATCTCAATCCAGATGCAAAACTCCTCTGTGTTTAAACTGAAAACATCTCTCTCTTTCTTTTTTACCTATGTTTGTGGGGAATTACTATCATTATTGTTTCCCTCAACGGTCCAACCCTCCAGCATGGTTTCAGAGTGAGTCAGATGTTCAGAGCTAAGGTGTGGTTTGAAACAGTTGGCAGTTTTCTTGCACACAACACAAACGGGCGAGAAGTGGCTGATTAAGTTAGGGAGTGGAGAGAATTCCCACATCTTTAGGACTGGGCTATAAATGAACCAGGAGTCCCACTGACACCCCTCGTTCTGATAATCCCATCACTGTCACTCTGATTAGAACAGAGCCTAATTCAAGATTAAGGAAGAGAAAAAAAACACATGATGATGCAGCATATTTCTACAAGTCCTCGTATAAGCCCTGAGCTGCCATGGTGAGCCTTCGCACTGCTCTGTGTGTGTGTGCGTGTGTGTTGTGTGTGTGTGCGCACCACTGAACTGTTGCTCCGTAAGCCCCACCCTTCAGGTTGGAGTCTGCCGCGGGAGCCAAAGCTGCTTACCTTTCTGCTCATGACCTCAGGGGGAGTGCTACTGACACACGTAGTGCACCGGAGCTGACGGGGACGCGGCGACAGGACCGATGGGGATTTAGGTGAAGGAGACAGATTTCTGATGTCACGGCTCGGGGCGTGGCATTAAGGTGGGCCCTTTAAAGCCGCGCGGCTGCGGTTTAGTCGGACCGAGGGCTCATGGGAGATGCACGGCAGAATGGAAATTATTTGAGCAGCTGAAGAGGTAAGAGTGTGGAAAGAAGTGCTGGCAACCTGAGAGGAAAAGCAGGTCTGCCACCTGTTCTTCAAATCTCTGCTTCTTATTATTGTGTCTTTATCATTATCTTCACAGCACGGCACACTTAGTCCTCCAGCTCTCTCAAAGAGCTGCAGAGGACCTTGAAAATGTTACTTTTTCTGCATTCAGCTTGTGGTCTATGTGTTCTGACTTGAAGCGCAGGGTGTGTTGGACATACAGCGTGGTGGCATGTTCCAGCCTGCATGTTTTGACTGTATTCTCGAGTGCTCGTAGGGAGCTTGGGAGCTTTTGGTCACTGGAGGACTCACATGTTGCTTTGGTTTCTTACATTTTTAGGGTGGTGTCCGAAAGTGTCACAAAACAAAAGCGCCTTTATGAAAAACTTTTTCTTCCCCCCCCCACCCCCTTGTACATAAACTCAGCTTTCCCCCAAGGGGCCATCCTGCTACCCAGCAGCTGCAAGCATACCACAGTAGGCATTTTTCTGCTAATCCTCCTCTTTCTAACCTCAAAGTGAAGCAACATTTGTAATAAAGCACGAGCAGATCCCTCTCTGATGCGCTTCTTGCAACCCCCCCCCCCCCACGTGTAATCGAATATCCAAGCGATTTAATTGATTAGGTACGAGAAAGGAAATACATCGAAGAGATGAAACGCTCCCAGGTTGAAGTATTGCCACCTGGAGCAAAGTGTGGAGGAATGCAGGGAATTTGGATTTTCCTTCACTCAGCTGTTCAGCTTCTGCTGGTGTTCTCTTTATATTTGATCATTGCTGATCACCGCCGGGCAGACCGCATGCATTGCCATCATCGCTCAGGCTCGCCTCTCTCGCCATCCCTCGCTGTCATTTTGTCTTTTCACACGTCAGCACTGAAGTATTTGAAACATTCTCGCAAGGGAAACATCTGGACATGAGTCTGTGCTTGACTTCTTCTTTACCTGCTTGAGGTTTTTGGCACATTATTTTACTAAAATCCAATCAAGAGAATGAAATGTTGGACACTTGTATGCTTCCAGTTATGTTGCACCAGATGTCATTCAAATTACTGTATTAACAGACGAATTCAGTCTGCGTTTCCGCTCCACCCAGAATCATTCAAATATCTTCTCGCTTATCTCACGTATTCAAATGACACATTCTCTGCAGTCGACCCACAATATCAGTTCAACCTTTTGTCCCCGACGAAATTTGTCACAACACATCGATAAAGTCATTTGTCTCACGACTCGAGTCAACAAGATTACTCTCTGACAAAATATGATAAACCGCAGCATGACAACAGGCCCATTATTTCCTGTGATCGCGTCTGTCAAGCGCACGCCCCGCCATTGAATGGGCTTGTTTGCGAGCGTCAGACCTCCCAGAGGAAACCTTGAGAATGAGGCATCAGCACAGTCAAGCTTCAACATGTCTCCCCCTCATTCAAACAACACATCAACACTGGTCTGGGAGGCAAAAACAAACCAGGCGGTGTGTGTTTGTGTGTGTGTGTGTGTTGGCGTCTGTCACCTGCTGGAGGTGTCTTTAGAAAACCCGCGCTGATGACACAGCTGCTTCAACTGAGCTGACCCTGAACTTGGCGGGTTGTGGCTGTGCACGTTTTCAACACTTTGTATCGATTGCCTGAAATACCCAGTTTGATGCTGGATGAGTTGTTGACGGAGGGACAGTCGGATGAAACGGCCACAGTCCGTTAGGGTTTGATGAAAATCAGACACAAATGTGAAGCGTCTCCAGGATGCTTTGAATTGTCCCAACAGTGAGACACGCACGCACGCACGCACGCACGCACGCACGCACGCACGCACGCATGCAAGCTCGGAAGTGTGCTTGTGAAATTGAATAAAACCATGAACCCACATTTAATCTATGATCTTTAGCGAGAAGTGGAGAAGTTGAGTGGAACATTTTGTGGTTATCAGATACAAGATAAACCAAAAATTTATTGAGTGTGATGTCCGAAAAGCTTTTTGTTCAGGCTGGTTTAAAGTCCTTTTCAGTTTTAAACTCATCACCAACACGATCCAAGTATATTTTACACTTTAGCTCTTATTAAACAATTGACAATCTCTTTTGTTGTCACTGAAATTCAGACTCGCAGTTGTGGCAGCTCATCTAACTCTTGGTTTTAGCTGTGCCTGTTATCACCTGTAGCCTGCCCATATTGTGGCCGTGTTTTCTGCCTTTCAGTGTGAGCTTTCAGTTAATTATAAGAAAGCTCCAATCGGAAATGTAGATGCTTGTAATTTCTATTCGTCTTCCGTTGCAAAGAGTGCTGAATCACTACCAGCAACTGTGCTACTGTTGCTGTGAACGTTTCAAGGAAGACATGTTGATTCATTTTAGGACCGGATGAGCCTTAGAAAAGTTTAAATGTAGCATAATATTCCATTTGAGTGGATTTACAAATGATAATTTCAACAGGAAATTGTTTGCATGGCAAACACAACACTTGACATTCACTCAGCAGTGTTAAACTGCATGCCGTTGTATTATTTATGTCATAGACGCATACCGACAGGTTGACCACTGAAGTACATTATCGATGCATTGTTATGAGTTTGAATGGTGCAGCTGCTCCTGGGAATCACTGTTGTGAAACTGTGAAACCAGTTTGCAGTTTCTCAGAGGTTCACTTGACCTTTGCACACAAACAGTTGGATTACATTATGGATTTAGGAACAGCTCCTGCAGCCGGCTTGATGGCGTTTACCGGTGCTCGCTTCAGTTTGACGTTTGTTCGTCCGGGTTACTTTCCAAGAACGCTGTAGGTTTGTTAGCATCACAAACAGTAACTAGACAAGCAGAATAAAAAAGAAAACTGTTCCCGGCTCCGTGCAGTCTGTTGTTCGGCCTCACTGGTGGTTGTTTGTGTGAGATCATGCAGCTTTATTTTCCTGGCTGCTCCTGGCTGCAGCTTCTGGTGCTGCATCAGCTCCGGTTGACAAATTTCCAAAGCGTATCCTTCATTTCTGCCACCGCTCCGGCAAACACATGACGAAAACTGCACGTATAGAGTTCCGAGCCTGCTGTATAGCTGCTGACGGAGCTGCGCGGAGTCACATTGTGGTATTTGCTTTCGCGAGAAACAGAAGGCGTTGTCAGTTTACAATTCAAACGAACAGTTTGCATCGCTTGTCGAAAATGTGCTTCGTACATTGTGGCATGTTTGTGTTGTTCATGTGGGAAATATTAAGTCTCACTGGGAGACTCAGTGTAATACAAACTGGCAGTCCTGGAGGTCTTGGTAGCTGCTGTGGCAACAGCATATTAATATATTAGCTCCAGTAGCCTCTGGGTGCAGCTGGCTCTCTATTTTCAAGCTCCTCAAGCTCAGAGGGCCTCGGCTGAGCTCATCGGCACAACAGAACACGGTGTAAATGTTGTTCCCATTGAATGAAATCAACAGCTTCCAATAATCATCATTGAAGGGTCTCTTTTTAACACCCCCTGATGTAAAATGGGACTGGAAGAACCTCGGGACAACCACTTTCCTTTCAGCTGACTGCCGGTTAGACTTGCCGCGTTCATTCAACAGACTTGAAATCGAAATCAGTGTTTGTCTTCCTGTGTTTGTGTTTATTTATGTCACAGTGTTTCAGGGCATCCGCCCCCCCTATAGCAGTACTAATAATCCTTTGCTCGACGTGGCTGAGTGGAGACTGTGACCCTGCATTGCTGGGATTCCTCTGTTTGAATAAGCAGTGCCCCCACGTGAGACTTTTCAGGCTGTAATTCACAGAAGTGGGCCTGCAGGAAGCCGCTTTTTTTTTTTTTTTATTTGTGCATGCGCTGACTGAAAGGAGGGACACCTGCATGTATGAGGGTCACTGGCCTGACAGGATCCAGTGTTTTACTCTGGTGTCTGAAGATATCTGCTGAATGTGGATGTGATACTGTAAAGCACAGAGTTTGCATGTAAGTCTACCAGGACATTTTCTTAAACTTCTTAACTCAAATGTTCTTTTGTTGCTTGGACAGAAAAGTAGTTGTCAAGTTATCTCAGCTGATATATACACTGACCTGCAAAAAGAACATATGCAGTGAATAAAATCCCAATTGACTCTGTTTAATGAAAAACAAGCCAGTTTACAGTGGGTGGAATCGAGCTCTGTGTCTTCAGCTTCTTATCTTATCCTCTCACATGTCTGTTGGTTCGCAGTCATTTCTTCAGGCTCAATGAGTAAATCTGTCCACTTGGTTGTCTTGTGACTTCTTTGCAAAGTGGACTCGAACTCTTTCATGTAACAACCTCGCTGCTCTCCAGAACCTGAGAAAGAAAGGATTCTTTTTTTCTTAGACCGTCTTAGATGTGCTCTGATTCTCAATCAGGAGATTGTTTGGAAAAAACAGGAGTGTCACACTCACAGTCGTCTCCTACAAGGAAAAATGTCTCCCCCAAACCTTTTGGAAGCACTGAATCAACGAGTAATTCTCGCCTTTCTTGTGCAACTGCAGGGTGTCGACCAAAAGCAGAGCGCCATCCCCGCCAGCTCTGAAAAAGCTGGATTCCCCAGGTTTGTCCCAGTGGTATCCAGGAGACCCTCGTTTAACCATGGACCAGAAGGAGAACCTGATGGATAAAGAGCTCTCGCTGACGGTGGTCCTGCCCGGAGGAGTGGAGAAGACGACCGTGGTTCATGGGAGGTACGGTGACACCTCTGCATCTCATTCCCACAGCAGTGATGTGCGATGTTGGAATCCTTCCTCCTTTAATATGAGGAGTCGATATTTCTGCACTTCAAGCAAAAACGCCGCTGTGCATTCACCATCATTTCGCAGCGCTGGATCATGAGACCGCTGTGGGATTGCGTCATCACATGACGTTCAGTTTCTATCAGACTGAGTCAGATGGGTGGAGCAGTTTCAATGCTGTGGTTTGCTTTGGAGAAAAGGAATTGCGCCTTTTTCTCTTCTCTGCAAATAGGACGGGTGTCATAGGAACATGTTTTCCGAAGGAGCAAATCAGAAACATCAGATTTCCGCATGCTATGGTGCAACAACGAGCCATCCACGAGTCACCAAAAAAAACAACTTTGACTTGGTCTGAACCACCTAATCACATCAGCATGTGTCAACATAACTCCTTGTCAGTCTGTTTACAAACAGCTCATACTTTTACATCACAACAGTTTACTTAAGATATGGCATCTTTAGACAATGAATGCAGATTGTAAACAAGCATTCAGAGGAGTCTTTGACACACTCGACTGTTTGCAAACAACTAAAACCAATCTGATATGAACAGATTGAGTTAACCCTTTTATCATGTAACATCTGAAATATGAAGAATGTTCCCTTCAATCAACTGAATGTCCTTGGTTGTAATTATGACTGTTAATATTGACTTTAGAAACACTGGTTGACAGATACATGATTTTGTGTCTTCCAGCAAACCCCTGATGGACTTA
Source organism: Malacoctenus gilli (assembly GCA_032164315.1). Classification (NCBI taxonomy): domain Eukaryota; kingdom Metazoa; phylum Chordata; class Actinopteri; order Blenniiformes; family Labrisomidae; genus Malacoctenus; species Malacoctenus gilli. Next base: position 10,785,062 of record JASSRZ010000023.1, on the reverse strand, counting down.
TTGGTGACACTCTGCGCAAAATACCACCTGAACCCATCGGGCCACACCTTAGAACTGGTCACTGCCAACAGGAACAACGTCAAGCTCAAACCCAACGCTCTCATAGGAACTCTGGATGCCGAGAAGGTCATCCTCAAACCCAAAGGGGAGGATAAGAATAAGAAAGCAGGTCCCCAGATGCCCGAGGTACGTTGTGCTCATAAATCACGGTGCCTCCTGCGCGTCTCGCTGCTCATGTTGCATCGAGTGTTTTGATCGCTTGAAACGTTCTGTTTTTCCAGGCGACAGTTCGAATGGTGATCAACTACAGAAAGACCCAGAAAACAATCTTGCGGGTGAATCCTCAGGTTGCCCTTTCTGAGCTCCTGCCGGCAATCTGTGAGAAATGTGAATTCGACACGGAGACCACGGTGCTTCTGAGAGACGTCCAATCACTGGCTCCGCTGGACTTGTCCAGTTCTCTGAACGATTACGCAATACGAGAGGTTTATGCAAGAGACACCAGAGGTGAGTCGTCCTGCATCCAAAGATCAACCCAGGCTGAAAACTGGTGAAGACTTTTAGTGCTGTGCTGCAACATCACGGCACGTCGTTGCATTTTTGACAACCGTTTTGCATCTCATGTTTGTTCACTCTGCAGGACAGCTTCCGTCTCCGGTGTCTCCCAGCCTACCAAGTTTTGCAGGTATTTCCCCTCATGAGCTACATCACCGGATATTAAGATGGATGTTGGTGTTTTCTCACAGCGTTGGGATCCTTTTTCTTTCAGGGACTGTCACGCCTGGCAAAGACAAAACTCAGAAAGAAAAAGAAAACAAAGGCCTCTTCAGCAAGTTCAGGAAAAGCAAGAAAAAGTCAGACCAGGTAGGTTTTTCTCCTCAAACCGTCGTGGTTCCCTGCGTTGAGTGTAGGATGACTGTGCAAAGTTGTGATGCTCGGAAAAACTGTATACAAACGTCAAAGGGGAGGATTGTTTACCTTGGTCGGCCCATTAGTTAATGTTCACTACGTTGTTTGGAAACCGGCCTCTTATCACGTTCTGATTGGATGTTTGTCTTTTAAAGCCAACCACAGCCAGTGCCCCGGCTTCCCCCGTACTCGTGAGCAAACCCAGACCGCTCAGTATGGCCTTGCCCAGCTCCAACTCGTCCCCCTTCTGCTCCCCGGCGAGCCCCACCGACGGGCCAAAGAAGAGACGTGCCCCCCAGCCCCCCATCCTCGTGTCCCAGGGCAGCTCCTCGCAACTCGCCACTCGCCAGAGACTCAACTCTGAGCCCAACTTCCGACTGGACCGCGACCAGGTGGGGGAAGTCTGGAGAGAGGAGCAGCGGCGTTTCAGCCAGTGGACAGATCTGTGATTTCTGTGGCTTTTGCGTATTGATTGTCTTCTAGAGTGGTTTGAGTCGCGGATCCTCAGCAGACTCGTCGTTGAAGAGGACCAAACGCAAAGCTCCTCCACCTCCCATATCTCCCAGTGCTGTGTCTGTCCATCAGTCTGCTCCTCAAGAAGAAACCCCGCAAGGTTTGCTTTTGTTTCTCCTCAATATGGTGTTATCTGATGGTCCTATCATCACTTCAGGCACATTTCCAGTTTATTTTTTCTGATAAACAGTTATGTTTACTTTTGAAACAATTTTGTTTAACATTGGTCCAGTGTGGGATATTTGAACGTGGGTTTTTGGAAAAAACTTCCTCGCTGATCCCTATCGTTTGTTTGGCAATTGTGCGCCCTAGTGGCTGCAACTAGAAAGTGCCTCATTCAGAGTCCTTTCAGGACACGAGTTGAAGAATTTACGGACTTTTAAGACGACAAATTCATGTTCTCAAAATGTGTCATGAATCATATTCAAGTCTGCAGATTTAGTTTAATTCTATTATAGGAGTTTGTTTCTTACGGAGCTGCTTTTTCTGTCCACATGGAGACATTTCTGTTGACACTTTCCATAACTCTGTTTACTTTCTGCACTTTCCTTTTTGTATTTGGTTCTTTCAAGATTCAGATTCCATTGAAAAGCTTTTCGCAAAATTCCCGGCCGCAAATGAACTGCGGGTCAAATATACTGTGTGAAACTTCTGTAGGTTTTGATTCTTTGTCTTTTGTTTCTCCCCTGTTGGTTAAGTGTTATAACTTTGAAGCACTTTCCTGTGATTGTGAAGACACGTTGGACCCTTCGTGCGTTGTCCTGTCAGGAAAACTCCGCCCATCCTGTATACAATTTAAAGCAAAAGCTACAAAATATTTAGATTTTTCTTTTAAAGATTAAAGCATGTTGCTGGCTACAACTGTAGGTGTTATGAGGACAGGAGGAAGAGGAGGGTACTTTCTGACACACTGCGACCTTACCTCTTGATGATTTCAGGAGATGCAGATTGAAGTGATTTTTGTATAAAAATGCAGATTTTTCAACACTTTAACTTGAGGAGGGTTTCTGGGGTGTTTAAAATCACACATCTTTTTTGGTGCCTATGATAACTCTTTAAGAAGCGAGGCGTCTTCCAGGTCAAGTGAGCACAGGGCATTGTTGAACCTCTTACGTAACGCTGCATCGTCGCGTATGACATCACTGCGATGCTCCTGATTTTTTCCGACAGTAACTTCACAGAAAAAGACCACTTCCTCAGTTTGGCTCGGTAGATATGGGGATCAGAGGCTGAGCGGCGTGAGCTTTGTCTAAGCAGCCTTGAAATTCTTTTTGCTCACTGCGCCTTTGTGCTCCACTTCCCTTCAGTATGAAAGTGGGAACTTGAGGGACAAGAATGAGCTGTAAAAGATCTTTCCGAGGAATTTCTTCATCACAACCATTTTCACGGGAAAGTACGTCTTAAACAGGGACTGGGTACTTCTCTCGATGTGAAAAAAGAACCTACCAAAATAAAAGCTTTACTGACCGATTGCTGCTGTGATGGTGTTTTACAGTGGATCCGGCCGCTAATACACTGGAGGAAATCATGGAGCAGGAGGAGATGTCGGCATCTGTAAAGTCTGCAACTGCTACTCACACCCAGGGAGAGGACAATGGCCTCAACGCGTCGCCTGACGTGTCGTTACAGTCACCGATCGCAGACGTCCCGATTCAGTCTGCGGTGTCGGCCGAGGAAAATGGGGAAGATCAGTCTTGTGATCTGTCCTCAGATGGCAAGTACGGACTCCAGTGATACTACTCGAGTGTCTGTTTGGTTCTCTTGACATCGGCACGACTTCCTTTTTTACTGTTTATTTTACAGTCAACTGCTGAGCACAGTGAATGAGACTGAGACTCTGAGTGAGACGAAAAGTGCCTTCACAGACCCACCTGAGCTGATGGATACAAGTAGGTTTGCACTTGGTTTTTTCAAAAATTGTGCCACCACAGATATTCTCTCATTACCTAATGATACATTCATCAACTTGGAGTTTTTATGAAATGGGTATTTGTGAATTATTGTTAGGGAACCTCACCAGCCTGTCTGTTCATTGTAATCACCTTTTTCAGGCATCAGTTCAGTTCAAGTTGAAGATATAATCCCAGCGCCCATCTGTGAAGAGTCAACAAGCGACCCTGTGGAAGGTGACCCCAGCGCCGCACCGAGCAACATCCCCCCACCCGTAACGCAGGAAGCAGAGGCTGAGGCCTCTGTCCAAGCAAACACTGAAACCCCACGGGAGCCGGCTGACGGATCGGTGGCCGCCAGCGCATCGCGCCCCGTTGGCGAGGATGCTCAAGCGCAGACAGATTTCACACAGCTTCCCGATCCTCCGGTGCAGCACGTGCACCAAGTCGCCGCGTCGCCCAGGGAGTCCGCGGTCGAATGGGCGGGTAAGAAAGACATGGCCACGCTGACGGAAGACCTCCAATGGGCGCCCGTCCCCGAGCCCCCACCGTGCCAAGACTCAACACCAAGTGCCAGCGCCACAGTCAAACCACCGTCACAGTATGCCACGAATTCTGAGCCAAAGCCCAAACCCTCCAATGAACTGACAAGGGACTACATCCCGAAGGTGGGGATGACGACGTACACCATTGTGCCTCAGAAGTCTCTGGAGAAGCTGAGATATTTTGAAGTTGCACTGACACTGGAGACGCCTCCCGAAGCTCCAGCGGAGGGACTCGATATCGGTTCTCTTCATTTGGACGAGAGCTCAGGACAGAGGCGAGAGACCGAGGTCTTAATTGAACAGAGCGAGCGGCACGCTCCTTTACCCAGGGAGGACTTACTGACGAGCACTACTACGACTACTACTCAGCACACTGTTAATGGAAGTATACCTGAATCGACTGCGCCCACGTCGCCCACGAGTTTACGTAACACAGACAAGATCTCAGCCTCGACTAATGGGGCATCTCAAGCCGGTCCACCAGCGCAGGTCAAGGAGATGAAAATTCCACCCGCAACTAAGCCCAAGCCTGGATCTTTCCGCTTGGCACAGCACAAAAAAACACCTGGGTATTATGTAACCTCAGCAGCCGAGAAAAGTCTGTGCGCCAACCCCGGCTCTGGCCCGAGGGAGGCTCCGAGGAGTGCCGAGAGCGCGGCGTTGCCTTCCCCTCCTCTTTCGCCTCCTGTGCAGTGTCAAGAGGAGTCAGCAGGGGCCACTGATGTTCAGCTAAGCCCAAAACAAGACGACAAGCATGTAGGCTTCACGCAGATGACAAGGCAAAGTAGCCTGTCACCCAAAGAGTCAAGTGTGGGGTTGAGTTTGGAGAAGTTGAGGAGCTTCGCGGCCCCTCGGCCTTATTCCCCGACCACCCCGTCCCGCTTCGCCCAGGCAGTGTTGTCTGCGGTGAAACGGAGCAATTCGTTGCCCCACGAGCCGCAATCTCCTTCTTCGAGGATGTCGCCGCCTGTCTCTCCGATCAACAGTCTCTCGCCAGTCGCAGAGTCAAAAGCATTCGCGGAAATCCAGGTCAGTCCTAACAGTGTGAGCCACAACAAAGAATCTGATCAGCAAATACCGTAAAGTTTCTCATATATATTTATTTGCAGCATTCGTTTTTGGTCATTTATGTCAAATAGGGACTTTTGTCATTTTGTGAGCATTTACTGCAATTTTAATTACTTTATAAATAAAATTCAATCACAATCATATGCTGATTCAATGCTACATTCAGTATGCTCACACATCTAAACCATTAAAAAGCTTTGAAACAATCAGAGGTGAGGTGTTGACGTGTACATCACAGATTTATGGAAACATTTCTCTCAGAATGGGAATCAGAAATTGGTCCACACGTTCGTAGTGCCACGCTGTTCCCAGCATCATTCCCTGCTTCAAAGGAAAAAGTCTGTTTACTCTCGGGGCATCGCAGCCATTGTAACTTCCCGTGCTGCATTGTGTGAGGACAATCCTTTTCTTTTCGATCCCTCTGAACCAACAAATCACACCTGTAGCTCAACTCTTGACCTGTGAGGATACCGCGGAATATAATGTGGCCTTTTTTTATGCTGCTGCCAGGCATAGCAAGTCCCCAGTGATTGCATTGTGTCTTCCTTTTCAACATCACAGGACTGTGAAAATAGAGAGACGGATGGCGGCGGCGGTGCCGCTCTGCAGCGCGAAGACTCGTCTCTCACCCAGCTTGTTCAGATGGACGGAGCGGGCAGTCCGTAGCAGTGCCTTCTTCCCTCTGGCAGCATCCCCAGTGAGCAACATATTGGTGTTTGTCTCAACGTTAACCCGACGCGTCCAAAATAAATGCATGAAACATTTTTGTTTGCGTCTTCCAGGCAGACCTGATCCTGACGACATCGCATCTCCATGAATCTTCTCCTGCCACACAGAATAAACAAACTGTCATTTGTTTTACCTCTTTAATGGTCTTCAAGCGCATAAATAGATTGATTGTACATATGTGGTAATTGTGACGTTTTTGTTTCATTTTCATGAGTCACAAAGTAACATCCTTGCCTGAACTTGCATCATTTTGATTATTGTTCTTTTCACCTTGTGCGACGACTATCTTGCATTCAATGCGTTCCTGTTGCGAGTGATCAGTGCTGAGAACTGAGAACAATTCTTTAAGTTATTAGACTGATTTACAGTTGTAATGTTATTGGGTTTGTGCAGGAAATGTATGATCAAAACAGAGAAGAATACTGGAGGTGTTGGAGGAGCGAGACCAGGTCTGACCTTTGGTGACTGCCTCCTAAATTTTTACATCAGATATATTTAAGTATTGCAGAGTTTTGATTAAAAACGCAGAAATATAATTATGTGTACAAAACACCTCCTGTTGCGCTCTTCAAACAGTGTTGTTGTTATGATTAAAGCTTTTATTAAATGCGGAACCTGTGTTGTTCTCTTTGATACATATATGTACACATCTACGTGTTCTCACTTGTGCATAAATGATGCAGACTGTTGAAATCGGATCCCACCTGAATGCTCTCAGTCGGCTCCAACAGGTAAAACGGGCTCCCTCCCCCCTCCCCTCCCCTCCCTCCCTGCCTGTGAGCAGGTAATAGTGGCGCACCTGAGCCCCACGTGTCAACCAGCTATTTTCAGTCTCACTCCTCAGCTGCAGCTGCGATATGTGGACCTGCGTGCGAGGCTCCAACTGGACACAGTGCGTCTGCAGGCAGCAGGTAACCATTTGAAAAGTTCACCCCTGCGTGAACGTGCACGAAGAACTAAACGGGTTCATGCGACACCGCTGAGCTTCAGCTCGCGCGCTGCGCAACAACTTGCGTTTCCTTGATTGAACACTTGGATAGTTTTGTCAAGGCGAGAAAAACAGTGGTCGGTGCAAAGTGAAAAACTGAGGTTGAAGTAAACAAACTGAAAACCAATCGGTAAACGTCGCATTTGTCATGTAAGACTTGCCTTTGTAGACCTGACTAAACAAATCCAGGGATATTAGCAAAACACTGTAAAAAAAAAAAAAAAAAATGTCGTCACATTCCTGTTTCTTGCATCGGTGTTTTGTCAACATGTTGGCAAAACGACTTCTCTAGACAAGATGCTTCTTATAACCGGGAGTTTTGTGCGTTTTTTTATTGTCCATAAACATTAAGCCATAATTTCTGCAAAAGTTTCTAAAAAAAAAAATGGCGGATTTAAATTGAAAACTATTTTCCGAAGCGTTGTAGTTGCCTCTTGTTGAAGCCTGGCAGTCAGGCGACAGTGATGTCACCGAGAAGACATTTATTTGCTTTACAAATTAGAAGCAGTGTCACTGAGTGACCTGCATCAGAAGCGCCCTGTCTCTTTAATTCCTCTCCTGTCGTCGCACTTGTTGTGTTTATTCCCGCAGCTATTAGACTGCTGATTAGATCGCTACTTGACAAACTAATGTACTAGAAAACAGAGTATCCAGTCAGTGTAAGCCCAGTGGTTCGCAACCTAGGGAACGAGGTCCCCTCTGGTGGACATTAGACGCTTGTTGGGGTCTTGCTTTGCTTGCACAGAGTTTTTCCCAAGCTTAGAAAAATGCCCTCAAGATAACCCTTTTACCCCTTTTGTAAAACTTGGGCAGCGCTTGAAAACCTTACTCTGCTTTTATTGTGAAGGCTCCGTCTTCAGAGAGTGAATGCATGTTTGGCCTCACTGTAATAGAAAGAGGTCGCTTCCGCTTAACTCTTAATAACGTTCATCTGTGAAGCTGTGTTGTTGCAGGCTTAACAAAACATGCAACACTCAGGCTTCTGAACGATGCCTTTGCTTCCCAGGCTGCCGGTCAAGGCTGTGTCCCGCTGCTTTGTGTTGCTTGTTGCCATGTCCTTGTCCAGTGTCTCTCCCCCCCCCCCCCATCTTCACCAGCATGCCTAACCCCTCCAGTCCTCTCTCCTCCTCTTACCAAATGAAACAATCACTGACCGACGCTGCTGGTTTTAATCTACAGCCGCTCTGGCACCGAGGAGAGCACATTTGTTCAGTGAAGCAGCTGTTTCTCCTCTAAACAGAACAGCCAACCTAATTTGAGCTAATTAATATTTTTCACCTTGTGTGTATCTATATGTGTGAGTGTATCTATGCATTTCAACACTGATTGGAGTGCCACTTGAGGAAAAAAAAAAAAGTGAACTTGTATTGATTGATAGAATCTCAAACGCTAACTTGTGCGGAGGAATTTTGGATGCAGCCGTAATGAAATAAGCCAAAAAAAAAAGAAAAAAAGCAGATTCCAGCAGCTGAAGTGAATCTCTCAGCGGAGTGGCCATCCAAAACACACCAGACACTTGGTGAAAGCTTGTTTTACTCGGGAGAAAATGTTTTGGAATGACTCTCCTGGGGAGCTTTTAAGCAGCTCTTGGCCCAAGTGTCTGGATAGTTTTCAGGAGCGCTGCGAGTCAGAACTATTTTAAAGGTAACCCAGACTAAGCTGAGCCTTGTATTGACAGATTGGAGGGAAGGAGGAGGAATAGAAAGGCAGTGATTGAAGGCTCTTTTCTGATTTTAAGTCAGAGACTTTATCTGTAGTTTTTCAATTCTTTTTTTTTTTTTTTTGAAAAAGCAGCGCTCCATTCTGTCCTGTTCCACTCGTTTTTTCTCTCATCAGAGCTGGTCTGCTCATGTAAGACTGCGTCGCTTTAACCCTCTGCTGCCTGGATGAGTGTGCCTCCAGTGGCCCTGTCCTCCCCTGCTCAGACTCTGTTAGACATTACCTTTCAGAAAGATGTTATCATCCCAACCATCCCCCATATGGAGCCTGTCACTGAATGACACAGCCAGCAACACAGCCAATCTGCTGGAGCGGCTACTCTTTACAACCACGACTTGTCTTCAGTGCACTCAGTTTAAAGTACAAGCCCCCGTGTAAAGTCCATGGCAAAAGTACAGTTTGTTTTAAAGTGCTTCCAGACCACCTGGACTAATTAGCATTGCCCCTCCGTACTGACTTGTTGCCACATTTACAGTTTGTGAAGGAAAATCTATGTTGCGTGTAAACACATTCCTGAAAACATTATCCAATTTATTACAATGGACTTTTGGGAGGCAAAACCAATTAGTTGATTATATTTTGCTGGCGTGTCAGAGTGCGCATGCCTGTTTTCGGAGTCATTGTGTTAAAAATATCTTTATTGTGGTGGATCATGTTGGGGTAGGAGGGATCATTTTGCCCCACTGGGCCAGGCCTGTGGTAAGCAGATGAGCCAGAGAGACGTGTGTGTGTGTGTGTGTGCAATCTGTGTGTGTGTGTGTGTGTGTGCAAGTCTGTGTGTGCGTGTGCTCTGCTGAGCAAAGAGCCGCGCCAGTGAGCTTGCTCCAACTGTGCTCTGCACACACTCCACACAGCTCGTCTCTTCTGTCTGCTCCAGATGATGCCTTGGATTTAGCCTGCCCACATGTGTGATATGAATAAGACACTGGACGAAATACACACTCCTGGAAGCCTCAAAGAGAAAGCAGAGATTTTTCACAGTGGCCAAGGTAATGTGAGTGGCTTCCCCAGCCCAGCCCTCATCCCGTTGCAAGAGCCTCTACTCACACCAAATGCACAGAGGAGCCGGACGAAGCTCTGCAAAGGCACCAGGTAAGACCGCTTCTCCTCCCGCCGTTACCGCCGCCGCTGCCGTGAGTGGAACTGGTCAGCCTTTAATGCCGGAGATCGATGAATTCACTCGCACTAAAACCGAAAGTGGTGTTTTTCTGCGGAGCGCTTTATAGTGTGGGCTGCCCAGCAGAAGAATAGTACGTCCTTTGTATTGCAGGATTGGAGACACAGAGGCCTGTTTGAAAGTTGTAATGTTGCTCACTGGAGCCAAACCCAGCTGTGCAGGAGGTTCAATGCAAAGTCTTCCGGCATTACTTTTGCCGGCCGGAATCACCTGCTTTTTCTGTGGGAGGCGATTGTGAACTTTGCATTTAGTGTGTTCACCAAGCAGCACGAAGACTGTTGAGTTTTGAACATTCGGTGACGTGAATGACGCAGAGGTTGCCCGCAACATTCGATCATATCGTGGGATGTTCACGGAAGTTCCTTTGCTTGTTGTCAAATTTAGATTTTGGTATCAAACACCCCTCCTCTGTCAGTTCCTCTCACTATCCAAACGCTGTCGGCACAGCACACCAGTGCAATCAGGGCGGCCTGCTTGCGCATTATCTACCTTCTTATCAAAAGTCTGTTGGAGGCTGGGTGTGTCGTCGTGCAGTTAGGAGGGAGTTGTGCAAAGACAGAAGCTTGCCTCCCTGTCGGTTGGTTCATCACCTGCCCCCGTTTACACTCCCACAGAGGAACCATGACAATCTTACAATCTGGACTGGCTTTTCAAAGCAAAACTGCAGGACAATAGGTTTATTGTCTGTTCCTTAAGTTAGCATAATCTCAGCTCGATGTTTGATCCGACTTATCACTGAAGTAGTTCTATAGCAGAAGGAAAGTTTCTTTGTGTTGAGAATATTCAAAATCTTTGATTTGTTGTCTCTCTGCAACATTTTTGTGACTGGGGAGTCAGCAGTTTGTAATAAAACCTGCCTTCTTCACTTTATGTTTTCTTTCCTTCATTGTGTCTGTTTTTTGTCCCTCAGGAGCAATAAAGAGGGTGAGGAATCCTTCTCCTCCCCTGTTCCAAACCCCTTTCCTGAGCTTCTCCACTCCACGCTCTCCCCCTTCGTCTCTGAATGTTTATTACCATGGACCAAAAGTAGCGCAACTCAGGTGAGTGTCCCATTCGCAGTGCAAACACAAACTGAGGTCTGTGCCGTAACCTTTTCCATATGCTACCCCAGGCAGTGAAGTCATCAGACCGAGTGCCAGAAAACAACTGCAGGACGTTTGTAAAACTTAAATGAATGCATGGTTGCACAATGTTTGGCTTGTAATTTGTCTGAAACGTCGGGACATATAGACGGTTGAACCGGTTATATGAGTATGGAAATTAGTTTCAGTGTGGAGATAAAGTGCTGTGTCAGCATGCCCTGACGGTCCACATTGCACAGTTAGCTTTATGATGCTTGCTTTTAAGCCGGATTAAGAGAGAAAAGGTACACAAAAATGGACGACCAAAGTGAGGGGTCCTACTTCCTTAAAGTTGCTTTTTAAAATTTGATAGCTGTGCAGTTTACCTTAGAAATACCCGACCAGGTCCACGACAGCAGTGTTTGTTTAAGCACAGGGTGTGTGTCGCGATCATGCACTCAATGTCTTCAATAACCTGCCGCTGCTGCACAAAAAATGTCTAATCTTTCCCGATGGTAGTTAGCGATTGTGTGTGGGTGCTTTCTAGAAAAATGTAACCTTTGGCTACTTTACAGTTAAATAATGCCTTCTGACAACCTTCCATTATAATGCGTTTGTGTACCTCTCTCTCTTTTGGAAAGTTCTGCCAAAGTTTCTTTACATTTTGGTGTTACTTGTACACTCCAACGGGCTCCTGTGTGAGTGGCAACGGTCAGTGACATCGTGTCCAGCTTCTGTTTTAATCTTCATGATCATCGGGTCTGATCAGTTCGCTAACACCGTGTTTTGTCTCCTTCTCTGTTTTGTGGCATGCTGTAGCGCCACCTAATGGCCTGACGTCTGTGCAAAAAGCGTTTTTTGGTGGTTTTAATGTGGAAGTAGCCTTTCCTATTATACAATTTTGGTTTCACGGAACCTTTTCAGAAATAAATGTTTGGTTGCAGTGCAGCCCCTCTGCTTCCATGACTGAAGGCATTCAAACTTTGAGAAGTTTATCGATGCCAGGCTTGAACCAGAGAAGGACTCGGAGGTGTCAAAACATTGTATGTTATATTTCAAACAGAATTTTCTTGATTCTGTCATGCCATAGTGCTTCATGAATGACACGTTGCAGCTCCTGATGAACTCATGATTTCAGGCAATAATTCTGCGATAGCATACACACATGTGAAGCACAGTATCCAGAGCTGACTATAGTTATTGTTAGCTCTTCAAAAGTGAGAGTATGTCAAATACAAATGTAGTAATGTACACACAACAAGCAATTAGTCAATTTACCCTGTGATTTATCGTTGACTTGAACATTTTGTATTCAGACGAGAGCCATTTCTTGGAAAAGGACACATTCATTACGTTAGAAAGCTAATAATTATGGTTCAGGTTGAAATGTGCATCGGTTTCCAAACTCATTTGTCTATACATTTTCCAGGGACAGTAAATTAGTCTGGTTTGCCAACCACGAGACGACTCCTGCATGTGGCTGCCTATACTGCGAGCTCGGCTTGATTTCAGGCTCGGTGTCTTCGCGGTCTCTGCGTGCACATCTGTGTGTATGAGTGGCAGCAGGGGGCAGCTCGCAGCAATGACTCATTGGAAAGCTTGAAATTACAGAGCGCTGCACTAACCAGCACCTATCAGCAGTATTAGATTTCACATGTGGCGCGGAGGACGAGGGATGCGTCGGGAGCCTTTCGATTTGAGTTTCACCTCAAAGCTCCTGTTCTCCTCGGCAGCATCCGCGCGATTAACATACGGCGGTAATCAAATCGGTATTTGTTGCGCCGCATGCATTGTGGTGATACTGCCTGATGAAACATCTGCTGAGCGTTTCCACTCGATATACAAATTCCCAAGTGGGCCCTTCCAGGCAATTCCCGGGTGGCCAAATTCAAGCTCTCACATCAGAAAATTACAGAGTGATTGCCAATTCTTCGCTGCTCTCACCAGCCTATTGTGCAGACAGGTTGGGGATTTGCAGGGATTTGGCATTGTCTTTGATAAGTGTGGGAATAATCCTCAAGTTTCACTGCGAAGGGGCAAAAACGACACCGAGCTGACCTCACTCTGAAACAATGTGGCTTCCTTGTAAGCAAATCCTAAAGTGATCCATATATATCTCACTAATGAGGCCTGTGGCTGCACCTCGTGTGCCTGACAGCCTCTCACTTAGTCCTTTCAGCTGCGTTCCTGGCAAGACAAAGGGAGTATGTCAGTCCGAACAGCTGTTTTTATGTCACAATCCTCGTGGCGCAGGGTTGCGACCTCCTTTCAGAGGCACTCAAGAAACCAATGACATCATTGTTCCAAATGCGCCGCTCTCGTCCCCCCTCGCCCAGCGCTCGGAGAGGAAAATTGTCCCCTGGGCTTCTCCGGTGTGTCTTTTTGGGTTATAATTTTCTCATCAGTCGCAATTATCTGAGACACGTTTTGATTACAAAATGAGCAGGCAAGGAAAGCAGCGCCGAGGCCCGTCATTGTGGCTCGACTCGTGCGTGTTGGCGATCATGCGTTTTACTCATCTGAAACGGCTAAATAAAAGGTGGCAGGAATCTTGCTGGACATGACTTTGTTTTTCAAAGACATAGAAGAAATTTCTCTGTTGAAATTTGGTGCTTTTGGGATTGTCTTACACAGTACGATTGTGGACGTCACTAACAAAACCACTATCGTCAACTCTTTATTTCAGCAGCAAGTGACGAGTCTGAAAAAAAGCAGCATGGTGAAAAAATACATTTCTTGAGCCGGCGGGTTCACTGTATGTGGTTTTTACTCTTCTTTAAGAAGACTATAAATATTGCTTGGAGGGCCTGAGGAAATATGAAGCGTCTGCTGCCTCAGCTGCTTCGGACCCACTGCTGCGATGTCAGACTTTATTTGGTGGCATTTCTTAACGCCTCACTTCTTATGAGTACAGTTTGAAGGAAAAGTCAAACTCCGAATGCAACTTTTCATCATGATTTCATTGTTCTGATCGACTGATGAAATGACCTCAAATGTTTGTTTACGTACTGGTGGATTTGAGAGAAAGTAGAAACTAGTAGTACTGGATCACAATGAAGTCCCGGTGTGTCGTTCACAGTGGACAGTGAGTTCAAATTATAGTCTTAAAACTGTACCGAATGGGCTGGTTGATCGAAATGTTTTCCCTGAGAACTTTTCAATTTGTTGTCTTGAATGAATCAAAAAAATCGTTTACATTTTTACTCACTTTTTTTAACACAAAGGTCTCGATAGTTAAAGTGGACAGTGACTCTTTGTATGGCAGGACTGAGAGCAAATCATTAAAGATAACATGGAAAATCACAAGACATGTTGTGTTTAACAGGCAGTGTTTGTTAAAGAGTTTGATCTGGAGTGAGATGCACATGCAGCTCTTATCTTCTGGCTACAAGCTGGCTCTTATCACAATCTCTGGCTTTATTTTCTAAGAGTGAACAGAGGCTCCTATTGTAACTTCAGTGTGTTGGAAAAAGAGGTTACAGTTTAATACTGTGGGATTGCAATACTTGTGGAGTCAGAGAGTAGTTAATCAACAACTAGCTGTCCTAGTTATTTTTTCACGGTTACTAATGCTAATTTACAGTTATGTTGTACAGACGCTGGAGTGACTTTCAACAAACTTTATTCCGCTGAGTTTACTGAGTCGATACCATGGTAAATTGTGATTACTTTCTTGAAAAAAACACTTGTGTGTTCAATTTGTAATTATTTTCGACAAATCAGGTTGTTGTTTTTGCTTTTTTCCCCTGGCATATCAACCAATGGATTCTTTCTCTGTTGATTCAGATGCCCGTCTGGTGCTTATGTTGGAGCGTATTTGTTGTTGAATGAAGGCACTCTCCTAAAAAGTAACAAAAGGCTTCAGTGATAAACTGGTGCTGCATGACTCGCTGCTGTTGCTCTCATTCATCTTTAAATCCTCCTGCCCAGAGGCGCACACAGCAACATGGAGGGACCACCACACCCCTGGTTGTTGTCTCTCTCTCTCTCTCTCTGACAGAGGCTGCAAAAGGGGGTCCTGATGCAATCAGCTATGGTCAAGGACAATGTCTGGAGCTGGTTTTGTTATGGGAGCTGTGGAGACTCCGTTATCACTCTGGCTCCATTAATTCCAATTCATTTTAGCTGTGTGATAACTGGCAGCGTCTGCTTGTCTGTGCTCTCACAAGTCAGTGTGCTGAGTTTCCAGATAAACACGCAGCTTGTTGTGGGAGGTTCCTCTCTTCCTGTTGGTTCTCATGAGCTGAATGAGAACACAGTGACTTGTGCCAAACCTCAAACTCATTCTTGCCAAGGGGAAATTTTTTTTAACATATATAATTTGGTAGCAAATATAAATAGGCAGTTTGATCACTTTTTACAATAGTTTTCTAAAGTGTTGGAAGTTCTGCTGTGCGGCTAGTTTGTCTTTGTGGACAAACGTATCTTGGCCAGTGAGTCAAGACACACACGCACTGAAAGGATTCAAACTGCAAGTAACTTAGAACTTTGAACTGGATTTTCAAGTTATTGGACGCAGTGGTTCTAAAACAAACACTTTTATGCCATTAAATGTGATTAGCATGTAATGTAATGTAGTATTTCCAAATATATTCTACATCTCCCTAAAAATGGAAGCGTTTTCATGTTAAACTGATGTGATATTACATTGAGCAAAATTTTTAAGAGAGTGGGCCTCTCTTATTAGGATAGCACACAGTGCATTTATCAGGCAACATTGTGTGAATTAAAAGAAACCATCTGGGTTATGTAGTAGAGCTATTTAGCCAGACTTTATCTTGATCTGTTGATTTCGTTAATATTGCTCTGTAAACGCCCACTTTAAGTCCTTTCTGTTTTTGTAGTATTAGCATGGATGATTAACAAGGATTCTGGGATCATAAGTGAATAAATGTTAAGAATGTAAGCGACTGTACAGTTGTGCCCATTTGGAGCCCCTATAAATTTGATAGAGTGAAAGTTTGCCGTTTTCACGGCAAAACTGCTGAGACAATTGTTGAACTTGCACCAACTTTGAGGACGCAACACATGGTTGCGTATACTTGACAATGGCTTGTTTTTCCCTTGTCTCTCTCTGTAGACAGCTTTCAAGTAGGCGTCTCACTCGCATGTTTCCTGAGGGAATCCCAAACTAACTCTTGCGATGGCTTATTTGTGAGGAGACAAAGGAGTAAAAAGATAAAGTGTGTATTAATATGCATTTATGCATTAGGAGCAAAGTGACAAAAGAAAGCCCAAAGACTTCATTTGTTTGAGAGTACAAACGTTGGAGAGAGTTTTCCTGCTGCCTCATTGTTATGCAAGTGATCATCAATATCGTTATTATTGTTATTTAAAACCACTAAATACACAGTATCAGGCCTCTACCATGTAACGTTCAGGCTGGTTGCAGTCAGTGGTTACTTGTTAAACTGCAGATCGTTGACAGTTGTGACAAATATTCTGGTCTCATAAAGGACACAGCGTTTGACCGAAAAACTAAAAATAGCCGTGTGGTGTCTGGCTACAGAGTTTCTGAAAACAATCAGACGCAAATACTTCCTAGAAAATTATCAGCTCCTTTTTGTTATGTTTTTACATTATCGCTGGCCAGAATTGTAGTTCTTCTCTGGCCTTGTACTGTATATTGGAGCCGCCGTGCTCCATGAGAAGCACTTCTTTCCTCCATTTTGTTTATTGGAACTCCTTTTCTAAGAGGAGAGAAAAGGAAAAAGCTGTAACATTCTCAAGGACAAAGGAGGAGTTTGTGTTGTGGGGAGGCAGCGTGTCTCAGTTTCTCACACTTGCACTCTGAAGGATCTCACTGTAACAGGTTTCTGATAGCATCAAGTAGGACGACCATAACAAAAGAAACGCTTCCATATTTCACGTTGTACCTATTTTGCTCATTACTGCTGCAGCTCGAAGTTCCACTCAACTCTTGATTTTCGTTGCGATTTATGGATTTTCCTCACAAAGTCGATCGTGTGTCTAAAGAAGCATGAATTTCCATGCAAGAAGAGTCACCCTGCCTGCCATCACACCTCTCTGTCTGCAGAAGCGGGTAGGAACCTCACACTGCTTTTCTCTCCACTATCCGATCAAATGATGGTTTTTCCTCTGGGTTAGTGAAGATCGGCATGTGTTTCTGCGCAGCACACTGGACTGAAGCTGTTTTATTAGATGTTTCTGAATGAGTTCTGTTTGTTACAACTCACATGTTTTTATTCTAACTTGTATTTGATAATTAGTCTCACTTCTGCATTGAATTGGATCCAACTCTGCAGTCACATTTATTTTAATTCAGAACAGCTGACGAAGGAAAACCAAAGTGTGTTCTGAGACACATGAATGAACTCCTGTTTTTTTATCCACAGATTGCTCCTTCTTTACTTTAGCACAACACATCTGCAAAGTTTGGATATCTTCCATTTTCTTAAGGATTTGAAAGAAAAACCATCAATCATGTCAGAGCAACCACCTTTCCAGCAAACTTTATCAGCGATGCCTGATAACATTTGTCTCATGTGCTCATTGTTGCTGAATATGCTGATCCGGATCTTCCTCGCCAACTGACCGAATCGTGTTTTCAAGCCTTTGAGTGTAGTTTGCAACGTGCGGCACAGATACAGTATTTGGGAACTCGTGGCAGGACGTCTTGCGTGAATCGGAGATGTATGAAGTTTGTACCAGGAAGGATTTCAGTGGTTTCTTTAGACAGACACGGCTGGAGGTCAACTCCTCACTACCCCTGCGGTGACACGGCTACAGCTGTGGGAGGGCTCTTCAAGGTTCATCCAGAGGAGGCTAATTGGAAAAATGGCTCACACTGTCCTGTCCTTGAGATAAGAAGGTCTAATAGAAGAGTTTATGTTCAGTGAGACTGTATTTAGTGCTGTATATTCAGTATCTGGGTTTACTCTGCCTTGTCCAGACTGTTTTTTCCCCTCCATCAAAAGGCCTCCGAAGCACAGCACATGATGTTCTGATGCTGTGCTCTCGGCTTCACCCCTCACCTCTGTGATACCACCCAGCAGTCACCACTGCTTTTGACATTGTGGTATTACAGTATATATATATATATGCAGCTTGAATTCGGGGCTCTCTGATAAATTGCTTGGTTGTTATGAATAATATGAGACTGCCAGCAGAAGGCAGGAACATGTGTGTGGTGAAACTGCATTAAAATCTGCAACTTAGGCAGATTGTCCACAGAACAAGTGTGTCGTGCAGAACCTGGTGGAAAATGTCATCACTGCAGAGTCAAAATCCTGAAAAGTGTCGACTATGAACTCTCTTTTGTTACACTTTCCTTTTAATTTTCACAAGAGGTTTTCTCATTCTGACTGCTCTTCTAACTTTTAGCTCCACTAAATGCCAACTTGTTTTTTTTAGTCGTATGTTTTGGCAGAATGTCATCTCTCAGTGAAAGAGGACTGAGGAATTTCTCTCTCTTTTGGATTGAACGTGTCGTAACAGAAGCATCGATTTGGTTGTGAGAGAGGACGGCATGAGTGCCTCCCAGATTAAAGCATGTTTACATTCAAATCAGGCTGATGAATGCGGCTCTGTGTTTCCGCTGATAAAGACATCCGCGGCCTCTGCGGCAGCCTGCCATGCCTGGCTGTTCATTAGAAAACGGTTAACCAATGATTAACAGCACTGTCCGCTCAATGTGTTCAGTCACTTGGCATGAAAAATAATTGCGAAATCGTATACTAATTAGTTTATAGCTGTCAACTCAGAACACAGAGAGCTGCAGTTAAAGTTATTTCAATTGGTTGCTCGTTTGCTAATTGATTACAGTTACAAGTTGTAATGTTCCAGATTTACTGAAGAGTGAGTAACTGAAGATCGATTGTCGGTAATGCTAAGAAATTCTGCAAAACCACATCCTGTATTCTTACTGAAATTATTTCTAAAGTCAGTGCACCTTGACTTTTATTGTGAAAACGTCTGTTTATCTGTTCTTCTTTTGCTTGTCAGAAACTCTAAACTAATTTTATGACACTAAATCAGATGTTTTCTAAGCAGTAAGGTGCTGCCATGTTGACGCTGTTTAAAGGCCCCCTTGTTTGAATCTGGCCCTGATCATGCTGAAATGTGACGCCCAAGTGATTTGATTTGGCCAATTCCCAGGAGGCCAGATCCTCGTGATGGTCCTGCAGGAGTGCAGCGACTACGTGTGTTTTTAGTTTCTTCCATACGAGGATGTTGATGCAGTCAAACTGTCTCTGAATCAAATGAGAAAAAAAAAAACCCCAAAGTGAACCTGCAGTGATCCTAAAAGCTGCAAGAGCTCCATTAAACACAGGATGATGGGCTAATTTATTAGAAACAAGCCCTCGCCCCTGCTCGACATCTGCCCAAACAAGACATTTGTCTTGCGAGGCTCCACGTGGGCGGATTGAACACTAAATGGTTTACACTAAGTGGTGATGTCATAGCCTGAGGCACCCATTTGCTGAGGACTCCTGGAGGGCTCAAACCTCAGTGCTGTTGAAGAGATCTGACCTCCTTTCCGTGCACTTAAGGAGTCAAGCTCCTCCTGCCCAGCTGTGAGCAGCCAATAAACCTTGATAAGAGAAAAAAAGACACCCACTCGGTCTCTGCTACACCTCAGTTCCTTTCCATACCCACCTCTGTCATCTGTGGACAGAGTCGACCCAGCGACCGTTACGTTTAACCGGCACCTCTGTAATTGCTCTCGGGGCTCTTGCGGGACGTTTTATGAGGGACCTGTTTGCTATTGAAGTGTGAGTGTGAAGACAGAAAGTGGGATGGAGCCTCACGACTCCGTCTCTCGGTCTCCACCCTCTAATGAACGAGCAGATTGATCTGTAGCTTCTCATCTCCTCATGCTGGGGAAAGAAGGCAGGTGATTTGGTATCAGCGCTGCAGTGATCCAGACATGTGAAGCCCGGGAAGCGCTATGCTAAGAGGCAGTTCTGACTAATTAACTCAATCCAGCCACAAGACGGCTCCGACAAAGATGGGCGATAGGGGGGGAGACGGAGAGCGAGAGAGGGAGCGAGCGCGGTAGGGAGGGAGAGAGTGGACTGCTTCCAGGCTGACACTTGCTGTGCTTTCTGAGGCGCGTTTTTAAGCTCTCCTTTGCAATGCTCTGCACCCAGCCATGTTTAGACTACAGAGCTTGCCCAAATCCAGCACTGTGCTTGGCTCCAAACAAGGGGGTAAGTTCCTCTTTGATTCAGATGAATGCAAGTTTGGCCGTGCAGCCTTTCTGTATTGTTTCGTCACAGGCAGCAGACTTTAAAACCTGGGAACATGCATTGCAGAACTGCCCTTCACTTTGTTGTCAACACTTGGTCATGCTGTTGTCGAGGAGACAAAGACTGAACTAATTTGTCTAACTTTGCATCGCCGCACGCCAAAAATCCGCATGCGTTCGTCCTCCCGAAGACTCGATAACGAATGATAGAAATAACGAGTTGGATGTCTCTCGTTTCAGGTGATCAAAGTTTATAGTGAGGACAACACCAGCAAAGCTGTGGAGGTTCCCCCTGATGTCACAGCACGAGACATCTGCCAGCTGTTTGTGCTGAAGAATCACTGCATTGATGACCACAGCTGGACTCTCTTTGAGCACCTCTCTCATCTGGGTATCGGTAAGATGGAACGGTCCCATAGAATAGCTCGTTGTGCAAGATAACGTCTGTGTCGTAACCCTGAGCTACCTTGTTTTTGTATTTCCTCCTGCTCTGGTGTAGGCAAGCAATCAATACTGCATTTAATTTGCATTTTTTACAACATTTGCATCAAAGTCATAATTGGTGTGCTTTTTTGTCATTTGTTTGAAGAAGCTATCTTTGAAACAGTCCATTTTTGTCGTTTTCAGAAAACAGTGTGCAATGTTAAGTGTTTATTTCTGATGTGCATCATCACTCCACATGTTTATCAGATTTTCTTTACAATGTATCAGCCTGTTCACACAGATCAAATTCCATCTCTATGACATGAAATGACTCTTGAAATAACACTGTTTTGATTTGTTTTTAAAAGACTAAAAAATTCAGCTCCCTCATCTCACTGGAGACTGGAGTTCTCCCTCTTTGCACCATCTCCAGATTATTTTAAAATTATTTTATTTTATTTGTAAACACATAATCTGTGAAACGTCTGAGCAGAATAGATGCTGTTTTTCTGAATTATCTTCAGTGTGAACAGCGAGTGATTGAGCAACGTTTTCGCTGATGTTTTTCAGCACTGCTTCATGCAGCCAATGAAACAAGAAAGAGTTTCCATGTTTTCATTTTTTTTTTAAAAATTAGGAAATGATTACTTCTTGTTTCACTGCAGCACGCTCTCAGTGTTAATAATCAAACTCTGGCCTGCGATGAGGTCACGTAACCGTTGCCAGGGGAGTCTTTTGCAGAGGTCGCTGCAGTTTGATTTTAGGAACATTTGAACAGACGTCCTGAAGTTGTGGTTTGTTATTACACCTGACGGGTTAACCTGCCATGTTCTGTCCTTCTGCTCTCATCAGAAAGAACCATCGAGGACCATGAGTCTGTTATGGAGGTGCTGTCCGGCTGGGCGATGGACACGGACAGCCGCCTGTATTTTAGAAAGAATTATGCCAAATATGAATTCTTCAAGAAACCACTGGTGAGTTGGTGAAGAAATGATCTCATCCAGCAGTTTGTGCTCGAGCTGATCCACTAAAATGTTGCTGTTTCTCCTTGTAGGACTTTTTTCCAGATCACATGGTGTCCATTTCCACTGAAACCAACGGTTTGGTGGATCACTCCGAACTCATTCAGGTATCTGGGTTTTATTTTCTCTTTGAATAGTAAAACGTTTGGAAACGAGTTCTCACCTTAATGACTCCCCTCACACACCAGTTCAATGACAAACGCTTCTCTGTGCAACGCAGACCTTCCTCAAATCCAGCACCTGTCCAGAGATCCATGGCTACCTTCACGCCAAAGAGCAAAGCAGGAAGTCTTGGAAGAAGTTTTATTTTGTCTTGAGGAGGTCAGGACTCTACTTCTCCAATAAGGGGACTTCCAAAGTGAGTAGAAAAACATTTGTCCATGAGATCAAAGCCAGAGTCTTTGACTTTTTCTTTGCCACACATTGTAGTTCTTGGACTTGAACGTGTTGCTTTTTTGCAAGAAATGCATGAAGATTAATAGATCAGAAAAAAAATAATAGAAATGCACACCGAGGTTTGATGAATTTGAGTCAGTTCTGGTGGGGTCACGAGTTCACCCGGAGCCTTCGTCTCGCTCGTGTTTGGAGAGGGAACAGGTTGAGCCTGATTTTCCTTATGTCAGCTGGCACAGCAGCCAGGCAGGAACAGCCGCCCGTGCGCTGCTGACAAGTGGGGCTTATACCTGGGCATCGGCCATGCCAGCGCGGCCATTTTTCAACCGCTTCCAACAGGAGACGTTTTGTTGTCGAGTGCAGGTAGATTTGGTACCACGCCCACTTTCAGTCAAGTGTGTCAGCCGTGCCTTTGATTTTCGTTTCTCTTTTTTTTCGGTCAGACACTTCGCTGCTCAGTCACCGCACACTGTGGCATTACTTCATATAGGGAAGTGGAAACAGTGTGTCACATGAGAGCAGAACAAAGGGAGTCTTTGAGCTTTTTTTTTTTCACCTTGGAAATAAATCTTGGGCACAATGCGGCTGTTGATACAGTCCGAATGCGGCCCCTATCAATACGTGTAAACTTATCCTTATCTTTTTCATCACATTCATAGAATCAGCCCTCCCACAATGAAAGATAAAGTGTTATTTTAAGAGACGACCGCGCTGCAGTTGTGTTTGCTGGCCTCCACCTGTGTTCAAGTAACACATCTATCAATACGAGCCCACCTGAGATGCATCTTTGTACCTCCGATCCAGGCGCTGTTTGCTCGGCTCGCAGAGATTAAGACTTCACCTGTTTTATTTGTTGTTTCTTACCTCGGCGCCTAACTCCCTGCATATGCTGCACTTGTGTTCCAACATGACCCCTCTGTGCTTCACAGGAACCGAGGCATCTCCAGTTCTTTGCAGACTTCAGTGACAATGATGTCTACACTGTGCTGTCAGCCAAGAAACTGCACGGAGCACCTACAGAGTTTGGCTTCTGTGTCAAGGTGCCATCCCTTTCTTGTAACTACTGTAAGAGCGATTGTTACCATAAAGTAGAAAAATGCCAAAACTGTACAAAAACAAAAAGGAGCTGAAGGAAAGTATTGATTGCCGGCATATTGAACTCCTTTGTTTTGCTTGCACCTTCTCACCTCAGTCCACCAAGTGCAGCTCAGCGCGGGACTTGAAGTTGCTTTGTGCAGATGATGAGCAGACGAGGACCTGCTGGATCACAGCCATGCGCTTGTTAAAGGTTGGCCCGCTGATGAATAACTCTGGGTGATATCTAAGGAGAGGAATGCTGAGTCAGTGCGAGCATCAGATTTAGCTTTGGGAGGAGGTCAAGGGAAACTATTGAGTGATGCTGGATTAGCACTCCCTCTCCTGATAGAAGCGGCATGTGTTCATTGTCTAGATATCTGCTGGATAGAGTTTAGCACATCTAGTCACTTCAGCTAGTCTATAAATAACACTGGGTTCAACTCAACACACTGAGTTGTGTGTGTGTGTGTGTGTGTGCGTGCGCACGCACATCTCTAAAGCTGCAGATCTGGGATGGTTTTCATTTGAAAAATACTGTAAAATTTTGTTTAAAGACTGAAATTCTGTCGGTTTTTTCCTGTTTCAGTTTGGGATGCAGCTGTACCAAAATTTTATTCAGCCACACCAGAAGCAGAAAACCTCACCAATGGTAAAGTGAGCCACTTTTCTACTGTCAATGTTCTGTTTTGTAGCTTCATACTTTGAAGTTGTTCTTACCGGTATTGGATCACTTAAGAAAAAAAAGGCTCACAAAAAAAGGAACAGTGTTGCAGTGAGCTAATTTTAGGAATTAAAGGAGGGAAAGTTAATATAAGGCTGGACTGGCTTTCATTCATCAAGTGGTCCTAAAATAGTATCAGTGTGCGCAAAGAAAAAGCTAGCCAGTGCATTATGAGGTAGTTGTATAACATATTAATGGTAGTTTGCCTCCCTGTCCATTGACCAAAGGAAAGAGGATGATTCCCAACTTTAAATTCACGTTATACTGTCTGAAAAATATCACACAGTAATACATATTGATGGAGTCATGCAATTGCGCAGGACAAATGAAGCACCCCCCAGTCTACTGCTGTAGGCTCCGTGTCCCAGAATAGCCTCAGATTTACTGAGGGGTAATTTTGGTGGCAGCGAGCTCCATCTATTTATGGGCGATGGGCATGTTTGCGAACGGCTCGCTTTCTAAAAATACTCCCTGATCAGCTGCTCTTAGATTTAACAACTCATCACCTCTTCACTGCTGTTGGGGGGGGGGGTGTCATGTGTGACCAACAGCCCTTCGCCCAAAGGATTAGCTAGAAAGATCTGGGGGGGGGGGCGGGGGGTATGAATCTGCCAAATGCAAGGTCAGGTTGCTGAATCTTATGTGGCCAACATGACAGATTTAGCTCAACATGTGATGCCAAGGATTACTCACTAAATTGTAGAATAAACCACATTTATTGCTACTTTTTTTTAAAAACTATAAGTAATGTTTATTTATGCTTTTAAAAGCAAGACTGACTTTGTTTTAACCACTTGTTTAAATTGCAGGCTTACACAGGGATAGAGGAGTGAATGTGGTCCTTTAAAAGCTCTTTAGTAATCCTGATGAGAAGCATTTTCTTGAGTGTCTGCACAGTTATTTAGAGCCACTCACTATATGACAGCTTAAAGGACGCAAATGTGCCCATGTGTCACTCTTTGGAAAGCCGCTCTAATCCCTTTTTAAATGGGGGTTTTCTGTCAAGAATCATCTGGAAATGATGAAGATGGAGTCACATAAGTCAGACACTAGATGGCAATGCAATTCTACATGCAGGGCAGTCCGTAGCACTTCCTTTTCACGGTGCACAAAGGAAAGCGATACAAGCACGCCGACCGCCGTCCTCAAGTGATGTTGATTAGCTGATGGCGTGAAAAGTAGGCCAAATTTCTCTGATTTTCACTGATGTTGTTTAACCGTTTTCGCCTCAGAGGAGCATCTCCGAGAACTCGCTGGTGGCGATGGACTTTTCTGGCCAGAAGAGTCGCGTGATCGAGAATCCGTGTGAGGCGCTTTCTGTGGCCGTAGAGGAAGGCCTGTCGTGGAGGGTAAGACGGGGAAAGTTTGCGACCGTCTTCCCACACTTTGGTTCGCACACATTCCACAGTATAGTGATGCAGCTCAGCTTGATGAGGCCAATAACGAGCATAAGAAACGGGGCCAAACGACGACGTGTTCCTGTGATTTCTCTCTTTTTCTGATATTGATGCTGCGATTGGCTTCGCCTTCAGAGGAAAAGCTGCCACCGCTTGAGCGGTCACGGGAGTCCCTCCGCCGCTCAGAGCTCCGTGCCAAACATAGGTTTGTGAACACGCTCCTTTCATGCGTTCGCTTTATGGACGCAACTGAAGGAGAAGGCATTGACATACCATCTCCCTGCTGCAGCGATCCATTTGACCCAGCCGTGGTTCCACGGCAAACTGGCGCGGGAAGAAGCTCAGCGGCTGATCACCCAACAGGGTCTAATTGATGGGTGAGCGCACACTGTTGTGCACTGAGCCAATTAAAATGTTGCAAATTATGGGTACCAGTGAAGTTGTGCTGTCAGTGAAGCTTGAGCTTTATCTTCCTAAAAACGCCAGTAGGTAAATGAACTGTCATGTAAAGAATTGTGATCTTGAGTCATAATATGTGGATATAAAATGTGTACTATTATAGAACGTGATTATATTTGTTACAACTGAATGTCTTTATCTCTGCCAATGGAAGAACATGACAACATGCCGGATTTTTCACAATATCAGTGACTGCAAAGGGATGAATTGTGCTTTTGGAAATTCCATGTTCGTATTCCAGCTGCAGAGCGACAATGGACACCTTTTTTTGCCGTTTCAGTGTGTTTCTACTGAGGGACAGCCAAAGCAACCCAAAGACATTTGTCCTGTCACTGTGCCACATGCAGAAAATCAAACACTTCCAGATCTTACCAGTGAGTGAGAAAAATGACAATGTTCGTATGAAGTCCTGTGAAGAGTGTGACGTGCTAAAGACAATTACTTCTTATTGTTTTTTCCAAACCCATTTTAAGGAACATTTTTGTTTATTTGTCTTGTATTTTTCTCAAGTTAAGTTCAAATTGATTCAAGCCAAAATGATTAAAACGCAATATAAATAATACATTTCTACCGTTATGGCAGCATATTTGTGTTTGAAAGTAGCAATAATGAACTTATCACTTCAGGTGAATCTGGTAAAAGAACACAAATTGTAACATCTGAGTAAAGTGAATCATTTAAAAAACGGCTTTAATTGAAGTCTCCTGTTCCTTGATGCTTTCTCGGTGTGTGGACGGGTTCTCATGTATGTAAATGTGCGCTCGCTCCTCCAGGTGGATGATGAAGGCGAGTTGTTCTACAGTCTGGACGACGGCCTCACACGATTCACTGACTTGATCCAGTTGGTGGAGTTTTACCAGCTGAATCGCGGGGTGCTTCCCTGCAAGATTAAGCACCACTGTTCCCGGATCGCTCTGTGAAGGAGGGACCCCAAGAGATCCCCGGGGACCCCCCTCACATCCTCTTCTTTTTTCCTTCCCTCATGGACAAACCTTTTCTCTTGTGCCTTGAAGAAGAAACTGTTGTTCTCATTATGCGACATTATGGTCCGGCCTTACTTTTCTATCAAAGAAAAAAAAATACTCGATGAATTTGACAGAGACTCCATGATAAATGACTCCTGGTGCTGAGATCACGTGCGTCACATGTTTTCAGGCCTGTAATGTTTCTATATGTAGCAGCAAATCCATTGTGCAAAGCTAAAACAGGATTTCATGTACTGCTTGTGATTCTCACGTCCTGAATCCAGGGAGAGTTTCCATCCACGCAGGAGGTTTGAATTTGCAATGTAAACGTTTTAAAATACTATCAGACTCTATCAACAGTCCGATTAAATTTACCTGCTTCTGATCGTCAAGCGTTTGTATTCCTATAAAAGTTGGCGTATTTGCCACCCCGATCATGCTGGAAAAAAACCTGTCTGCTGTTCATTTCTGAGAGAAACTAAGCTGTCTTTCACTTTTTCTTATCCAGGTATTCTTTTTGTCCGTAAATAATTCCGTTTTCTTCTCTTTTTTTTTTTTTTGAATTGAGAGATTAAAAAAAGCAACATCTCAGGAAGTGTGACGCCCAGCAGCTGGACTGAAACAGAGACAGGTATCATCCAGCTGGAGCGACGGCGCACAGCCACACTGCTCTGCTCGGTTCTGCACTGTGCATTTATTCCAAATGTGTGTGATTGATTCAATCTCTTGTATTCGTGTAATTAGCGTTGAGCTCGCTTTTTAAAAAAATGGAAAAGAAAAAGAGCATTCAGGCACGTTTAATAATTTATATATGGAAATAACCCAGAATGAAATCAGACCTGTTGTACAAAGACCGGTTATGACCATCACGGAATTCACTTCGTCTTCAAATGAACGTCGTACATTGTTGATCAAGATTCAGATACGCTGTTTGAAACACCTGGACGAGTTCAGTTTAATGTTGCGCCCACTGATGTGGAGTAACATGCAGGATGTACGGTCTCTGGTTTTGCCACTGCTCTTCTTTTTCATCTGTTATCAAAAAACAAACGATGCCGTCATTTTTAACAGCATGATGTTTTAAATCAAATGATTTGTATTTTTTTTGTTTCATCGGGACAACAGTGCGTGGAAAAATGAATGTCATGGACTGCATGCTGTTTTTTTTATATATATATAAATGACTATTTGTAATGTATGGGGTTTCTTTTCCTGTCGTTTAATTGTAATAATTTGATGATTTAATCATGAATGCAAAACATTTCCGTAATTTAAAAGCAGTCAAAGATTTACCGTCAAAGAGCATCTGCTGCCGAGAGAAGCAGCAGACTTCATAGTATTAAACGTGAAACAAAGCATTATGTTGCTGTCTGATGTAGGGATAACGGGAGCACGGAGGTAAACAAATGCAATCCCACTCTGTTTGAAACTATAAGACAAAATGTCCAACTGAGTCGTCTCATCAGCACACAGCTGGGTGCTGCTCTGCTCCCAGACAGTTTTCCTGTGACTCTATAAGTCATGATTTTCTAATGGGATCCAGCACAGAGCTTAGTTAAATTAAGTCACACTATGGAGCCTGGTTATGGTACATATTAGCCTAATGCAGGCGTTATTATTTATTGATTGATTAATGAGGAGGAGGAGTACATGTACAGTTGGGGTTGGTGTGTACAGCTGTGCGTATAGAATTTCAAATATCCAAATACACATGCAGATATACTATCAAAATGTTTTGGATAAGTCACTTTTTATGCTGTAAAATGAACTTAAAGTGCTTAGAAGCAGGTAGACCTCAAGATTTAAGAGAAAAACAGTACATATTTACACATCTGCATGTTTGAGCAATAAATTAAAAACTGTACTTCAGTTTGAATTTAAAAGTGGAAAAACATAAATCAATGAAGGGTGGGAAACTTTGCTTACCTGCATAACGGCGCTCACTCTTTTTGCTCTTCACACTGAGGACTTCCGACTATCACCACTAGGTGGTACTAGAAGCATTTTGCTCCGACGTGCCTAAATTTGAGGCAATAATTGATCTTGTAAGATTGAAATTATTGGATGGATTTAAAATGGTAAAGAGTGCATTCATGTGCCTGCGTTTCTGAGGAAGTCAAATTACTTCGAGATTGTGCCGTAAAACCTCACTGACATGGAGTGGGATCAATACAAAGATGCCTCTGTGCTCATGGGGGCCTAAAGTTGAAGAAATGTAGAAGAACATACTGTGGTCAGTAGATCTGTTTCACCGTGGCGCTTGTGCAGCAGTTGTTTTAACCCCTTCGATGAGTAATTTAAAAGAAGATGTGGGTGATGGATGTGAGGTGATCCTCTCTCCGGTTTCAACTTTAAGGACACCACAGAGTTCAGAAAACACAGCTGTGGGTAACTGTTTGCGGTCCCGGCACAACAGTAAATGGAAGAGAATATCTCGTCTTGAAGCATCCCTGTTAAACAATTTTCTCTGCTGTGATACAAACACATTGGCCCTATACCTCTCCTGCTCGACTTCAATAGCACATTTTGAAGCGGCGCTCACATCCAGGGGAGATGTGCGCACACAGAGAAGTCTTAAATGCACCCCTGCTTCCGAGGTCTTGTGCTAAATGTTGTTTTGGATGTATTCCTGCCATTGATCGGAGTCTGGCTGCAGGGGGAGAGATGGCAGCTGGGAGAGACTGCGCTTCCTTTAATGAATTCATCCAGCTCCATCCAGCCCAAACGGCCTGTGGATACACCATCTCTCCCAGTAAAGAAAGCCTCACTCTGCTCTGCCTTGGCCCTCATGGACAACCACCACCGTTCGTACCACTTCATAGCCCTGCACCGGATTTTCTCCTGCCTGCACTTTCGCTCTTATGACTTCAGGTTTTGTACTTGAGAGCTGTCAACTTTGCTCCGCTCTCCCATGCCCCTCTCGCCGCGTTCCCCTAGTCTGTATTCAATTATCAGGCTTTGCTGTCTTCGGCCAATTACTGATTATCTTCAATGAAGTGGAGACCTTGCTGTTTGCTCTGCTCTTGATCCACAAAAAAGGGCATTATGTGGGCATGGGTTTGGGTCTGGGCAGAGTCTGCGAGGAAGGGAGGATAGGTTTGTTTAGGGGGGGGGGGATGCGAAAAACCGAAGGTTTAGAGGCATTAACACATGCAAGAAACTTTCCCATCAGGAGTATTTAAAGCCAAAAGCAAATTTACCAGGTTCACAATGGCCACAATGGACTCAGGGAACAGGAGGCGATTTGGAATAATAAAGAAAACATTGGAACAGTCTCTGAGCAGTTTAATATTCACGCATTATTATACACAAAATACAAAAATGTGTTTTCTACTGAAGTTGTCACCTTTTTTGTGTAATTTCTTTTATCTCATCACTGAAAATCCCTTTTTTGTTTAAAACTATGATCAACTCATTTCTTTTGATTCTGTATGTATTTTTGGGAGAATATAAATCAAAAGCAATAAGCAGGGGTGGTGGTGGTGGGGGGGTGGAGGGTGGAGGGAGGTGGGGGTCATGTATGTGGCCAATATTTGATATTGGTACCTATGAAGGTTTTAATTAAAACTGCAGATTTCCTCTGAATTTACAACACAACCACTGTGATCAACTGCTTCACGGAGGCGTTTTACTCGTGTTTGATCCTAAGAAGTGGCTGCAAGAGTCCATTATTGTGAAACAATCCTGCTTTTCAAACAGCATCCTTCCTTCCTACCTTTTTTTTTTTTTTTTTACGCATGCGACGGGCTATGTTTTTTTTGAGGAACGCACTCAGGCCGTGTGAAAGGGAAAATCTTAGTGCATTCAGCCTCTTTAGTAATGCATTATGTCTCAGATAATTGCCCAGACAGTGTTTGCTCTATAAGTCGCCTCTCTAACCTCTGATATATTTTTTTTTTCTGGGGGTCTTGGAACTGGCAAGCGGTAAGTGCCAAGCTTTGTTAATTACAAGGATAACACATGCACTTGTCAAATAATGGATGTGGTTGGCAATTTCAAGTTTTAATAATCAATTACTTGCCGTAATTCTCTGTGGAGTCACAGGATAGTCATTAAATCTCAAAAGGCGGGACACACGCAATGTAGCTTCTCGCAAAGCCCTATTTTTAAATACATGAGGGAACACGGTCGGCTTTAATCGGGTGCATTTTGTTGCCTTATTACAATGTAAAGTAGCTCAGTTATACAGAGACAGCGCTACTTGTGAAATCATATTTCAAGACAGTGAGTGATGAATGGTCATATTAAGGCTTATTCCTACAGGAACTGAGCCAACGAGGAGTGGAAAAATGCTGCTACAGGGATAAAGCTTTTTCTAATGACTGACTGCTTTTACTATATTCAAGCGGATAGTTTCGTTTCACAGAGTCCCACATTAAGAGGACATTGTTGTTGTTTTGTCTTCTTTGTTGGGCCTGTGACACCTCTATCTGGCCTCTTTGCGAGCAAGTGTGGAGCGCTTTTGAGTCCGTGGTCTTTTTCCCTCTCCAGCAGGGTTCCTGTTATTGTATTTCCCGTCCACCTTCAAAGCTGAAACATTGCAGAGGTGCTGCTTGACCTTGAGAAATTAACATGGGAGGACTGGCTTTGCTCTGAGGGAGCCCTATAGAGGCCATGTCCCCTCCTAATCCCCAGTTGAAAGGCATACCTCGACTGCTCTGACAAAACAGTAACATCCCAGCAGGCCAGGCCGTTTACATGGCGGCGGCCCGCTACCCGAACATGTATCAATTCCTCCCCCCAAAAATGCCTTTTCACATTGTTTAACGCGGACTCGTTCGCTCGGCGACCTGTACATATAGGCCAGGGTGGCGCGTTTCGTGTGTGTGAGGGAAGGAGCCGAGGTGGGAGCCGGGGAGAGGAATGGGTTTGGCCCCTGCACAGATGAACAAACAGCGAATGTGAAGTGCAGCGCCCTGTGTGGCTGCCCACCGACTGAACAACATTAAGGCAGTCCTCCATGTAAAACCTGCTCACTTCCCGCTCAAACTCTGGAGTTTGGCAAACGGGCAGCGGCTCAGCGGGGAGGAGCTCTCACTGGAAGGCAGGCAGCGAGCTATGGACAGCGGGGAGACGTAAACCACAGCTTCTGCCGGTGATGGACTGATGTTTTAGGTGATCAAAAGGACGGATGAGAAAAGGAAAACGACAGGGGTAAAAAAAAAACCAGGAGGGGGTCGAGGAGGGGAAAACATTTTGGACTGAAGGTAGACAGACATGAAAAGCAAAGTGAAGCTGAGATGCTTGACAGTGCATCACTCGGGGTGAATATTATTGCACACTGTAAAAGTAGACCCCAAACTCTGGGATTCACTCCTCCTGCTTTGGCTATCATTCATACTTCCCCATGTAGTTGCAGAGAGGAACTTCGGTCCATGATATATATAACACCGGGCAATTTACTTCAAGGTTACAGAGCACAACTTAGGATGATGTATTGTCCTTGCATTTTTCTGCAAAATAGGTCAAAATGTTCAGAGTGGCACACACACACACACACACACACACACACACACACACACACACACACACACACACACACACACACACACACA